>NW_024121122.1:3861378-3959096 GCF_016745375.1 Pimephales promelas
AATGTGATAGCATTCAAGTTCGAATCTCGCAAAGATGTGAATACAATATGAACACATTCAGACGATTGCATTGTTCACATGTACTGGTGCATTTTTGGCAGCCTGTTTAGGGCTGCACAATAAAGGTTGTACTGATGAACAATTATTTTGCTCCTATTATTAATAATGTGATTTAATAATTTTCTCAAATTCTGATTTGAATTCTTGCCCTTTTACTTGAGCTCAGGAGAACTCGTACGCAGGGTTTATCTGGTTTCCTGATTCATTATTAGATTCATCAACACACTCTTCATTATGAAAAATGCGGAAGCTCCCCTCAAAAGCTAAAACGGTGAAATTCCTAATATTAATTTGAGTAACTGCAAATTAAGTTAACTTTTTTTTTTTCTACAACAACAAAAGAGGCTTTGTACTGTTGTGCAGAGCTTGCAAGTGCATTTATTCAGCAAGCACAATCGCAAACAATATTAGTATAGATTCATGTTTGAATATATTACAGTTCGTCACTGAGGCATTTTTCTTGCAGATTTATCCAAAGCAAGCAGCCTTGTGAGGGAACACAAACTGGCTGAATTACACTTTTTTTTTTGGAGCCGAATATACTAAACTCCAACATACAGGTTTGTCTTTGTTTTCAGATCACCAGATTTTTTTTGCAGTGCAGAGAGAGTGTGTGCTGCTCATAGTTGCCTGGTTTGAAAGATGATGTAAAACACCAGGCAGAAAATGTATCTATTTGATTTAAAAAAAGCTTTAATTTGGAGTTAAACTTGTGAGCTTCTTCAAAGCTTATGGAGGGTTGTTATAGGGCAGCACATAAATATAGGAATGTTCAACATAGGCCTGCACGATATTTTGTTTTAGCATCGATATTGCAAAGTGCGCATCTGCGATACTCTCATCGGAGGATGTGCGATGTCAAGAATGGGTATTGTAGTTGATTTCGATGGATCAGGTACCACAGTTTTTAAAGTCACATCACGTGATTCTTGTTGGATTAATTACAAACCATCATAAAGTGAAAGTTTATCATTTGCATGTGATTTAGGTCCTGTCAGTGTAGATGTTGATTTTAAACCATTCGAGTACAAGAAGATGTTAAAGTCAATTAGGTCAATACAAGTCAATACTTCACACTCTGTTTTCTGTGCGCACACAGTGTAGCACAGACAGCACGCTAATACCTAATTCTTTTAGCTTCTGTGTCTATTTTTGCTTGACGCAAAATTCTGTATCCTCGGATGCCTATCATTATATTGGACCCTTAGTGCATTTGATCTTAGTGCCAGCAGCCTAGTATTGCTGCTGCTGTCTGTCATTAACCTTAATTAAAGGGGTCATATAATGCCATTTTTGTACAAGTTAATATTCAGTTTAGGGTCTAAATGGAAACTTTGTAACATACATTTATTAAAAATTCTCATTCGTATTAAGAAAACACTCATTTTATTTGGTCAAAATCAGCTCTGTTTTCAGCACGCCATTTCAGAGCATATGCCTTTAAATAATAAAATCCGCCCTCTGTTCTGCGGGCGTTTAGACACAGCGCACGTGGAGTGTTGCCTTGACAACAGTTGGAGGTATATTTTGGAGAAAGAATGGTAGTGGGAGTCTGAGGACACATCTGTGCAACAGTATCAGTTTTGAAAAGAAACTGATACTTCGCAAAACCAGCTTTATACTGACCCTCGTTTATAAAGAAGTCTATGATAAATTATTCGCGCAAACATGAAAGCATTGACGTTGATCGTGGGGAATATTCCCATTGTAAAAAAACTCAGCCACTGTGTCTTCAGCGGTTTCAAATTTAGGAAGATCCAAATGATTTCTGTTTGTTATTGCACCCAAGAACAGAACAACACAATCGCTTTGATGCCATTCTGATCCAGTGTATCAACAATGACGGACTATGATGACAGCTCGCTCAGGGCGGGTCTGTGTTGAAAACACTGCTGTCAACAACCATGGAGGGGCGTCACACGCCTTGTGACGGCTCGATTTGAGACAGGGCAAATACATATAAGCAGATTAAAACAGAAACTCTGGATGGATTTTTATCAATATATGATGGTTGTGTACAGGAACTGCCAACACGCATTTCAGTACAATCAACTTGTAAAAGTGCATGTACAGTACCATTATATGACCCTTTAAACTACAAAATACACTGTAAAAAATGTGGAGTAGGATTTACTTGAAAAAACCTTGCTAAACGATCTCACTCAGAAAATGCTAGTAAATTTACAAAGATTTGCCAAGTAAAAACCAAAACATATTTATCAGTAGCTTTAATTAGAAATCTTTAAGTTAAATTTACTTGGAATGTGGAATTAAGTAAACTTTACAAAAAAATAAGTAATTTTAACTCGGCTTGTAAAAGTTTGATTAATACCGATTTCCTTTGCCCTTTGTATTACTTTTCACTAAAACAATTATCTTGAATTTTATTAGTCATTTATAGTATGTTCTTTACTTAGATCATCTAAGTAATTTATATATACATCATGTCAGACTTTAAGCCTTATGTGAATGCAAACACCTCAATTCTTGGTAGACAATACACAATGGTGGTAACATTTGATGGATGGTTTTTGTGTTTGAATGTGTCGTTTTTAAGCAAAAAAATTTACTCGAAATGTCACAAAATGGCAATTTACTAATACTGACAACAAAAATCAATGATAAAACAGTGTAAATACAGCTGGAAACCAGTGAAAAATGAACCTCATTAATTATTCAAGGCCAGTGCATAATGGGAACCCCAGTATCAGAAAAGTTGAGTAATTTTTACTTAATTTTATTGAGTTGATATTACACTTTCATTTATATTCGCTTGAAATAAGTACTGATTTGTAATTTACTTAGTTTTTTAAAATTCTTGCATGAACTAACTTTTTCAAGTAAATTACATTGTTTTTTTTACTAGTATTTACTTAACCAAAAATAATTTTTTACAGTGTACAAAAAGAAAATCACTTTTTAGCCTTAAGATTAATTCTATTTAATTTGAAGACTGTGCAGTGTTATTTTACATTGATTATTGAATTTCTATACCTTACTGTTAGAATTTTGTATCTTTGTTCTGTTGTAATTTACCTATGATTGCAATTTGTTTATTATTTTCTTGCAGATTCTCTCCCCTACAATACCACCCCAATCATTTTAAAATGAATAATTATTTCCAAATAGAGCTAAGTCATCTGGTGAATCTGTTTTCATAATACAATATATATTACAGAAAAACAAAATATCGCAATGTCATTTTTTTTCAGTATCATGCAGCCCCTAGTTTACCAGATGACTTGAGTAGCTATATTTGGAAGAGTTATTTTAGAATGAGTGCATGGACGATTTTGTTGGAGAGCGTAAATACATCAATCAATAGATTTTTCATATTTGCATTTAGTCTTTTCAAGAACTAACATCAACTTTTTTTCGGTAACCATAAACTTAAAAAGCTTGATGGCTTTTGACTGCCAAAGGCTTTTAAAAGGCTTTCACATTCCTACTTTTTTTGTGACCAATTTAGTGTAAAATAATAATAATTGAAATTTTTATTCTAAACACTAAATCAATAGAAATATTATATTAATGAAAATGGAGGAAATGTCTTGGAATGCTGCTTGCTGGAATCTCATGAAAATATTCCCAGAAGCTGCTTTTTATTTTATTTAAAAGAAAAAAGCCTTTGGCAGTCAAATTCTTGGATTTTCTCCCAACTTTTTATACTTAATAAAAATAATTTAATCTTGTATTGAGCAATATTGCACATGCAATATTGTGAAATTGTAAAATTACAATACTAATATTTACGTCTTCATTTCTTCATAAGCCATCAGCTTTTATTTTGATGGGTTGCTGGCAAATGTATGCTCTGTCCGTTTCAGGGTAAAAGCTGAAGAAAAGTGAATTAGGAGTGCTATTCTGGAGCTGATAGCGCATGTACTGTATCTATTTAAAGAAAACACAATCTGCTTGCTCTGATTTGAAAATCTCCATATCACGATATCAATTTTTATTTCGATAGATAGATTGTGGAGCACTAGCTTGATTCCAATGCAAGATAGCAGAAATGAAAATGAGCAAACAGAGTTTATTTGTTTCAGTTAGACTTAAGAGTTGCTGTTGACACATCTACTGTACGTCAGGCCCTGTCTGACCGGATTTCTTTGTGTTGTCCTGTCACTCTCTCGGACCATTTGCTCAGCTCCTTCCTCTTCAGTTGTTAAAGGTGAAGTCAGAGAGCTTCCTTTGGTGCATATGATGCTCTCTTAGGAAAGGACTTGGCCTCTTTGAAGCTAACCCCTGAGGAGATCTGAAGATGGAGCTGTATGCGGATGTTATTAACCATGGCTTACCAAAGAACACGCAAATGTTTATGTGCTGAAGGTCCATTTTCTCTTCTCTGTAGTTTTTCACCATCTGCAGTCATTAATCATTTTTTTTAATATTGTGAAACTTCTGTGAGAGTTTTTGTCTTCTCTTGAGTCTTTATGCTATCTTTTAATGGTTCATTTTAGAGGGCTTTTTGTTCTGCTATGGAAATGCAGGGGCAACAGGAAACATGTAAAGTTTGTGTGGGAGAAATGTGAGCTACAGGAAATAACCTGAACCTGGATTTAAACGCTGGTAACTTGTACTTTCAATTGGCAATGTTTTTTCAGTTCCTTTTTTTGTGAATTGAAGCTGTTTTATCCTATTAAAGTTGGGATGAAAGATCGGTATGTGACGTACATGCAAGTAAAAATGGATTATTGAAAAAAAAAAATCAGTGGTGAGGTTTAAGCAAACAAAATTACTGGAGAATTTGTTGTTGAAATCCCACTATTAACTTGTGCTTATTAGTAGGTATGCACCGATGCCAACTAGGTATTGGCCCTGATTAGGGGTGGGCGATATGGAAAAAATATCATATCACGAT
This sequence comes from Pimephales promelas, assembly GCF_016745375.1. The sequence continues at coordinate 3,866,300 of NW_024121122.1, forward strand.
TTTTTTAGGAAAATCACGATCACGATTTTTTATCACGATCTTTTTCAAGTTGGTTTTAATATTTGCAAGTGGCTGTTCATTACAGCCAAACTAATGTCCTTATGTTTTAAAAACAAAGCCTTAGGTAAAAGAATCTTTGTCATTATTTTTCTTTGTTATAAAAAAAATAAGACAAGATAAACATTACACAAATTAATATTCAAATTAAATAAATAGTGCTTTATTTTTCAGATGCACTAGGTGTATTTAGCAGTAGTATTGAAGAAAGTAATTAAATTAAACAAATATGAAATTAAAACACTACAGAGACTTCACTGAATAAATGATTCTTATTAAAAGCTACTATTAAAGTTCTCGGTCAGTGAGTGATTTTCTCCTTGTGTTTTTTTTTTTCTTTTACTAAGAGATTCCCTCAAAAATGAAAATGGTCTTAATTTACTCTCTCAAGATGTTTTAACCCGAATAAGTTTCTTTCTTCTGTTGAAAATAAAAGTTATTTTATATAGTGTGGGTAACCGAACAGTTGCTGGTCTCCTTATAGTTTTTTTATAGGTTCTCTCTGGAAGTTAATGGGGACCAGCAACTGTTTGGTTACCCACATTAAAAAAATTGTCTTTGTGTTCAGCACAAGAAAGAAATGAATACAGGTTTGGAACAACATTAGGTGAGTAAATAATGACGGATTTTTTTTTTTTTTTTTTTTTTTTTGGTGAACTATCCCTTTAAGGACATGCGGCAGTATTATTCCTGTCGCTTTTAGACCAGCACGCGACGCGTTTAATATAGACGCATATTACACCGATATTCTCTCAAATGTTTGCTTTTCACTTTAGACATAGCCTGTTTATGTAAAATGTGTGTGTATTAAACAGTATTAGCATAATAGACTCGAAAGAGATAACTTAGTCCAGTATTCAGGCGCTGTTTGACAGACTTCTAGTGCCTGTGAGCGCCGTGGATATGCGGTCAGGAAAGCGCACGTTAGAACAGCGCATCAGCGCTGTGAATTAAATGTTTAACCGGCAAGGCTTATGCAAATAATAACTTTTTGTGAATTGCAGTGTCCCGTACCTATTCATTAACATGTGATTGCTACGTCGCGTTGTACAGTTGAGACTGAGGCGCCAGAACTGAACTGATAGAATGCACTGTAACACGATACTACGATATTTCTTCAAAAGCAGATCGTGGAGACATTTTAATCGTCCACGATTTAAAAATCGTCATATCGCACACCCCTAGCCCTGATAGTGTGCTTGTGTACTTTCACTTTCACATTAAAATGCTTGCCGACCAACAACTGACATATTATGCAGAATGTACAGAACAGTCCTTGTGACAAAAGTCCCTTTCACATAGAGATTCCGGAAAATACACGGATAATGTGACCCGGCATTTGTCCCGGATTGTTTGATTTCGGTTCATTCACACTGCCAGTTGATTTGCCGGGATCTGTGTGTGCGTTCACACACAACCCTTAAAGTTCCCGGAAAGACACACGACGTCAGGATGAGACGTTTATCGTATGCGTCTAAAACATGTACACGCGCATAGCACTCCACAAAGCCGGTGAACGATCTCAGCTTTAGCACGGATAGTGAGGAGCTATTACTATGACACGCCGTTACGCATAGGTCCTGGCTTTTTTTTCACACAGCGCGCATTCCAGGACTGATTCCGGCAATGTTACTAGGTCCCCAACCTGGCATCGATGCCGGTATCAATCCTGGGGTCGTGTTTGCGTTCACACAGAAGGCGTTCTGGCAATTTCCTGGCGATTTCCCAGCAATTTCCCGGGATCAACGCGCTGTGTGAAAGGGGCTAAAGAAACACTGTCAACAGAGCAAACAGAGAGCAGAATGGATATATCAGAGAAGGATGTCTATGAAGGAAATATCAAATTAATAATAGAATGTTAAACGAATATTTACGCATGTAGCTGCTATTTTCGAGCTACAGTAAGTAACACATGAAGTGGATTCAGCGTGCAGTGGCACATCCCCTTTTCACACACATCACTGGAAAGTTTGCACTGTGGTTCAGACAGATATGGCAATAGCAAAGAGAGTAAAATGAGGAGCATATTACGTTAACTGACGCTGAAGAGAGAGGGGGAGAGAGCGCACTTCTGTTGCATCTACTTGGTTGCTGATGGTTGCAAATGACAGTCAACACACGTGTCATTTGAATTAAAACAAAATCATATGTGCAAGTAAAAACATGAACTGGTACGTGATTAATGTATAACAACAAGTGGTTCCCTACATTATTACAAGAAGGCGGTACAGTAATCACATGATGTTTTCTAATCGCGAACATCCAAAGTGCGCGTCCAGAAAGCTGCTTCTCAGACAGCACACGAATATCCTATTAAATCTGTAGTTCTCTTTCATGTGTTCTTGCACTTGAATGGACAAATTTACACAAAATTATGTCAAATGTGTCCTTGCAAAACATAATCGGTTATGTCTTAAGTTAAGAACATAAGAAGTTCACAGAACTACGTGCAGGATAAGTAACACCAATAAACCTGTTTTTGTCCTCAATGTTGATCTAACAACAAAAGACAAGATATACTATGCATGGATGAATTGTTTACAATAAGATCTATTACACATATTCACAAAAAATAAAAATAAGTTGAATTTTTGTTTCATGTCACATAAAAATCAACCAGTTTTTCTGTGGCACAAGTCCCACACAAGTTTAAAAGCTTGTACACAATGTGCTGTCTAGATTTTTTTACTCTGTATAAAGCCAGGCAATGTAGAGTACCTTCAAATTTCACGGACGTCACATCACTATAAGGAACTGCTGAGTTAATTTGCATGAATTTGTTTTCAATAATGCAGAGATTTTGAACCCAGGACAAGGTAAATCGTTCAGTTTGCCTTGTGATTGGCTGTCTTGTCTGTGTTTTGTACGAGTCCTAGCCGGGCATATTCTCACGCAAGGACTGCTCAGCCCTGCTCCGCTCCTCTGCCTCCACTGTGGTGTGTCCTAGCTGCTAATCAGTCGTGCCGTCTGGCCGTGTCTACAAAGGATGTTTTCTGGGTGTCTGGGTGGTGCAGGAGCGCATCATAAACAGAAGTCGCCAGCCTCAGGGAACCTGGTGTGCAGGTTTGTTGGAAAACAGCTGCTGTCAGGCGGCTCACCCAACACTCATGCATGCGTTTGCATAAGCTCTGTGAGGCAATGTGGGTCTGTGTGAAGTGTCAAACGCCCATCTTGGCGAGGTGTTACCGTAATCCCAGTTGATTGTCTCGAGTGAATGTAAATGAGTGGAAAATCAGATGTGTGTTCATTGTCAATCTCTGCATAAGGTTTTGCAGTTAGCTTTGGGTATCAAGAACCGGTTCTATTTTAGAACCAGATCCAAATTTCCTTGAAATGTGGATCCGATAGGATACGTGCGTTTCGATTCTGTTTATCGATTCCTGTGTGCATTTAATGTGATTTTTAAACCATTCTAGCACAAAGAAGTCACGAAAGAGAACTCAATTTGGCACTTGCACATGGTTTGCACATGGCTGCACACACATCCAAAGTGTTTGCACACAAAAACCTGCCTTACATATTGTGGGTGAAAACTGAATTGGGTTCTCTTTCGCATCTTAGGTTTGAATTGAATATTGAAAATACCACAAAATAATGTAAAAATATCCACAGTTTTTTTTTTTTTTTTTTTTTTTTAAGTGAACATAAACATTTGAGAGAGAAAATGCATGTGTAACAGTATATTGGATAAGTGCGTCAGGTTTTAAAGTGACAACAGCCTAATAAACCTGATGCTATCGTTGTCATTAATGTTAAGGTTAAAAGAACAAAAGAAAATCATTGATCTCGACCGAATTACTTTTTTAACTTTAAAGGAACACGGCAACTTTTTTTGGACTTTAGCTGCTTCACCGTATCCCCGAGAGTTAGATAAGTCCGTACATACCCTTTTCATCTCGCTGCGTGCCGTAACTCTGTGACGCACTCACCGCTAGCCTAGCTTAGCACAAAGACTGGAAGTAAATGGCTCCAGCTAGCATACTGCTTGCTCCCTCCTTGCATACAAAACAAGTTATACACTTCTACATCAAATAGAGTCTGAATGAGTGCAAACGATAAATAAATATAGAGCACCGTCAATAAAGTGTCTTTATAATAAAATATTTGATCAGGTAAAGAGACAAGAAACAATTATTTGTGTTTTTATGCTCATGCTTTGACAAAACAGTTCACTGCCTTTAAAAAAAAAAAAACTGAGCAGATGAGCTGTTATTTGTGCTAGAGAAGTGACCATGTACCTTCACCAACTCAGAAAGCCTGTAGTATTGTACATGCCAAAGACCTGGCTGGCTCCTGTTCTTCTGAAGCCACCCACCTGACCATCACAAACAGCACCTTATCATCACTGTCCACGTGGTGCTGGGAGGGGTAGTTAAACTGATGATATCCATGTTGATGGTGTGATGGGCTTTTTGGGGTAAGTGGCAGAGGGTGAGGGGCCCACATTGGCCTGCCTGGACCAGTGATTTATTGGCCTTGTTTCATCCGGAGAGCCACATATTGATTAGAGTCTTGCTCCGTTTTGCTGCCATTTGTCTTGTCCCTCCCGAACTGGCTGGCAGACAGAAATGCTTATGCTGACTACTACTTCTTTCCCTCTCCCTCTCTCTCTCTCTCTCTCTCTCTCTCTCTCTCTCTTTCTCTCTCACTCACACCCCATAATGAAAACGCAGCCAGCCGCACAAGGCTGAACTGCACATCCCATCAGAGTCAGGATGGGTAAGAGAAAACGGTGCAGAAAGCAGACAAGGCAATGCAAGTGCATGTGCAGATCTACCTGTTGTATCCCTCCGTTACCTTCATTTTATAATAGACAGGCTTTCAGAGAGTGTTTGAGATCAAGCAGCATCCGGATCTATCTCTAAAAGCAAGGCTGAATTCTCAGTTTGTCATTTTAAATAATTTACGTGCTTCGTTTTTAAAATTCTCCTCACAGCGTTCCTCCCTTTCCAGATGTATATCGTCACCAGACTTGTGGACTTGAAATGCATTCCTGTCATGATATATTTATAAGCCTCATCCTGAGATTCCCTGTGTTGTCCCCTAGCTACCAGCAATACCACAAGAGCTCTCAAGCCATAGTGTGAGGAGAATGATGAAAAAAGGGAAACAGAAAATGTGAGTTAGTGTTTCTTGGTACTTCTGCTTCTACAGGCAAAAAAGAGACACTTTCCACTTACAGCAGCAAAAGCAAAAGGACCCATTACCCGACTCTGACGCACACCCGCGCACACAGAGTTCCTGGTTAAATAGCTGGATGCAATGAGAACCGGATGAGCCCACACTGGAGCTTTCCCATCAGTCCGCTGCAGGGCGAGAAATGAATCTTTACTCAGCTCACCGGTGCCTGCGAGCAGAGCCGTGGCCCTACAGCTCAAACCACTTGCCGCCTCAACAACCTTGATGCTCCGTAGCGCACATTAGTTTCCTTTAGCTGTTTCACGTTTCTGACAGAGCTATTTTTTCTCAGTCCCTTCAAACACAATTTGCTGTAATTAATTGAATGGCACTTACAGTCTATGATGCTCAATGTATAGTAAAAGATAATGGCATCAGATCCACAAGAGCTGAGATGCAGATTTTTTTTGCATGTCAGCATTTAGATGCAAATATCCGATGTTGAACGGTAGCTAGAACGACTCCCTCTTTTCCATCACTCCTTCCTCTGTCCCACCCCTCTTTTTTTCTCTCTCTCTCTGGGATGAAAGCCACATTGCAGTCAAACTGATTGGTTTATCCAAAGACGCACCGTGCAAAGATGCAGACATGATGGTACCTAAATTAACACCATGGTGCTAATGTTCCACCAACATTTCTTATATCTCTTGCACTATAGACTTTAAAGTAGCCTAGTCATTTTGAAGTGCATTTAGATATATAATTTTCTTTTAGATGTAGGAATACAACATGTTATCTTTCTTAAGACACTTTCTTGCAAGCATTCTAGACTTATTTTTTTCTCCAAACAGTGATAATTCTTTTTTTTTTTTTTTGTTTGTTTGGTCAATTAACTTGAGTTATTGAAATGAATGTTAACACACACACACACACATATTATTTTTAACTAATGTGTGTAATTTAATTTTTTTAAAGTCATTTATTTTTTGTATGTGTGTCTTAGGGTGTTTAGGCACATGTAAGTTCAAGTTAACCTGTGAATTTGCCTCATTTGTCTGTTTAAAGGGTTAGTTCACCCAAAAATAAAAATTATGTCATTAATGACTTACCCCAACAATGACTTATTGTTCCAAGCCTGTAAGACCACCGTTCAACGTCGGAACACAGTTTAAGATATTTTAGATTTAGTCCGAGAGCTTTCTGTCCCTCCATTGAAAATGTATGTACGGTTATACTGTCCTTGTCCAGAAAGGAAATAAAGACATCATGACATCAGTTCATGTGACCTCAGTGGGTTAAGTTAGAATTTTTTGAATCATCGAAAATACATTTTGATCCAGAAATAACAAAAACTACGACTTTATTCAGCATTGTATTGTCTTCCAGTTCTGTTGTTAATCCGCGTTCATCAGCGTCACGACATGAGTGTGAGTCATTAATGACATAATTTTAATTTTTTTGGGTGAACTAACCCTTTAATGTCATATATTCAAATGTGTTTGAGTTAAATAAGCTACCAAAGCAGTTCAGCTTATTTGTGTTTAGCACTTTTTACTTTTTATTGTACATACTACAATATTTTTTTAATCAATTATTTGTACTTTTTTGCCATTATTGCATGTTTTTTTTCTCATCATATTTTCATCAATATTGTTTAAAAAAAGGAATTTGATAAATTCTGTTGTTAATTTATCTTCATTATTGGTTACAAAATCAGAAATCTTTGTCAAGAAATACTTGTTTATTGTTTCCAAATGCCAAGCATCCATGGTTGATCTTGCAGATCAAGTGCAACAACATTTTGTACATGTCCTCCTTAAAGACATGACACCACATCACAGCTCCTTTAACTTTCAGAACGATGATTTTCAGAGGGAAATAGTGTAGAACAGGACTTTTGATGGAATCAGTATGGATATGCTGATACATGTATGGAATAATGCACGCTGTCTGGGTTTATTTTGTGTTAATGATTGGCTGACTGTACATTTTTACTGCTTATGACTACAAAAATAGATTAGTAAATGGACCTGCATGAGATTGTTATGAGTTCAAATTAATTTCTTACGTGAGCATGAAACTAGCACAGCTATACAGCAAATCATTTGAGACAATGGATTGAAGCAGTCAATCATTATACAGAAATATTTGTTTGTAATATGACAGGTCTTACCAAGTATATTCAAATATTCGAAAGAAAAGAATAGAAATAAATAACTTTTTTTTTCCCCACGTGTGGGACCTGATGAATTAAGAAAGAAATAATAGTCACAGAGTTTGCTTTTGTGTTGTCTTGGTGTGACATGATGTCTGTAAGCATGATTATTGTTCAAAAACAAGTTCCCAGACTCACTGACAGAAAGCTGTCATCACATGTCACATTCTCTTTGTGCAGATAAAAGCACACTGGCTTCCTGTTGTTTTCTCTCCTTCATCCTTTCCCTAAACTTTCGCCTCTTTCACATCCCTCTGTAATCTCACATGTCTCTGCAGACTCCGTCTGAGAACTGGGCTTGAGCCAAGCAAGCAAGACCAGTTGCATTTGCAGTTCAGAGCAAGAACAGGCTTGTCTTCAGCAAGGTTTTGGGAACACATCTTGATATGATTTCAGTTGGAAAAGTGAAAGGGGAAAAAAAGGTCTCAAACAAAAAAATCAATCAGCATTGACATCACAAAGCCATCAGTGAAAGCTTATCTCACACATCATTTGAGCTTGCAACACCCAAAATTCACAGATGCGTTTTAGTTGCTTCCTTTTTTCTGCTTCTGTCCTTTTCGTCTCTCTCTCAGTGAGGCTGTGTTAATATAGGCCAGGCCATGGTACAGAGTGTCTACTGCCGCACCGCTGCTCAGACTTCTCTCACTACCAGTCTTCACTTCACCGTGTCGTGGTGGTGCTATTAATATCCTCCTGGTGCCACCCTGTATTCTGCATGTGATGGAGAATAAAAGACTTAGGAGTCAATACCACAAAGCATTGTTGGATCTGCTATACTCCATGATCTCTATTATCGGTATAATATATGATTAATGAAGGTGGTTAAGCCTTTTATTCAGGTTTATTATCAGGTAATATACAGAAGCAGCAGCTAAAGTCCTAATGTAAAGTTGATGATGTTGATATTTTCTGTATTTCATTTTTCTCCCCATGAAAGTTCAATCTATATCCGATCTAAGTGATGTTCCGTGCCAGACAAAATGATAATTAAATTTAGCGGTGTAAATGTAGTCTTGATGTCGAAATAATCTAGGTTTTGTTTCGATTTGAGGGAATCTCTGCAGTTCTTGCATAACTATGTCAAAACTGTGGCCATATAGCTTGATTTATTTGTCTTTAAGCTTGTTGAATGTTTTGCTGCCCCACAATTGTAACACACAGAGCTGGCACAGGGAGTGCTGCCCACAACATTCATAACATTTCGAGACACAGGGATTATAATTGGACAGGTTTCTATACACTTTTTGATACGTTTACTTTTTTTCTGTGTCAAAAATCGTAAGTATGAGACTTTCTTATTGTGCAAATTCGGCTGTCAATATTTTAAACTTCTCAGTTTGATAATTGTTTTATATAATATTTACTGTATAATTTAAATTTTAATGTCATTTTTTTTTTCATAAAATCCATATATAAAATGATAAATGTAAATGTTTAGCAGAATTTTTTTGTTAAACTGCTTTGAAACAATCTATTATGAAGAGTGTTACACATTTGAAATTGGAATTGTGGACCAGGTATTGATGCTTATGACTGATTTTGTTGAGTTTAGGAGTTGACAAACTCAGATGTGCCTGATGAGAGCTGATTTGGTCTCTAAAAACATGCCCCTTTGCTCAACTTCGCATCAGGTTATATCTGAGTGCAGTGAGGGTGTTGTATGGTTTAATACAGCCTTTATAAAGACCCTTACACTACTTCAAGCTATTTTAAGCACTCAGTCCTTTTCTTTTTCTCCCATCAGTGCTCTTAGTTAGGTCCCTTTTCAGTGTAGCAACAACCTGGTTCTTCTGGCAACCAGTGCCTCTGTCAATGTTTTGCCGCTCAGACGAAGCATCCTTGCATATTCGAGTATGTAAATTAATATGCAAAGTCAGTAGTAGACCATTTGTTTTGCCATTTGTTTGTGGTTGTGGGCCGGTCACATGCAGCGTCTCATTTGCGCCGGGCCACGAGATCTCCTCTGACATCCACTTTCAGGAGTATTTAGAAGCTCATTGTTCACTCAGTCATTCACACTCGACTTGAGGCTGTTCGTCTGTTCTCAGTCTGTCACTGTCACTTTGATGCCCTGTCTTCTTGCCCTATTTTCTTACTATAAATTGCCTGCTACTCTGAATGTCAGAGGTGCAATATCACTGTGGATATAAACCACTTTATTTGTCACCGTTTCAGTCTGCTTGTCTCGTGTTGTTGTGTGGGAATCTAGTTCATATAGGTTTCCGGAAGGGTGTATTGATGGATGATCAAGGGCTGTGTCTTTCTACATTGCTGCTGTGTCCATTTGAAATGCAAAGCATGCATTCACTCAAGAATAAGAATGAGGAAGTGCATTGTATGGAAATACCCTGTTCGTTGAGCCAAATTCTTGTCATGTCACCATCAGTAGGACACAAATTTAAACCTCTTTTTTTATTTATTGTTTACACTGCTTACAAAAAGTGTTCACAAGCCCTCCAGGGCCTTCTGACGAGAGGCCTCCACAGAGGGATGTTAGTGTTATGATGCATTTGACTTCACACCAAAAAGTGCAGTGTTTAGCCAAAAAGCTCAATTGTGGTCTCATCAGACCATAGATACTTGCTCTAGCTGGTTTCAGATGTCCCACGTGCCTTCTGGGACATTGTAGGGGAGATGTCAAAAGACATGTCACTGGTGGAGTGTCCGCACAGCAGTTTTCTCTCCATTCTGAAACTTCTCTTCTCTTTTCAAGGACGGCCTGCTTTCGGTAGATTTACAGCTGTGCTGTACTCCTTTCCATTACTTAATTATTAATTTAACTCAGAGGGTGTCCAAACTGCGGCACACCGCCTGTTCCGATGTGGCCTGGAGGATGTTTTAAAAATAGAACAGAATTTGGCCCATTATTGTGAAATTATATGAAATTCTGAACACATGGGCTTATCTGTCTCATACAGCCAAATCACAACTCTTTCCTCCACGATTACTTTCTTTATGCAGACGTGCCTCCACTGGTTGCTTTCTGAGCCCACACTATGTTTCTTTTCTGAAATAAAAACACACGAGAATGTGTATTATTAAAATCACTATAGAAATTTCCTTTTAGAGTGTTCTAAAATTGAACTTGGAAATGTGAACCTGTTATAGACCCTTGTGACTTATTTTGTTGGTTTTAGACAAACCTGGGTTTGACTGATGTCAGATTTCGGTTTGTTTGCATGATGTGATTTCTGAACAGTTCTTGTGAATGTGAACTCTGATACGGTTTGCTGCTGATATGGAGGCAGTCATACTAAATCACGGAAGAGAACCGCTATTGATGACAAATGTGTTTGGTAAAACTGTGTAAAACTCACTTTCCTGACAAGCGTAACGGGAACACTGCAAGCAGAGAGAATGTATATCTCATTTCTGCTCGCCTTCAGCAGAAATGGACTCCTGTGGTCTATAGAACATTTGGAGTACATTTGTGGCAGATAGATGCAAGTACCATTATGTGCTGACGCTTGGAAAACAAAACTAAAGGTTTCAAATCCAAAATATAAAAGTGAGGTGGGCAACACTATGCATTTTGCCGCCTTCTCCTGCGTTGTCGTTTCCAAGCAACAGGAGTAAACGGCTGTTGCTTCGATGATGTAAACGGACCTCAGTTCGGACCCAGATAATATGATATGAACACAATCCATCGTGAGTAGGGGAGGGGGAGCAATAGCTGGGTTTCAGTCACGTGATTATGATGACATGCGGAATTCAGATGGAGGGCAGGGAGTGAAGAGCACAATGGACGAGATGGAGGAAAGTCCGTGTTGTACTGCTTTACATGCTATTACAAGAGAAAGATATAAACAAAAAATCAAACATATGTTGGACGTGATCCTTGCGTTATGAAGAGGAGCGATTTTTCAACTGAATTGAAATATTTTCCTGCCATCGAGGCTGTAGATATCAGCAACTACCTCGTCTTACAGACATACCTCGACTTTACAAAGTTCGGAAACGTTACACGTTACAAACAGTCACTTTAGTTTTATTAACTCACCTTTGACGAAGTGATCACTAACGTTACACACACGAGCATTATCCCATTCGGCTCCTCCTCACTGCAGACATAGGTTTGCAAGCTGTTTTTCCAGAGTTTTTCAATCAATTTCTTGCATTTTCCCCCTTATGAACAACAACTTTTGGTACACGATAAAAACTCCTTGTGGTTTGATCGATTCAAGGAACCATTAATGACTCAAAACACAGGCATTTTGAGTTTGTTATAGTGCTTTCTAAATACAGCAAATCACTTCCTGCCCTCAATTTATATTTCGCGCCATGGCAATGCAGTGGCGTGACGTCATATGAAAACAAGCTATTGAAGTGTTGTTCGGACCAGCGGCCAATCGAACCAAATGTAAAAAGTACCTTGTACTACTGTTCAAATGTTTGTGTTCCGTAAGAATTTAGAATATTTTTGAAAAAATTCTTGCTCTTAGAAGAAAAGGTTCTATATTGAACCTTAAAAGGTTCTATTAGCGCTTCGTATTTGGAACCCCTAAAAGGTTCTATAAACAAAAAGGGTTCCTCTGGGTTCTATATAAAACCCTGGGGTTCCATACTTGGCCAATAGAACCTTTTGGCAAAAAATATAATGGTTCTATATAGAACCATTTTGGAGTTCCATATATGAAGCGGGGGATGGAACCATTTCTTCTAGAGTGTGCATTTGTTCAATCAGAAATGCAGTAAACTGAGTAATGGATGGTTGCTTACTGACCCCAAGTCTAGTAGAGCCCACCTCCTTACTCCTTCAGTGTAAATATGTGGATTTTTTTAAATTATTCGCTAGGAAAAAAATCAATCATAAATCCATCACTTGGAAAAGTAAATGAACAGTCACACAATTTGAGGTATCATTTATGTCTGTAATACTTGCACACAATTTGAGGTATCATTTATGTCTGTAATACTTGCTGGAGTTTAATACTTAGAAGTTCAAATCCCTATATTAGCAGTTGTTATTTAGCAAGCACTGCTAATTATAAATGTAATATGTCTTCCTATCCAACACGGAGAGAAATAGATATGATTTACTGCAATCAATTGTTAATTCAGCTGTTGCATGCACAGCAGTGTGGTGGATAGGTCACACTATCACTTTTCATCTTTCAATCCACTCTTTGTTTACTGCTGAGAAACACAACGCGAGGTGCAACAGCATAGCTAGTTCAGGTAGTGTATTTATAAGTGATATATCATAGACCATTTCCCATTCCATTGCTCAACAGCGATGCAATCAATCGTTTGCTGAGAGAGTTACTCAATCACAAGCTGACTCTGTGCTTTTCAGTAACTTTAAAACATTTCATCAGAATATTCATTACAGTTCCAGGTGCCTGGGCGGCAAGAGCAGCTCAGCTTGGCAATTTTGTCAGGAAGCCTCATTTATTTTACCTGAAAATAAATTATGAAGCCTTAAAAGCAAAAATAGGCATGGGAATCATTAGCCATGACTGTGCAATCTGTGGTTTGTCCATTTATCAATGGTACTGTAGCTTTTTAAAAAAACAAGCACAGGATGTTCTGGTAATATATTGTGACAGCGGTTAAGTGTGGGCATATCAGACAAATCTTTCAACGCGTTCTCTTGCGTTAAGCTATTTCATATAAGTTAGCTGTAAAATGTTAAGAATTGTTTACTTTTAACACTTTTTTGTTGTTTTGTAACCTGAATGGTCTTGCCTCCTTTAATTAAAAGGGTTCATCCAAAAATGAAATTTGTGTCGTTATCTATTTACCCTTATGTCTATATTTAACATATATATATTTATTGTAGGGCTGTCACTTTTTATTCAATATTCGAATATGCATTCAAACATGACGTGAAATATCTGTATTCAAACGATAAATTAAATTTCCATGTTTAGCACATTTTTTACAGTCAATGATTAGACCGTTTGTTTTATATTTTATTGTTTGCCATCTTATCCAGGAGCGGGCACTCTAAAGGGGGTTGCGTAGAAATCCATTGCTCGTAGAAATTTGAATATATTCGAATACATTGCTTGATATTTGATAACCGTTCGAATAGGATTTTTCTCAAAAGTGACAGCCCTAATTTATTGTATTTTTTTTTTCTTTCTGTTGAACACACTCAATTATTTTTTTGAAAGAATCTTTTGGTTGATGTTTTAAGAGGACCCAGTCCTATTCCTGGAGATCTTCTTCCTGTGGATTTCACCTGCAAACCTGATCAAACACGCATCTATAATAATCATCAAGTGTTCCTGAAGATCTTAAAGGGGCCCTATAATGCTTTTTCAACTTTAGTTTGTGGTGTAATGTTGCTGTTTGAGCATAAAAAAAATCTGCAAAGGTTACAAAGCTCAAAGTTTGATCGAAAGGGAGATTTTATTTAACTGAATCACCTTTTCAAGAACTACAGCGACCGGCTCATTTGGACTACAAAGTGATTTTTCCAGATCTTATGAAGTCACAATAGTATTCATTTAAATAATCCCATTAGAGAAGACCGAGTTGTTGCCATGTCAAAGAGACACAATTTCTAAAACTCATTTGTTTGACCTTCCTAAGGCTGACGAACTTAGTTGTTGACTTATGTTTAACACTGTGTTTCTGAACATTTTAACCCAACATTTATCGGTGCGCTGCAAATTTTATGCTTTTTTTTTTTTTGTGGAACTACGCTAAGGTGGAGTAGGTATTTGCCCACACACATGGCACACTTCTTTCTTCTGATTTGAGTGGCGGTCTCAAACACGTGGTGAGCTGTCTGCATCTGAGTAAGTGGTCTGCAGCTGTAACGCTGGCACAGACTGAATGCTGTTTTATGTTTCCATTGATGTCACAGCACTCTCAACTTCTGTGCTTGTGTGTTTATTTGAAACCGTGTAAACATGATGTCTTTAAAGTCTAATTTGATATAGTAATGATACGGTTTACTCAATTCCCTAAAGTCGTGTTTATTCAATGGCAGCTGTGTTGGGTCTCAATTGAGCAAACAGTGTTTGTAATATTGATCATTCATTCCTTTAGACAGTAGGGGAGAGTGGGGTAAACTGTGCCACGTTTCATTGATTTGACCTCTAGTCAAGGAGAAAAGAGTGCCTCAGATTCTTTAATGAATTTTTTTTTTGTGAACAAGACCAATGTAATAGTATTTCCTGTATTTGTATGCAAAGCTCATTGTTAGTTGAGCCACTGGCACACTTTACCCCACAGCTCAGCTACCATTTTGTAAATAAATGTTTAATTTTTCAAAATTAATATTTACATTTGCTTGTTTGTATGTGTATTATGTGTGTGTAGGAGTATGTTTTTATGTATTTTGTGTGGCATACTTATTTTAGTTTTGTCAACCCATATATTGTTCATTTTATTTTTATTTAACATTTTAAAATAGTTTTCTCATAAAAATGTTTTTCATTTTTCTAATGTTTCTCTCACAATCATAGACAGCTGAATATGATAGACCTTAATAAATTGTTGTGACAAAAATTGTGTACATTTATGCTGGATTAAAGTGACAACTATTTGGTTGCTCACGTAACCTCAGTTGCCTGAGTTAGGGAACGAAGCATTTCGTAGCTATACGCAGCGGGAAAACTCCCTTTTCTCTGTTTACTGAAACCTATATGTAAAACGCATTTGCATTAAAACGAGCATTAAACACATTAAAACAAGCGCCTGGCTTGCTCATAGGCTGTGCTGCAGCAACTGCACATCCAATGAGTCATTACACGTCAAGGGGCGTAGCCTCACCCTATATTAGTCCCTTTATTCGCCATTATAGCAGGTTTATACTAGCCAGTTAGTACAGTGCTGCTGGCTACGCAATACTTCATTCCCTAACTCAGGGAACTGAGGTTACATGAGTAACCAAATAGTTCCCTTTCAAATGGTCATTTCATATTGCTTAGCTGTGGGAACGCAATGCAAAACCCTGCGCTGAGTAACTGGTTGCCACTGTAGCTCAGGACCCCTGAGCATACAGAACAAGGTGTAATCTTAACATGTATACATCACCTCAGACTGGGGTCTGAGGTACCCACTGAGGTGTAAGCCATCGCGATAGTATCCACTATCCATTTTGACGGTCTTTGCTTAGTAACTGAATCCCCTTTGGATCGACCACCAAAGCAGACAAAAAGCTGTTTTGATAGTCTTAATGACGCAGAACGCTCCAGATAAATTCTCAGTGCCTTAACAGGCAGAGAAGATTAACTTCCCCATCCTCGTAGAATGTGGAAGAGCCAATAATGTCACCACCTGTGGTCTGAACGGTGTTGAGAGCACTTTGGGCACATACCCATGCCTGGGCTTGAAGATGACCTTAGAGTTATCCAGTCTGAGTTATTCAGTCTGGATTATCAGAGAGGAGCCACCAGAAGGATTGGGCACTCGCTCTCTCTGACCAGTTTAATTCATTTCTGGAATCATCGAGACTGGGGGGGCATACATGGGATGGTTGGGCTAGACGTGGGCCAACTTCAAGAAGAACATATTGCAGTGGGTGTTGTTTTTTGGGTTTTGACCAATTCTATCGCACCTTTTGCTTATATATTCTGGACTTCGGTGCAAAGCACGTGACCCACGTCGCTTCTCACCGAGGTCTTGATAACTGCCTGAAACTTTGGGGTTCTGCGAGCGAATTGTAGTGACTAGCCTCGCCTTTATAGTGTTTATGACCCAACTTGCAGGATGGCTTGCCAAGCTAGGGACTGCCACACTGATTGGGACGGGCAGCCTAACAGGGGGGGGATCTGATACCCTTATAATGTGATTTGTGCATACATTGAGTGTTTGACTGACTGTACAGGCATTTGCGTGTGGGGGAGTCAGTGTTACAACAGGGGAGGCGCCGCTTTTTTTGGATCATACTCTTTTTGTGCTTAATTTGGTTCGCCGTGAAAACAGGGTTTCTTAGTAAAGACGCGCTCACTGTTGCGGGCCTGTTTACAATAATAAAATCCCCAGTTGCCTGGAACGGGGAGCTGTGGGAAGTCTTTGTCTGATACAGGGGGACCTAATACCCTTACATAATAATAACATATGTTTAATAGCCTTACCCTGATCTCCTTCGAACAGGACCGGACAACTGATTGAGCAGAAGAGAGTGAGGCACGCGTGGCCAGCATGCGTTCACCACAGACAAACACAGAATATTACAATAGAAAGGATATAGCATCGCCGCCAGATAGCCACAGGTGAGACTGCGTCATGAGAAAACAGCTGAGAAGGCGTAGTCCGCTAGGTTATGCTCGCTCAGGCTGAAGGGCTTGTTCAAACGGCGAAGGCTTAAGCCTTGTTCACATTACATGATTTTAAAATGTCGGGCTGAACTGTGCGGTTCACACTACATGACTTGCTCTCTGTGAAATTGTGAGTGTTCAAGTTGTTGAGCTGTTCAAACCACACGACACGTGCCAACGTGATTGATCCACAACCGGAGGTAACGCACTAGTTGACAACAACTCTGTCACCCAACGATTCTATCTTGTCTACAAACCACCTTTTGTCACGAAAAATCATGCGATAAAACAAACTGAAAATGACGCGAAACAGCATGCGTGCCAATACCCAGTGAAGAATACTAACCTCAACTGATTGGCTGTAGCTCATGACATCACTGAGATTGAGTTGTGCGATGTTTCTGGGCTCGGCGACGCGTTTGCGAGCGTCTATGATGCGTTGTTGGCTCTTTCATACTACCAGATTGGAGAGCGTTCATCGCCTGCTAATCCCCGCTATTTGCACGCGATAACACCCTCACCTGTCATCGAGCTCAACAATTTGCAAATTGGGCCTAAATCGGGCTTAAAATCCTGTAGTGTGAACTTGGCTTTAGTAAACCAGTCAGAGACATGCAGTTGTCGCTGAAGGAGTAAAATCTGCTATAATGGCGAATTCGGGGACTAATATAGGCTCAGGCCACGTCCCTTGACGTAGAATGAACTCATTGGTTGCATGTCAGAGGCGCCCGCACCATTGGATGTGCAGTTGCTGCAGCACAGCCTATGAGCGAGCCAGATGCTCAATGGGCTAGCTGTGCAGCTGCAAATGCGTTTTACATGCGTATAGGTTTCACTAAATCGAGAAAAAGGAGTTTTCCCACTGCGCATTGCTACCTAATACGAAGTGACCGTTCAAAAGGAACACGACTTACCCACTGACACATTTTACCCCACTCTCTCTTATAGGCTAATGTCTTCTTGGAAGATGGAAATGTCTTCTTTTTTTTCAGTATTTGTAGTGGCTCTTTGAGGTCCGTCCAAGGTCGCACTTCACTTCCATAATTTCTCACTTTTCTTTCTTACATTAGTGCCTCCATTGTTTGGCCTTGAGTAAGCGGTTGTGAAAAGAGTATCACCAGCGTGTAGCATTTCAAAAATGAAACGGGGCCTATATTCTGACCCTCATTATGTTTAACACTGAACTCCCTTCAAAATCAATGCCAGTTCAATGGCAGTCGTCTTATCTCTCCTGTCCCCTGTTTTATTCCTCCTTACACTGTCTTTCTTTGTGCATCGTTCTGTTTCTTTTAGTCTGTGATTTTTATTCTCTTAAGTATCTAAATGTCTGTTTTGTCAATGTTTCAGAATGATGTAGCTGTAGCTTTCTGTCTGTTGTTGCGTAACTAAGATTTATTCTGAGGCCTGTCAGTGTTTGCTTAGCGGGTAACCTTGAGATAGCTCTGTAACGATGGTCTTGTGGTTAATGACTCCCAATGAAAGAGACGAGAGAAGATGAGCAAGATTAGTTTAAAACACAGGTTCGCTGACCTGCACTCTTAACCACACACATAAATCGATCACTGTCAGAACTGAACTTTTACACTTTTCCCCCCCTCTGTACTCAGTTTCCTGAAAAAGTAGTTATTTATTCAGTGTTTCATAGTGTTCTGATAGATTTGAGAGAAAATTGTTGTTGGTTTCACAAGAACTAGTGTGGGAATAATTAACCAATGCCAAATTTACACTGTGAGGACTGTTTAAAGCGTAAACTGTGTAAAGCGTGGCATAAATGCTTTTACACAGCAATTGTAGTAGTAGTAACTTTTATACTAGGGGCTAAGGTGGGTCAGAGCAGGCATAATTTCGTTTGACTTTTTTGCAGCATTACGTCTTTACACAGAATTTTGAGCAGGCACAGAGCAGCCTTAAATTATCTGTGTAAAGATGCTTTATCATATTCACTTTATCTCATTCTCATACCATATGGGCTGGTACAGTGCTACACCATGAATTTTTTAAAAGTTATTGTCATTATTTCCGGAGAAACACATCTCCTTTTGAGTGCAATTGAGGCTCATTATAGAATTGAATAGAAGTGCAGATTCATTATGTCAGCGTTTGTCAATGTTTGGTTGGGTGAAATGAATGGTTTTCATGATATTAAAGTTTCTTTCATTGTATGTTATGAGAGAGTTATGTTAAATATAACAACAACAAAAAAACTGACAACAACATTATATGTTGTCTTCACAATAGGCCAGTTTAGTATGACTTTTTTGTGAATCGATTCCTTCAAAGGTTTAATAATCTGTCTCTAACTCAAGTTATGAGGTTCTCATGTTTTTATGTAAACTGAAGCTCGTGAGTGGGGTGATTTTTCAAATAATGAATACTTAGAAAATAGAAGTGCAGATTTGTGTCAGGGTTTGTTACATTTGCTTGGATATAGGCAATTTAATGTACAATGCAGTGTTGTAGTCAAGACCACCTCACTCGAGTCCGAGTCGAGACCGAGACCACAGAGAGTCAAGTCCGAGTCAAGACCGAGTCCATAGAGAGTCGAGTCCAAGTCGAGTCCAAGACCAGAGATGGTCGAGTCCGAGTCGAGACCGAGACCAGTGAGGGTTGATTACCTAATTTACTTTTATTTACTTAGAGAAATCCTTTTTTTATTTTACTGAATTTACTTAGAGTTTAAAAAACATGATCAGTTTAGGGTAAAAAGGCCACATAGTAGGTGGTGTTAAAAGTAATTTTATTACAATTTGTCATGCGCAGTTGCGCACTAGAAAATCACCAATCACTGGGCGTGTCAATCAATTTAAAGAAATATTTTATTAACATACATTAATAATCATGAAAAATATTTTGAATTGAACACGAGTGGACTCTGGAATAAGTCCGAGTCCTAAAAAAATTTTTTTTCGAGTGCGAGTCAATTCTAAGTCCAAATGCACACGAGTCCATGACAAGACCAAGACCATTAAAATATGGTCTCGAGACCGAGTACTACAACACTGGTACAATGTATATTATAATGTGTCTTCCCAATAGCATGACCAGTGTAGTCTGATTCTTTTTGTGTTTTAGTTGAATAAATGTTTGAATCTGTCTCAAACTTATAAGTTATCCATTGTTCTGCAATATGAATATCATGAGAGTCATGAAAAGCGAGGCTTGGAGTTTTTGGGGGGTTTTTTATGGAAAAAAATGAATCAACTTTAAACCAATCAGTATCTGAACCAGATTTTATACTTTCTAGTAAATGGAGGCTTTGTGATCATGGACTTTTTCCTCTTTCAAAGTCCCCTGTCTCAATCCTTACACATGCTTTTTTTCAGCCTTTGTCTGGCCATGTTTTTATGACGCTATTTCCCTGAAATAGCTTTTTTTTGTGCCATTACCATCAGCAAAATTCCTTCAGGTACTAAACAACACAGACAGCATGAAAATAATCATCATCAATAGAGTCATTCAAGGTGGATTCCCTCCCAAAGGCCCCTTTCCCCTCTTCCTAACCATTTGCCAGACTGTGGCTGATGTATAACTAATGAAATGAGGAGACCGTATCTGAGCAAGCATCTAACCTAAAGTGCCTCAGTGAATCATTCACTTTTACGTAGCATTTTGACCTTTCTGTGAAACGCTGAAACGGCAGCCCTCACACACAAGCATCGTCACAGCTCTGATAACCTTATAATTCTATTTAGATGTTACACAGGTCCGTGTGCTTTCTTTCCCGAGGCCTTGGGCTGTGTTCCTTTACACCGGGTGGCATTTGGAGGTGGATTCAATCCCCTGAGTTTTGGAACCTGTGCCATTTCCTCTCTCCTCACACCTGCCCCTCCCCTCTCCGTTTAGACCAGCCTGCTTCATCCGGGACCGGTAACACACCGCATGCCACGCTGATGTGTGAAGAGCCATCACGCTTCACAAATACTTGCGTAATCCCAGGCTCTTCCTGCCTGGAGAGCCAGAATACACACATTGCGCCGCCACGAACGTTTTCATAAGACGAATCGAGGGCAGATCCAGTGGGAGACGAGAAGATGATGCAGATGAAAGGAGGAGAAACAGTCGCCGACTGTTTTAAATAGCTGTCTCCTCTGACTCAAAGCACGGATGTGCATGAGACGACATGCTGAAGATTTGCATCTAGTTTGCAGTAGATACGCACAAGCCCCTTGTTCCTCGAGGCCCTGAGTGAGGGAAGGGAGTTATCGCTTACCACTGACGCATACTGATGCGCTGTGTTTGAGTTCTCAGGTGATGAATACACTGATGTGAGCGATTCAGGCAGATATGCTAGAGCACAGGATCAGTGTGTTATCTGATACATGCCGTTAAGTCCTGTCGCCGAGTTGCTGAACATGTCAGGACAGGTTGTGACAGAACTTAGCCTGTGGCCTGATGCCGACCATCCCTCTACCTGAGGGGGCAGAGATGTGGGACAGATGACCCGACCACAACGATGTAGGGGAACTCTACACACACACACACACATTCTCAGCCTGTGGCTCGCATTAAACCCTCTCATTCTCCCTCTCAATGCGTTCTGAATTATTCACACCAACAGTTATAGTGCTGCTGCTGCTTGCACTGTCCCGGGGAACACTGGGAGGGAGGGTGAGAAAGAGTGGGCGGTGGGTGTGGTTGAAGTGTGATGCTGAAAGCCTTCTGAGATGTGATGACCATGTGTGTTATCTTCATCAAAACCCTCAGAGACAGATATAGCAGTGCTGGGGTGTGACTAACTAAATGTAGATTTTTAAAAAGCAACTGCCCTATCTTTTATGTTTAGCACTGGAAAGTCCAGATTCATTCTTGTCAGTTGTTTTGTCCTGAACTGTTCTTTCTCTCATGTGTAGCACTGGAAAGTCCTGATTTATTCTAGTAAATTATTTGGCATGAAACAGTTTTCTCTCTCATTTGTTGCATTGCAAAGTCTAGATTTATTCCAGTGACTCGTTTTGTCCTAAACTGTTCTGATGTATAGCACTTGTTTGTGAATCATTTTGTCATCTATAGATTCATTGCAGTTAATTGAGTTCTAAATGGTCTTCTCTTTCCATGTTGCTTTGGAAAGTCCATTTCAAGTGAATCTGTTTTTTTCGAACACAAATGAAATCTGTGAATCTATACGAAACCAGTTTTCCACTCAGTTATATAAAGTAGGGCATATTCTAATTTTATAGCTGCATCTTAATTGAATGATGTCAAATGTGTTTTCAACCTTATTGAGTTTTTTTGTTCATTTAAAAAACATCATTGTTTCTAGCCCCTAAATAACATCAGCGGGTAGGTTTTATATTTAAAAAAGATATTCCCATTTAAGTACCTTAAATGCAGTTAGCTACTTTTTTCTGTAGCTTAGCAGTGTAGAGTTTCCTGGCTGTCCGTCACTGTGTGTGCTTTGTGCCAATGTGTCCTCCGGCAATCCAATGCTTACACCGCTCTGAGTCAACTTGTTGCCCTTTTCATGCTGCAAGAATGTCCCGGGTCACGAACCTGACCACAGAGGAAACACAGACCTGTCTCAGTGTTTCCTAGGGACATTTTCAGTGGGTGGGCTCAAACCTCTGCCACACACAACATAACTGGTCCTAAGTACATACTAAACAAAACATGCTATATATTGTTTAACACATTTTGATGTTTAGTATGATAGTTTATTTAAAAATAATGGGATATTACATAAAACAATAAATATGTATCTTTAACCTTGTTCTCACACAAACAGACATGCTGTCTGTATATTATCGTTATATTATTTTGCGGTACCCACTCTTTTTGTCTTATGTTCAGCTCGGACTTCAAACTCACAACTCGGATAAAAAAAATAAAAATTATTTTGCTGTGATGCAGTAGATTCAGCATCTTTGAATTGTCTCTGCTGAATAGCAGTACAGGAAAAACTGTCCTGTTCATTAAAGGGAAAGTTCACTTTGAAATACATTTTTGGTATGTTTTATCTTACCTCAAGGGCATCTAAGATGTTTCTGAAGTAGTTTCAATTTTTATATATTTTTTATTTTTTTAACGCGTTTCCTGTTTGACATTGGTCAGAATTTTGCCATTGCTTTCAGCTAATGTCTCTGTGTCAGACTTGTCACTTTTAACCCTCTACGGCCTGCCATAGAACAAGTGACTGTTCGCAAAAGCCACGCCCCCTAGTTATTGTTATTATGCCCATCAAACATGAGCAGCGCGACAGATTGCCATGATGGGTAAAAGAGGGAACACCCATGCATGTCAGTGACCTTTTTTGGAGCAATACCTCAGCGATATCCTCCAGATCAAGGCAAAATGGGTTACAGTATGCAGTGAAGGAATATATTCAAAATATAAAAATACGTAATGAAGGAGACACGAATACTATCGAGGCTCAAGCGAAATCTGAGAAACCCCATGACCGGTACCTCAAATGCAACCAGCACAGCCTTTAAGAAGATTTTATTAGCTGGTTCTGTGGCTAATTGTTTGGAGTTAGAAATATGTGACTTGCGCTGCATATTTAGTAATTTTACCTCAGATACAGGATTATACATTCGCTTTAACAAGCAGTTGTTCATTACCACGGCAGCCGCTGAATGCGATTGTCGTGTTTAAAAAGTAATTATACATAAGAGACGGGAAGATGCAGATAACCATACATTATTAAAGGTTATTTCTATTCGTTACGATATTGATACATGAACTGATGTTGGCAAGTAAGCTTCATGCTTTCCCGGTTGCGAACGTGCTAAACTACGGATGCTGCACTGCTGGTTGACTGCTGCTCATTTCCCCTAAAAATATCATGTTAACATGATTGTCAACCCTTTAGAAAACGTAATTCCTTTGTGGATCCACTTGATCTACTTTCTCCATGTTTCTGTGACTAATCTCGCCATGTTTTTACCACCAATTAACCATGTTTGACACATTTAACTGGGAGTTTGGGCTGTCCACACTGATTTATCCATTGTAGGCACCACTCACGTTGTGTTTTCGGCTTTGGAAACGGAAAGAACACAACTCCTCCAGACAATCGCATGGGATACCTAGCGTCCAATTTACAAACGCCATGGGCGCACCGCTTCACCATCTTGCTTTGAGTCAATGTTTGACGGACCTGCTCACAATCATGTGTGATTGTACAATGGCGTTTTGGGATAGGGGCCGGTGAATGGTCGTGAAAGCTCAATGGGCTATATGAACGCATAAATTCCGCATTTGACGCAAGGATGCTCGTCATTTCCGGTTGTGGAGATTAAAGCGGAGGAAAACCGAGGAAAACGGGATTATGGCAGAGTCTTCAAAATTTACTGTCCTCCCGTCTTTGAAATGAAACGTACTTGTAATTTTATATATAGTTATGTTTATTTAATATAATTTTAAAAAGAAGCATAAACACAACGAGGGGTGTCTGTTTTATCTCTTTTTGTGACCAATGTTTCTTTAGTATAACCATCGACTATAAAATTCACTATAAATTCTCGGTATTGCATTGGACTCTACGATCGGCGGAAGTTATCGAGCATCCTTACACCTTCACCGGAGCATAGAGCCCATTCCGCCAGAGTACATCTTAGTATTTTTACATGCTGTGCTGCAGTTTTGAGCATTTTCATATGGCAGCAAATGGGAGACAAATGTTGCAGCTTGTGACGTCACAACATGCGACAAACCCCTGGGGTCATAGTGCGCAGAATGTTTTATGACCCATCAAAAGACGTAACTCAAATGCAAATCTATAGAACTTGTGCAAAGACGTGCAATGCGTATTACTGTTTTTGTTGGAAACGCATATTATGCAATTTGTACAGACTCATTAGAGGGTTAAAACAACACAACAGGAGTATGTAGGAGGCTTGATCTGAACTTGTAACGTGTCTGGTTTTGTAGGCACAAAGAATTATCGAGCTAGCCATTTGGTTTCAGTTTCTATCGGCTTTTAAACAGAGCACCAATGCTCTGTTAGTCTTAAAGGGTTAACTTTCATGTAAATGACCTCTCTCTCTTTCTTTTTCCCCATGTGTCTCTGTAGTGTGGAGGAGATGAGAAGCGAGTGGACAGCAGGACAATCTATGTAGGACATCGGCCATGTCTGGACACAGAGGCCTTCATCCCCTCCAAATTCTGTGACAATAGGATTGTGTCCTCCAAGGTAACTTCTGGTATTTGTTATATCACACCTTGTCACGAATATGAAAGCATGAGCTGGGCTGTACTTAAGCTCGCCGCAGTGTAATCAGATTTTACAGGATAACAGCATTAGGGGTTTTGTTCCCTACAAGAGCCTGTTTGTAATTTTTTTTTTTCCTAGCCCGTAATTAGCAAGTGTTGTTTAATGCCATGGCAACTGCAGCACAGCGTTAACACATAAGAGATGTGTGGTAACAGCAGCATGTTGAGAGTATGGCTGAAGCGTGATTCTCTCAAGGCCTGGTGTTCAGCCACCTGTTCCTCCAGGTGTGAAGAGACTGTTGGAACCCCCCTACTTCGCCTGGGATCAGACTACATTCTTTTCATTTTCTCTTTTTCCCTCTCTATACGTTCATTATGACGCTATTCACAAACTGCTGTAAATCTTACCATCCCCTTGCACCCAATGAAACACCCTAATTTGCCTGTCAGAGCGGTGCTTGAGATCCGGCTGATAAATACATAGTTGCAATTAAAGTTCAAGTGTTGATGGTGGTTGACTCTGCTGGCCCCCTTAATCTTGTGGGACTTCCTGAATCTCCTCGTTTAGTCGATAGATGAGGAGTGTTTTAAGATACGAAAGGAAGAAACAAGGGAGTAAGAAGTAATAGATTTATCAGACCTGTGGCCGTGTTGTGGTGTACGGTGATCAATTTTTCTCTGGCATGAGACTCTAAACACACTTTAATTACCTGCACTGCAATGTTTACACTTCTCTATGCATCTGCTTTGCATCTTCCCACTCTAAATCCCTTGGATCCAATTTTTCCTTTAAAAGATGTCCAGACCTGCCACATCTTCTTGAGTTCACCTCAGAATAACATCTGCTCTGTTATAAATGAGGATGTATTCCCTTTTATCTTATTGCAGGTGCCTCAATCTGCCCTTCCTCACTTTCCTCACTCTTGGCGATCCATTATTTAGCCGTCATGGCTATATTAGATGGAAATAGCTATCCACATTCCAGTTATTTTTCTGTCTCGCTTTCTCTGTCTCCCCTTCAACATTATCCAGTCAGTATTTGCATTTATGAGTTGTATTGCAGAGTAATTGGCTTTTTGGGTATTTGAAATTCAAGCAAATGTATTCCATGTTTTACTCTAAAACATTGTCTTTGAAATATAACGCTTCACAAAAACAAAATTTAAAACACTTTCTTTTATATGCTTGTATTAGCTTCGACCTTAAATTTAGTTTTGAGTATTAATAAACTAGTGCACTTCTGCTGTTGTGTCTATTTCTAAAAAGAGAAGTGGAGAAATTGCTATATTTTTATTGCACTATATTAAAAGTCTTCTGAAGCCAAACAATAGCTTTGTGTGAAGATGATTAAATGATTAAATGCTCAGTTTTCATTTCTGAGGAAAATAACCCTTTAATTTTTTTTTTAACTTTAAATGATTATAGTTATTGATTGACAGCTTGTTGGTTTTTAACTTGTTACATTTTAACTTTGTTTTATTTTTCTCACTTCCTCAGTACACCGTTTGGAACTTCCTGCCAAAGAACCTATTCGAGCAGTTTAGAAGAATTGCTAATTTTTACTTCCTCATCATATTCTTGGTGCAGGTAAGTGATCGCATTTGATCAGTCATAAGCATTTGCCATCCCTAGAGAAACATACTGTGTGTGTGTGTGTGTGTGAGAGAGGATACGTGTTTATGTGTGACTCATAGCCTGGCTGCTTCTGCTCCATGCTGATCTGATGTCACTGGACCTTTGATAATGGCAGAGAGAGACAGAGACGGGGAAGCCTCTGGTCTGCTCCATAAATGCACACAAAGATGACCTTAGTTAAACTAGGGAGTGGAAGAGTATAAACAGCTGATGCCGTTTAAGTGCGTGTATTTAAAGGGTGATGGTGGATTGATGAAGAGCATATGGTCTTGTTGCTGTCAGGTGCATGAGGAGTGAGAAATGAAACACTCGATTTGACATCTGATTTGGCAGCTGATTTTGTGTGTGTGAGATTGGTGTATGTGGTAATGAATATATCCAAAACCTGTGAATGATGCGTTGTCAGGCATTGTATGGAGGTATGTTGGCAAAAAAGACTTTTAAAAATCATTTTAATATGGGATTTTTTTTTTGCTCAAGAAACATGTATTATCAATATTGAAAGTTGTCGAGCTTAATATTTTTGTGGAAACTAACTTTTTTTTAGGATTCTTTGATGAATAGAAAGTTTAAAAGAACAGCATTTATTTGAAATATAAAATTAACATTAAAATGGTTCTTTACTTTAATTTAATTTAAGACTTTTTAAGACCTTTTTAAGACTATTATGGATAAATTTTAAGACCTGTAATCACGACATTAAAAAAATGTACAAAGGAAACGCAGAGTCTCAAAATTACTTGCAAAGTAATTTAATTTATTCAAACTGAACATTCATCGAAAATCGAACGGACCCGAGATTTTGGAAATTAGTTCTGTTTCTGTTTTTATAAAATCCCCTATTCCAAAGTGTGTAATGTAGGCTGTTTTATCTTTCCTGCACCTGAAGGATTTTGATATGTCAGAGTGCGAAAACATAGTTTGAAACAATGTATGACTGGTGTCTTGTCACCATGTGGAGAACCCAGAGCACTTTTAGCTGTGATCCAAAAGCAACACGGAGGTCGATTGCGGGAGTTGTGGAGCTATTTGAGCAAGTTGGGTCTCGCCTAGGCAGTGTAAAAGTAACGTTAGTGCAGGAGCCGCCAGATACTTGCAAGAACTGGCTGATGGCTGTTGTTTGCTGGAGACCCTTCACAGCAGTTAGAGGTTTATCACTTTTTGCATGTGACTACAGCGCCCGTACACCCAACATTCCCAATTTAATAGCTTTGTTGCATAAGCAGTAGGCTTTAAATACGTTGTTTGCAACTGGCTTTAACCAAGAACGAAATTCAGATTTTTCATGTCAAGTATCGCTACACTTACACTTCCCCATAGCTGAATAAAATCTGTTTTATGTCTGCCTGGTATCTGAGACACGCGCTAATAACACGAAACCTCAAAGCTGATTGGCTGTCGCATGTTGGTCTATTTTGTAGTCGTAATACAGTGAATAATATTTGAAGTAGCGAAATAAGGAACTACAACCACGGAATAAAAAAACAAACAAACATTCCAAACCCCCTGTTACTGTTACTTTTGATCAATTTAATGCACCCTTTCTGAACAAGTGTTATTCATTTTTAGCCATACTGAACCCAAATGTTTGAAAGAATACTACACGCAACTATGTTACCCGAGTTAAACTGAATGTGATTAGATAGGACTATGCATTGCAAAATGGAAAAGGACTTTGACCATTATAGTCTTTTTCACGAATGTATTAAGCTTATAGTCTAAGCCAATTATTCTGACGAATCAAAATTAGTCGTATTAATTTGCAGTTCTTTGAAAATATATGTAAAATCCTCTGACAGATCAGTTGAAAGCATCAAATTCATATATCAAAATTCATATACATTAAAAACGTTTTGATCCAGGATTCTTTATCACATGAATTAAACATTTTAGATAATCAGATTATGCCGTAATGTGACGACATGGTTTATAAAAGTTGCATTCTTCTTACTAAAAGATAGACTAACTAAACAAGGGAGTTTCAGACAGTCTATAATAAATGTGCATGCCTCAGTATGCCTTATGTACGTCCATGTTGTGATGTGATCATCATGATCTGAGTGCGTGTGTGAACGAGATCCCCAGGAGTTTGCTTGGTTCTGGCATGCCTCTACTAATCCTGCTTTTCTCTTGAGGGGCTCCTTATTCTCTCCGACTAGCTCTCCCCATGCAGCCCACTATTATAACAGCACGAGGGAGACACACACGCGCCTGTCACACAAGACCTGCTCTTAAATCACCAGCCTCCAAATAGAACCGCTCTATTCTCCTGAGACCCATTGCAAATGCACCATTGCAATCTCACCGTTTTATGCTCATTTCTATCTCCCCATCCTTCCATGTCTCTTCATCCTGCCATTTTTCCGTACTACACCCCCTCTCTTTTCCTCATTTCTTTGTTCTCCCCCCTCTCTCTCTCTCTCTCTCTCTCTCTCTCTCTCTCCCTCTCTCCCTGTCCTGTACGCCTCTGCAGCACAGCACTGCTTACGTCAGCAGCTAGGAAGCCCTCTGTAGTTCTTTTGAGCCACAAATAGACACTGACTGATAAAAAAGCACCAGTATGCTAAAAATAGCACTGCGTGCCTTCGCCGGGGTCCTGATGGGAAAAGAGAGATGGGAGAAGAGTAGAACAGAAGGAGGGGAGGAGTCGAGGGGGATCTGTCTTTCACACGCACATTTTGACACATATTCTGCTGGAATATTCTGAATACCTGTGTGTGTGTGTGTGTGTGTCTGTCTGTGTGTGCGTGTTTGTGTTTGCGTGTGTGAATGCAGATGAGGGATTTGCGCTAACAAGCAGTCAGTGTTCAGCAGAGTGGAAGTGTGTATGAACGTAAAGAGGAAATTAGCACATAATCTTGAGTAAACGACGTTAGAAAGAGAGAGAGCGAGAGAGAGAGAGATGTTTTTTGTGCTTATACTGTTTCTTAGAGCAGATCGATGTGAGAGAAGTACAGCGCTTACAGTATGATTCACCAATTGTTTATGTAACTATTCTGGGTTAATCCACTAAATTTCAAAATTTTGTTATTAAAAAAGTTATTAATTCTTATATTTAAAAGCATATGCAGGGGAAAAGATGCAGATGATTGCCATGCCAGGCTGCAATCCTTCAAAAATGGAACAGGGGCACATCTGCAGTGACATCTATACCATAAAACTCTGATTTTGCTTCTTTGTATCAGATTATACATTAGATGTAAAGTGGCAAGCAGATACGATTTCAAAACCTTTTACCGTACGAGAGTAAACTAAAATGTCCTCAAAGCAAGGTTGACTTTTATATTATTATTAAATAATACCCTCATTGAATTCTATTATTTTCACGTAGCATGTTTTCCCATACTCTCTGAGACCAGAACAGGCCAGCAGAACATATCTGTTACCCACCCATTGGAAAACATTGGTTTACACCTGTTTAAACACACACAGGTGGTCGATACATTTTACAGCCAAAGACAAAACGCCTGAATAAATGTTATTTTACACCATCTTAAATAAGGCCAACGACCAAGATTATAAATTCCATGAACTTCATATTTTTGGGGAATTCTTATGCACAGACTCAGAAAACAAGTCCCACACTAATTTACTATTGCAGAGTTTAATGTTGCTCTGATGCCGAATTAGCCTAGAAATCTAGACGCACCCTAGCGGCAGAAAAAATGATTTTGCAGTCAGTGTGGTCTACAGTAGCAACTCTCCGTTGGCTTGCGAGTTGGAAAAACCAAACTCTGGTCAGGCCAATCACATCGTGTATAGAGTTGGTGGGCGGGCTTAACATAATGACAGCAGAGTTGTGACGGTTCCACGTGATTTCCCTGCTACTTGAAAACAAACAAGATGCTGCTGGCGAATAGCGGTCTTTCGAATCGGCTTTGGCCGCGACTTTGGATGACTTGGAGTTAAGGGAACGTCACTTAAGTCGTTCATAAAAAAGGAAGATGTGTTCAGAGTTTTGACGACCGGATACGGCGAAATTTAATGTCAACTAGCTCCGCTGGAGGAAAAACACTTTTTTTGCAGTCTATGGAAAACGCTGTTGAAAGACAACTGTTTATCCCGCCCCTCGGATTTAGGCATGCCAATTGTGAGTTCCCAGACCTAAAATCTTGACATAGGTCTGGATTGCCAGGCTAATGCAGAATTTCATTGACGTAGAATTATGTTTTTGTTGACTGATAAGAGTCGACATGTTTTAGTACAGGTTTTATGCAAACTTGTAAAACATGCTGTTGTTAAAAATTAAGATGCCTCAAGAATTATTTAGTGAAATCAAATAGTGCAGCGCTTGTCAGCTTTTTGAAATATAGGCCCCACGTATTGGATGTATATTAAAGTTCTTTTCTCTGGCATTTCTGCTGTAATTATAACAATGCTGCAATTCAACAAATCCTTCTTATTTTCTGTTATCTAAAGTTGATAATTCCACAAATAACTGCAATTGCAAATTTCGACCAGAGATGGCGACAAAGAGAAAAAACTTAATTGAAGTCATTCTCTGGAAGTTTCCTCTTTTGGAAGTAGTGAGGTACTTAAAAATTTCTTCAAATTTTCAACTTTTCATGTCTTTCCTTGAATTTCCCTAAAACATATGATGTTTGTCACATATTAGGAATATTTTATGTTCAGCATGTAAATTCTACCTCTATGACAATAGGACAAATTGAACAGATTGTATTGGTTCCTCACCAGTGTTGGGCACGGGCAGTAACGAGTTACTGTACTTTAGTTTCTTTTTTAGGACCGGAGTAATGTAACACGTTATAAATTCCAAAATAGTAATTAGAGGAAAGTTCCAAGCTCAAGTTTCTATTCGTTAAATCTGTGTTCTATCGCTGCCGACAGAATGCAGTGTTTTATCATCTAGATTGTAAAAAGAGAAATAGCTTGCCTGTCGCACAAAAACAAAAAACTTGAGAGTCTGCAACATAATCTACCCGAGACCTACTTTGACTGGTAAGAGCTTGCGCAGCGGGTAAACCAACGGAAAAAAAACTCAGCATGGAGTGAGAAAATTACGTGTTCTATTACAATCGTTATTTTGAGTTTATTTCTGTCAACGGTAAGAACATTATTGTGCGCTGTCAATTATATGGGGGGAAGAAACCTTTTCAACTGTGAAAAGCTCGACATCAATTTAACACACCTGAAAGGGCAGCACAGCACGGTAAAACTTGTGAAAGTGTCGGGCGCGGAGAGAAATCCATCAACTTCTACTATCGAGTCCAGTCCAAATACAAGTTAAAAGTCAGAAGAAAATGACTTAATTTTGTTTGTTGCGAGATGGAGTATACACTTCCCAATAAAGTTAATTCATGAGCAGGCTTAAGAGGTTAATCCATTTTTTTTTTTTGAGGGGGTGGCTTGTAACGTAACTAGTAATGTAACTAATTACTTTTGAAATAAAGCAATCAGAACGGTAACTTGTTTATGTTTAAAAGGAGTAGTCATTAATTTAATTACATTTCCAGAGTAACTTTCAGAACAGTGTTCCTCACAGCCTCATTTTAATTTGCAACCAGTTAAGTTGCGGCATCTACTCTCACTAAGGGTCGTGTTGCTATTTAGTAACTCGCATGTTGTGTCTGCCTCTGTAAGGTGTTTCGGCGGTAACTGATGTGTTCAGCGTTAGCTTTGGGAATTGGTTCCCTCGAGGCTGCAGTTAAATGAATAGTATTTGCGTCTACATGGTGGAACAAGCGAGGTGGGTCTGGCAGTGATGGGTGGGGGTGTTTTTTGTGAGCATAAAAACGATGAAGGGGCAGCACTTCATCAGAGAAGTGACTGTATTTCATTACAGTCGCTGATGAACTGTATCAGTGGCGCTGTCTGTAACTGAGCGATCCAGAGGAATAAACTCCCACTACGCATGCATTTATGTGTGTGCATTAAAAACAGAAAACAAATGAAAACATAAGACAGACTCTCCTCAGCACATTGGGCCGCATCTCTCTTTATATTTTTAATCGAGTGGGAAGCCACACTGGACTCCATCCAGATGGGCCTTTATCAAGTTTTATATATATATATATATATATATACACTCACCGGCCACTTTATTAGGTACACCTGTCCAACTGCTCATTAACACTTAATTTCTAAGCAGCCAATCACATGGCGGCAACTCAGTGCATTTAGGCATGTAGACATGGTCAAGACAATCTCCTGCAGTTCAAACCGAGCATCAGTATGGGGAAGAAAGGTGATTTGAGTGACTTTGAACGTGGCATGATTGTTGGTGCCAGAAGGGCTGGTCTGAGTATTTCAGAAACTGCTAATCTACTGGGATTTTCACGCACAACCATCTCTAGGGTTTACAGAGAATGGTCCGAAAAAGAAAAAAACATCCAGTGAGCGGCAGTTCTGTGGGCGGAAATGCCTTGTTGATGCCAGAGGTCAGAGGAGAATGGCCAGACTGGTTCGAGCTGATAGAAGGGCAACAGTGACTCAAATAACCACCCGTTACAACCAAGGTGGGCAGAAGAGCATCTCTGAACACACAGTACGTCGAACTTTGAGGCAGATGGGCTACAGCAGCAGAAGACCACACCGGGTGCCACTCCTTTCAGCTAAGAACAGGAAACTGAGGCTACAATTTGCACAAGCTCATCGAAATTGGACAATAGAAGATTGGAAAAACGTTGCCTGGTCTGATGAGTCTCGATTTCTGCTGCGACATTCAGATGGTAGGGTCAGAATTTGGCGTCTACAACATGAAAGCATGGATCCATCCTGCCTTGTATCAACGGTTCAGGCTGGTGGTGGTGGTGTCATGGTGTGGGGAATATTTTCTTGGCACTCTTTGGGCCCCTTGGTACCAATTGAGCATCGTTGCAACGCCACAGCCTACCTGAGTATTGTTGCTGACCATGTCCATCCCTTCATGACCACAATGTACCCAACTTCTGATGGCTACTTTCAGCAGGATAATGCGCCATGTCATAAAGCTGGAATCATCTCAGACTGGTTTCTTGAACATGACAATGAGTTCGCTGTACTCAAATGGCCTCCACAGTCACCAGATCTCAATCCAATAGAGCATCTTTGGGATGTGGTGGAACGGGAGATTCG
The DNA here is from genome assembly GCF_016745375.1 of Pimephales promelas. Next base: position 3,899,771 of record NW_024121122.1, read on the forward strand.
CATCATGGATGTGCAGCCGACAAATCTGCGGCAACTGTGTGATGCCATCATGTCAATATGGACCAAACTCCCTGAGGAATGCTTCCAGCACCTTGTTGAATCTATGCCATGAAGAATTGAGGCAGTTCTGAAGGCAAAAGGGGGTCCAACCCGTTACTAGCATGGGGTACCTAATAAAGTGGCCGGTGAGTGTATATATAAATACAAAAACGATGTGTGGGACCGCTGGCTCTCACAACATCCATCACTTGTAGGAACCACAAGCGCATTAGAGTGGTTTCTGCTGACCGAATCCTAGACTCAGCCCTGGCTCCTGGGGAGAAGGGTCTGTCTCAGACAGAAAGAAAAAAGAGAGAAGTACTCGTGCCATGAGGGAAACCAGGGGTGGTGTTGACAGAGCTTCATTTCGTGTTTTCGTTTCTAAAGTACCTTCCTAAACTGCTAAATTTCAAGGGATGGTTTGCCTCAAAATGTAAATGCTGACATCATTTACTCACCCTTATGTTGTTCCAAACCTATATGAAAATGCTACGGTAATTTAATTGATTATGGATAAGTCCCCTTACTATAGGCTATATGATGGAAAACCATGTAATTTTACAGTAAAAATACAGTTTAAATGGTCTCTTTTTAAATTATAAATTGACATTACCATGATTTCCTGATATTTGATGGTTCTACAGTTAAACAATTGTTTCTTTTTATTTCTTTTTGTTGTTATCAGTTGTTGTATAGTAGGTTTTGTTATGTTACCTCTTATGTTGTTAAATAAATATTTATTGCATTATTTTTTTTAGTATTGTATCTATGTACCTCAGCTAGTGGTAAAGCTAGTTATTATACTTTGATTCATCATGTGGCTTTCTCTTAACCACTTAAACTTAAATGTGCATTTTATAATTACAAACATATTTTAGTACTTTTTTATATTAACATCAGTTTTTTTTGCTCGAAATTTCAAGTTCAATCTGAAAATGTTTAAATGCTTCTTCCATAAGAAAGAAATTCATACAGGTTTTTAAATTGAGTTAACTAGGCGTATTCCTTTAATGTTGCTTTCTCATGCAGATGTGGTGAGTTGGCAGGAAAACCCTTTCTCTTCCTCCTCTTTCTGTTCCTGATGGCACTGCTAAACAGCTGTCAGCAGACACCTGGCAACTGAGCGATGTTTAACACTTAATGGGCCACCGTTGAAAGATCTATGTACTTCTGTGAACATGCGTGCATACATATGGCGCTCATTTCTCATGGTGTTGCGTGATATTTTAGCATAAGCTGCAGAGTAGGATTTAAAGATGCCTGTGAGTGTATTTGGGTTAGTCTGCAAGCTCTAACTTGTGGATGTTAAGCAACGGCTTGCGTGTCGGGTGTGGAGGGGGATGTTACATGATTGGCCCCAGCGCAAAGCGGTTTAGATCTAAATGACCGAGTCCAAAAGTAAAGTGTGTGTGTGGATGTTTCAGATAGGTTGTTTGGAATTATTTGGTCTTAGACTGGGTGAGGGCTGAATGTGGTGTTTGTGTGTGTTAAAAGTGTGTGTGATCAGGATGATGGGGATTATTAGCTCTGAGCTGGAGTGCTGCTGGTCTGAGAGGGGCTTTCACCTTCTGAAGTCCTGCCGGCTTTACACTCTCTCCCTACAGGAATTTTGGCACAGATATCCCACACACGGCATCTTTGTGTTGGAGCTGTTTTCTGCAGTAAAATGCTGTTCCCTTTCGAACGGTAGCTATATGCAGTGGGAGAGCTCCTTTTTCTCGATTTACTGTGCGACCAATCACTGTGCGTCTTTACAGGTCATAGCCTGTCTGGGGGCGTGGCCTCAGCCTATATTAGTCCCCGGCAACCCATCCTGAACTAGAGGTCTTCACGGGTCCCAAAATTCATGCCCGAACCGGAAGAGACCCGTAATGTGCTACACCGAACCGACCCGGACCCGTCGTTCATTTCAAAAGTTGGACCCGGACCCGTGCAGACCCGAGAAATGCCATAAATGTACTGCCCGGACCCGACCTGGACCCGTCTATTATTTGAAAACTGAACCCGAACCCGGCAGGAAGACACAAACCCGACTGGACCCGATTGTCACATATTATTTCACACGAGTTGCGAAAAATAAAACTTTTTGTCTCACCTAATTTAAGTAGCCGTCGTCTCACTTCCTTGTAACAGTACCTGACTGACTGTGATGCATTACAATCCACCGACAAGAAAGTTCTATCCATGTTATTTCTCTCGTTATTCCAAGCTTAATCCACTCATTATTTCAGCTTTAAAAGTCCACTTGATGTCACGGTGATAGATGACAAATGCAACCTTGCACATGTACATTCTGACTCGAGTTAACTCGCATAATAACTTGCTAGATAATTGTGATTGCTTGTTCAGCTTGGTCATATCTGTGCTCTCTGCTCTTCATTGAGTCTGAATCTGACCACCAAAACTCTAAGATTAAACAAGAGGGTTCATTTATATTATTATAAACATTGGAGAAAATGTAAAGCGCGGTTTGGCGGAAGCTCTGCTCTGGTTGCCATAGCAACATGACACGCGCTTGAGATTGCACTCCGATCGCACGGGTATTACACACAATGTTAAACAGACCCGGGATCCGAAGTAATAGATTCGGACCCGACCCGGACCCGGCTGATCATTTAAAATATAGACCCGAACCCGTACCGGTCCCGGGCCGACGGGTCTCAGGTGCACTGTGAAGACCTCTATCCTGAACCCACAGATGGTCAGTCTGGCCCAACTGTCCCCTGTATGCTTTTCCCCCCGTCTCGATGATTCCACAGGTCAGAGAGAGCCGGAAATCCAGACCGTGGTTTCCGGAGCTGGTTCAGTTACCAAACACAGCTTCATGGCCTGTCTCAATGAGGAAAGACCTCCTCACTCAGGGAACGATATGGCATCCGTGGCCCAATCTATGGGCCCTCCATGTGTGGCCCCTAAACAGGTATCCAGGCACTTTCCTGTGAAGGTGTTGAACACCATATCTGAAGCAAGGACTTCGTTGACTCAGCGCTTCTATGCTTCGAAATGGGTTCTTTTTTTCAGCTGGTGCTCGAAAAACCATAAAGACCAAGAGTCATTTGAAATATCAGTGGTTCTCCCATTCCTACTGGAGCTGTTGGACGTGGGCTGCTCCCCTTCCACGCTCAAAGTGTATATGGCAGCAATTGCAACTCACCATGTTCTGGTCCCAATACATATTGGTTTTCCCACTACATAGCTGTGCAATACTTCGTTCCCTAACTCAGAGAACTGAGGTTACGGGACTAACCAAGTAGTTTCTCACTGTGGCATGTGGTTTTTGACTGGCTGCTTTCAGGCAGGTCCTGCAGGGTCCCTGTGTGTGTGAGAGGGAGATGCAGTGTGTTGCGTGTTGGCCGTAGCTCATTGGACGAACAAAATGTTCACACCTCTGTGTGTTTGACTTTATAACCTACCCTATTTTTTCTCTTCCGTATATACACAAACATAGAGGAAGTATAAATACACCAAGTGTTTTTTTTTTCTCCTGAAAGAGTGATGTTTGTACTTCCTACTGTGTGACAAACCGCTCACGTTAAAGATAGACTGGTGTTTACTGTTTTCAGCAATCGGATCTTAGATGTTCAATCTCACTCTTTCAAGGTTATGATGTGACTCATGCTTTTCCTGTCCAGCTGCATTTTTAAAATACAAACATCAACGAAACATTAACATCTCATTGCTCTGTCATATCTCTACCTGCCTTTTTTAGGTCTTTAATTTTGGACTAATATTCATAATTTTGGACTAATATTAATAGATTTTTCAAATCTATCTGTTCTGAGTTCAAAAGTTAGCCTCAACTCTTTGAACAGTTTCTCACTGTGACCATACAGAAATAAATTTGTCTCATACAACAGTTTAAATCAAACAAAACACTAATGTCAAAATGAATATCTATATTTAATACTGTACATTTTAGTTTTTTTTTTTAAGTACTACTGAATATATTTTAAAATGTCATTTATTACTGCCCACTTTCAGCAGCCATTACTCACATGATCCTTATATGTTGGTTTTCTGCTCAAGAAACATTTCTTCTTATCAATGTCGAAAACAGCTGTGTTACTTAATATTTTCCTGGAAAAATTTTTTTTTTTCATGCTTCTTTGTATAAAAAAATTCAAAAGAACAGCATTTATTTGGCATGTTGTTGGCATGACTGACAATTTTCAACTCTTATCATGACAATTTGTGCAAGTTACTCACAAGTAAGAGACATGATACAACTAACTTATCCCAAAAATATTGTTGATATAGAGACAAATACACCCACAGGAATAACAGTAGTAAGTAACCGAAAACTAAACGTTTATCCTCCTTGAATGGTAGCTCCACTGCTGAGCGGATGTTTAAATCTTAAATAATACGCATTCTGAACAGGAGAATTGAAATAAACAGCAACAAACAAAGTAAGCGTCGTATTTCTGCTCTCCTAAATATATTGCCCTATAGATTTCAATTATGAATGTCAATGCAATGCATGAATGTTGATGCAATTTCAAAGTAAAATGATTCTGTAAATGTAAATAATGTTACATATGTGTGTCCTTTCTTAAAGGTGATTGTTGATACCCCAACCAGCCCCGTGACCAGTGGTTTACCTTTGTTTTTTGTCATCACAGTGACGGCCATCAAACAGGTTAGTTGAATTATGTTCTGTTTATGCCTCGGCCTGCTCTTTTCATCCTTTTTGAACTCTTTTCTCATTTCTTTCTCTCTTTTTATTCACCTGCCACCTTTCTCTGGCTATCGCTTAAGCACTTGATGTTTTATAGCCGTGTGTCACTGTTTAAATAATGCCGACACCAGCCGGACCCCAAAGTCCATCTCGCACGCACAAAACAAATGATCCGGGGGCTTGTCATAACACAGGGGTCCTCTCACAGCTTTAGATGTATTGTTTTAGGATCAACTTTTTCCACCGGCCTGCCGCAAGCTTTTTAGAATAGCACAATGGAAGGTGGACTTCCTTCCAGATCTCTGTGGCCTCACACTGAGAGGGGCTCAGGCCTTAATTGGGCTTTGAAATAAGATTCCAGGGGGCCCGTGTGACCCCAGCCCACTTTGACTTCAAATACCTCGACTCCCTCAGCTCATTCGCACAGTTTCCATTATTAAAACAGGCCTGTTGTGTGCAGTGAAAACTATTCATTATTTGTGAATTTTTATTTTTTGAAGGGATGCCGCCTGACTATTAGCAGTTCATTTAGCCCATTAGTCGATTAATTGCACGTTTATATTAATTAAAATACTTAAATATATACTGTGGAGAATACTTAACAGTTGTTGAGTTTTTAACAAATATAGGTGTGTGTGTGTGTGTGTGTATATATATATATATATATATATATATATATACTGTGTGTGTGTGTGTGTGTGTGTGTATATATATATATATATATATATTGTGTGTGTGTGTGTGTATATATATATATATATAAATATACAATTCCGCTCTCGAGCGCACATATAAAGTTTGCCGCGCATCCTGTTTTTTTTTCTTTATTTTTATATTGTATAGAGTTTACACAAACCAAAGTAGACCCAACTTGAATGAGATATTACTGTTATCTGTGTGACTAAAAATGACAAAGTATTTTAAGTTGTTTCCTTAAACAACTAGTACTTTAGAGCGTGCAGCCATGTTTTAAATGATAAGCCATATGTGAGGTCAACGGATGATAGGTGAAAGTTTGGATTTCCTGCCCGACATACGGTAATTACCACAAGGACCCACCGTTTTTGTTTAAAAAATAAAAAATAAAAAATTAAGCAAAAAAATAAAATTAAGCCTCTTCTAGTCGACTAACGTTTAGTCACTATTAGGGGGCAGCCCAATTTTTTTGCATGTGAGAAATAGACTGGCTCAGTCCTCATTTGACCCCCTTCTGCTTTCACACCCACCAGCATACCGTTCTCTCATTGTCGGTCTCTCTTCAGGGTTATGAGGACTGGCTGCGACACAAAGCAGACTACGAGGTGAATAAGTACCCGGTGACGGTGTTAGAGGATGGGCGGTCAGTGAAGAAGGAGAGCGAGAGGATCAAGGTATCTTTCTGTTGCTGCACTCTTGCCAAGTCTTTCATATAACATGCACTGTGTGGGAGCAGGGTGTGGCACGCTGCCATACTTCACATGTGGCAAAGAAGTATGCACACTGTGGGCGTTCACAGCTGGGAGTGTATCCTTGCTGTTGTATAATATGGAATGGAACACATACGCTGTACACTATGAAACCCTTAGAGTCAAAGATGTTTGGAAGTGTTTGTCAATACAGCTTGCTAGATTTTAATTATTTGTTAAAGACAATTTTTGTAACCCTTTTTGTAGCATACATTACCGTTTAAAAGTCTTGATCAAATAAATGCAACCCTGACAAACATTAAACTCTGTTAATATTGACAATAATATACCCAAACACTCTCTCATACTGTATTAATACTCCTACACAAGGCTTGACACTAACACCCGCCAACCTGCCATATGCGTGTGGATTTCAGAGGTGGTGTGTAACACAGTCACTCGTACTAGCCACTTTGGTGGGTTGAATTTACTTTAATATACATTTTCTATTGTAGTCTTTTAAAAAGGAATCTGAAATAATAAACTAAGGTCAATCTAGTGTTGTCAAAAATAGTTTTTTCTATACATATCGATAGTGAAATATCTGAAACTCTTCTGCAGGAGAAACAATACCAGTTGCGTGTTCTCACTCTCTAATCTCTCAGACAGCAAGTTGACACACAAAACCACAAATGGAAAATGTCAAATTTGTTTGTGAATCTTTGGTTGTGTCACACAGTGCTTTGTGCGACGTGTTTCTGCTCAGGTGGGCGATGTGGTTGAAGTGGTGGAGGACGAGATCTTTCCCTGTGACCTGATACTTTTGCAGTCCACTCGTGAAGATGACACTTGTTTTGTCACCACAGCCAGCCTGGATGGAGAATCCAACCATAAAGTGAGCTTTTGCTCCTCTTACTAAGTAACTACATGGGCACAAATATGATTATCTTGATTATGGATGTTATTTTTAAAAAGGTGTCTCTTTTTTCTTTCCTTGCTCTTTTAAAAAAAGAATCACCTGGTGAGGTTTACTTTGCTTTAGTCAAACTCTTTAAATAGGTGGCCCAGATCTCCTCGTCGTCATCATCATCATCATTTTTCTGCTCTTCATCTTTCTCCCTCTTCCATCCGTGTGCATTTGTATGTTCAACGCGACCTGCAATATTAATTTGCCTGTCTTTCCCTCAGACACACTACACGGTGCCAGACACAGAGAAGGACCTACAGGCTCTCTCGGCCACCATTGAGTGTGAACAACCCCAGCCTGACCTCTACAAGTACGAACTCATTGATAGCACAAACTCAAACCTTTCACTGCCACCAAAACATGAGTCATTGTGAGCGTACTGCAAGAAAACCTCTTTTGTAACATGTTGATCCAGTCTGATTTCAGATCAGCAGCTAACAGTGTGGTTCATGGAATGGTCAAACACTATCTGACCTCTCTGCTTGAGTAATAAGAACAAACAGACCTTGAAACAAACGCAATCTGCAAGTTCAGAGAGGCAGTCCAACTGTTATAGCAGTTTTTTTGACTCCAGCGCCCCCTATCACTAAGCACATCTCTTTATAGACTCTTTAGGAGGAAAAACATTTGCATTTCTGATTTCTAGAGCACCAGATGTCGCCTGCTAAAATTCAGTCTAAAAAAAAAAAAACTTCAAAGGGCTGTTGCCAATATGCCAGACTGTTGGGTCATCACCAATGAGCATCTTCCTTGTAAATGGTTCATTTCGTACAGGGCTTATTTGCATAGTGTACTGTATTGGAATACAGATATTATCATCAAGCCTCTATAATGGGGAAGGAGTCTATATAAAACAAAATAAACGCTAATGCGTGTGCATGATGGCGTCAGTAATTTGCCGCCGTGGCCCTTGGCTGATGAATTTTTTCAGATTGACCTCATCAAGTACTCTTGATTATATTGATGTTACGTCTGCACAATCGTTCAACCTTTTCCCATGTGTTTGAGAGAACGTGTATGAGCCTGCTTGACTGTAGCCTGTTTGCTTTTCTGCAGGTTTGTGGGCCGAATGCACATCTACAAGGCGGACCAGGAACCAGCAGTAAGGTGAGACTGTCTTTGGTCTGTTCCCATGGGCCCACTATATCCCACTGTACCTCATAGTCACTCCAGCTCTCGTTTCCCTTTGCATTAGCCTCTGATCATTATTCCATCGACCCGTAACGCCATAGCAGCATTAAAGTAAAGCCGGCCTGGCAGCTTTTCAAGCCCTGCACGTTCTTCCATTTGTCACTGGGCCGTTTGAAATGTTTTTATGAGTCTCTATGCCGTGTCCTTCACAAAGGTGGGCTAGGCCAAACTTGCCTACATACTTCCAGCAATGCTGGTCATTAGGAGCCACTTAAACGTGAGATTGGATGCCAGAATGTGTCTTTATTGACTTAATTGTTTGTTTTTATGGTTTAATTTAGATCTTTGGGCCCAGAGAACCTTCTCCTCAAAGGTGCTACGTTGAAAAACACCAAGAAGATTAATGGTAGGTCCTGGCACTTTTTAATTAAAGGAATCTTTTGATTTAATTAAAGGAATCTTCTGTTGACGAATTATATTCTCCCGAATCACTCTTCATTACCTTTTCTTTTAAAGGTGTCGCAGTATACACTGGCATGGAGACAAAGATGGCACTCAACTACCAGGGCAAATCTCAGAAACGATCCGCTGTTGAAAAGTGAGTGACAGGAGCAGTTTTATAATCCAGTGTGTTGTAAGGTTCAAAATATTGATTTTCGGATTATTACTCAAGTTCATTTTAACAAGCCAATATTGATTGTAAATCCTAAGATATATATTTTAATCTATGTCTGTTTTTTGGTTCATGTGCAAATAGTGTTTTAACATTATAGTTAAAAATTCTTGAATCATTATCAAATCGAGTGAATCAAGATAATATGAATCAAAACTTAATTGAATATTTTTCCGGAGTTGATATAACCATTATTTAATTATCTTTATGCAGAGATTATATTTATTGATTGTGTTTATTTATTTATCTCCTATAATAAGAATATTGACGGCAACTATACGTAATAAATCAAATAAATTGTAAACAAAATCTTATTGTGATGTATATCATATGTACTTAATCATGTAACCATAAACATGTGTCCTCTTGTTTTCTAGATCCATCAATGCCTTTCTGTTGGTGTATCTGTGTATCCTCATCAGTAAAGCTGTTGTGTGTACTACACTAAAGTATGTATGGCAGAGCAAAGAAGGTCAGGACGAGCCCTGGTACAACCAGAAAACGCAGAAGGAGAAAGACACTAATATGGTGAGCAGTCTGTGGATTTCACATCTGACCGATTTGAACACGATTGCTTGAATCAATTACGGTAACAACTCCCTCTATATCATCAGTCATTCTTGATGCAATTAATATAAATTACAAGTTAATCTGGTCTCTCGTGGATGTGGTCAGCTCTTACATAGATCATACTTAATAAATCATAATTAGGAAATAGCTTTATGTTTAACCTGTTGTTTAAGCTGTTCCAGACATTATATTGGGCTTTGAAGAGACTGAATGCAGGTTTTCTGTCTTTATTTCAGTATTTGAAGATGTTTACAGACTTCCTGTCCTTCATGGTCCTTTTCAACTTTATAATCCCTGTGTCCATGTACGTCACTGTGGAGATGCAAAAATTCCTGGGCTCTTTCTTTATCACTTGGGATAAAGACTTCTTTGACCCGGAGATCCAAGAGGGCGCGCTCGTCAACACTTCAGACCTCAATGAGGAACTTGGCCAGGTTAGACACAGGATTGCTTTGGCATATCTGACTGTTTTGTGCCTTCATATGTTCATGTCATTCACATATGTGGAAATGTATTTGGAAATGTCTGAACGGCCAAATGAAAGTAAACCATGACTTGAACATAATCTGAGCTGTCCCTGGCTCTTCCATTGGCAGTGAGGTCATAGATCATTCTTGGCTGGTTATGCAGATGATTGCTCTAAATTACAGGCTATGCTTCGTTAAACTGATTTATGCAAGCAGACTGGTTTTGTCACAAATTAATTGTCCGTTCTTATCGTTGGACCCTGGTAATTTGGAAAGGAGTGGTTTATTGCCTGGGTTTATAGTTGTTAAGGTCAATATTTGTCTGCACCCTGCAGGTGGAATATGTATTCACAGACAAGACGGGCACGCTGACCCAGAACAACATGGAGTTCATCGAGTGCTGTATAGACGGCTTCCAGTACAGACACGGAGACGAGCTGGACGGCTTCACTGTGACAGACGGGCCTGTGAGTAAACTGCAGCAGAAGGCTGGACTGGTGAGTTACACTCATTCTGAGACCCAAAGGACCTCAGATGGGATTGATTTTTCTCTTACCGTGTTGTTGAATGTGTTCACCTCGGTATGTAAACCTTTTCAATTATGAATCTTCTGAGGTGAGATATATAAACACAAAGGCAGTAAACATAAAATGTCAGGCTTTGAAGGACTTAAGTTATATAATATAATACACAAAAATATAAAACCCTTTTTATAATACACTAATATGCTCTATAAACGGATGGTCTATTGAGAGCACTTCCTCTTTCTCTTTCTTTGCACATAATAAAGTACTGATATCAGTGACATTTTACTGTTCTCTACCAATTTTGATGAACCCTTTAAGTCCTTGTGACCATATTGTGACAAGTTGTGACACATACAAAAGTAAAGAGTCATTTATCCAAAACTATAGTTAAGACAGTTAAAAGGTAGGTATTGTTTGATAGAAAACGTTTAGTAAATATACATTTTCATTTCATTTGGGCATTCTCATGCTGAGAAACTGCTGATAAAGGACAAAAAAGTGTGCTCAATGGAAATTTTACATATCTTTCTTATTTGACATGCAATAACTCAGGAAGGAAATAAGGTAGGAGGACAATTCTTTTTTTATGTAGTTCCCCTACATGCGAGCTGCATCTAGATCCAATTTTGTGGTGATAGCATAAAGTAATCAAAAGTTTCACAGCATTTGTAACCAAGCTGTTTTGTTTTGTTTGTTATAATATCTTTTATATCTAAGTGATGAAAGTTTTGTCAAAGCCCAAAACAATCATCCTGCTTGTATTCGACTCCATGAGATCTTTCAAATGACATGTGACACATGCCTATCTGAGCGGTATGTTTTCAACACATTGCAGTACATAATATAAAAAAAACATTTGATTTATTCATCTATCAGCAAATTACTCAGCACTACTTTGGAGTTGATCAAAATTCAGACTCTATGCTTTCAAATGATACCTAATCAAGGCAGTAGTTTTGAAAAATATGATTATTAACTTTTTCGTGGTGGTGCCCGCCAGTGGTACACTTGGTTTAGAGGGACTACTCAGAAACAAGAGTTGATCAAAATGATGCATTACTTTAAAATGATACCTATTTTGTGTTATTTCATTCATTGTTGCTTAGTAATTTAATTATGTCAATGTAAGTATTTTATTTCTTTGGGTTTAAAGTGTTAAAGTTACATTACATTACATTAATTATATAACATGAACACTACCGTTAAATAAAAAAAAAAAAAAAAAACGCTAGTAAGATTTCTTTTTTTCTCATGTTCATCAAGTTTGATCCTAAACGTTTGAATGGTATAATAATATATTATAGATTTTTACATGAATATATAGATTATATAGATTATAGATTAAATGAAAACAATGGTGGAAGCTAAATTATTCAATTATTTACCAAGTATTTTTGATGTTTGAAGGTACTTCAAGTTTTTCCAAGTATTGAAGTAAACATGCACAAATATGCATGTTCATAAGCAGCATGTTATTTTTCTGTCTGCTAGGAGAAAGAGGAGTTGTTTCTGCGGGCCCTGTGCCTGTGCCACACGGTGCAGGTCAAGGAGGACGGAGCGGACGAATCTCCTAGGGACCAAGTTGATGGTGTTGATGGGATGTTTCCCCAGCCAGAGGAGGAAAGATGTTTCATCGCATCTTCTCCTGATGAGATCGCACTGGTCAAAGGAGCCATGAGGTGGGACCATGATATGCATTTTTTATTTCTTCTTTTCTTCTGGCTGATAATGGTGGGATCGCTGGCACTTACTGACATAACTTTTATTCTGTTTAGATATGGCTTCACGTTTCTTGGTTTGGAGAGTAAGAACATGAAGATCAAGAACAGGCAAAATAATATAGAGGAGTAAGTTATGGTCATTGACATCTCATCAAACACAATTTTATTGCTAATATACTTCAGTTCTTACATCCATGGATGTTTTTAAACCCAGAGCAATATATAATTAGCTGCAAGGAAGATTTATTGTTATTAATATTAGCTTTGTGTATTTCTACATATTATTTATTTAACTTTTCAGGTATAAATTGCTTCATGTCCTAAACTTTGACCCAGTCCGACGAAGAATGAGTGTCATCGTGCAGACCAAATCAGGTGAGCTAGAGATCATTAGTGATGCTTTTGCTATTGCTCATTTGCAGGATTAGAGATTTGAATTGGATAACTTGTCCTGCACTATTTCTTCTGTTGACATTAATGATAACTTTAACCATGTGACATGTGGTGATGTGACCTTTTTAGTAATCAGTAGTAAATGGACTGAGCAGGAAAATGCCATAGGTTTAAATTGAAGCCGGAACCCAAATACAGTTTGAAATTTTCTTTCTTTCCTTTATTAACCAATAGCTACACAAAAAATATTTTCTTTTTTTATTAGTTAGATTTTTTTTAAATTCTTAATTTAATTTTTTAGGGTTGCTTTGGGACTTTGGCTGGAGTGAGACTGTAAAATGTAAACTTAAAACTTAAAAACTTAAAACTTTCAGTCCTTGTTTACTTAGTATAAACCCTGATTTATGCAACAACAAAAGAAAAAAATAGAATGGAAATTGTTTTTTTTTTTTTTTTCAAAATATACAATTAGTTTAATGATTGCACTATAAAAAATAAAGATAGAGGTGATTAAATAACAACTAACAAACATGTAAAACAACAACATCTAAACAATAAGAAATCTGAAAACAAAAGGGACACATAATAGTTACTCCACCTGAATACCACAACACACAAGTTTCACAAATTAGGCCTGTTTTATGCACCATAGTGGCAGTTTGGCCTGATTACTGCCTCTGCAAGAGGTTTGTATCTGAAGCAGGGTTCGATCCGTTCATGATCAATCCGTTCATTGCGTCTGCACATGACAAATGAACGAAAGACTCGAAAGTAAAATTATCTGAACTTCCCATCACAGGGTGCCATCAAGTGACAGTCTGTGGGGCCAGTCTTGTTTAGGCCAATAACTGAAAGGGTTCGCTCAGCAAATAACGCACGTCAGACAGCGTTTGCAACTATAGTTGAAATCTGTACTCTCGGCACACAGACAGATGCAAACCTACTGTATGCTCTAAGCTCTCTCTGAACTTTTCACAAGCAACTGACGTACCAGGTTCAAGGTTTTCAGCGAATCAACGATCAGAGAATACTGCCGTGAGAACGTTGTTGGCAGATGTTACAGCTGCAGGCCTTAACTCCTCTCCTGTTATTAATACGCTGTGGTCTAGTCTAGTCATCAACAGAAAATTAATGGATTGAGATGGGAGAAAAATGGATTTTGGCGTGACATTTCTTGCATGTGCGTTAGAGCGTGAGATTAATGCTGAAAGCGTGAGTGTCACGCCAGATGCAGATATATCAACCCTGAAGTTATTGCTCATATTTTCCAGGGGGTTTTCTGTCACAGTTAAAATGCTACATATTATCAAAATGAATAGTTAGGTTAAAAAAAAGGATAATTTATGGAAACAGTCTCTGTCTGCTCAGAACACTACAACCACTTAGCAACTTAGCAACAACCCAGTTTATGTTGTAATGTGTAACACTGAATGTCTCTCACCTGTTTATTTAGGGGAGATGCTGCTTTTCTGTAAGGGAGCTGATTCCTCCATCTTCCCAAGAGTCAAACCAGAGGAGGTGGACAGGATTCGGTTGCACGTTGAGCGAAATGCAACGGTACAGTAGATTAAAGAATGTTAATATAATGCAGTGTCTTTCATTTACAAGGATGTTATAACCATATTGACTTTTTAACTTTTTTAAATATTGAAAAAGCCTAATTGTGTCTTTTTACTCAACAGGAGGGTTACCGTACACTGTGTGTTGCCTTTAAGCAGCTGAGTGCTGAGGAGTATGCCATGGCAGACGCTGGGCTGAGGGAGGCGAGACTGGCTCTTCAGGACAGGGAGGAGAAACTCATGGCCATTTATAACCAAGTGGAGACGGGCATGAGTTTGATTGGAGCGACCGCTGTAGAGGACCGGTTGGTGACCGAAATGGCTTATTTATGCCACGTTTTTGTCTCATAGAGAAGCCCTGGATAGCTTAACATCTTAATATCTTGTGTCTCAGACTTCAGGAAGAGGCAGCGGAGACCATGGAGGCCTTGCAGGGTGCAGGGATAAAAGTTTGGGTGCTGACGGGGGACAAAATGGAGACTGCCAAGTCCACCTGCTATGCCTGCCGCCTGTTCCAGAGGGGTACGGAGCTACTGGAATTGACTGTGCGGACTCTGGAGGATGGGAGGACAAAGCGTGAGGACAAACTTCTTGAGTTGTTACGAGACTACCATAGAAGAGCAGTGCAGGATGCCCCACCTGTCAAAGCAGGGGTCACCAGGTCAGACCCTTGACCTCTTACTGGCTTATTAGTGAATTTTGTTACAGTTTAGGAATGGACTATATAATACGACCAAGTAGAGTTTTATTTTATTTATTTTTTATCAATATTAAAATCTGTTAATATTGAATATACTTGAATTTAAACTAATTTTCATGCGTCAACTAATGCTCATCTAAATTGATGTTTAAAATCATGAATAAATATAATAATAAATATGTTATTGAACTAACTAACTTGTAAAGTTGTGATGCCTAAATTCACTTGTAGCATTTAAGACAATTGTTTTGAATTTTGACATGTTTTATTTTTTATTTATTTAGACAAAATTATATGGAGTTTTAGTATCTGCCATTTATAAGCTATCAGTCATAACATGAACATCATTAGAAATTGTATAATTATGAACATATCGTATCGGCCAGCATTTAAATATGGGTGTATTTAATGACCTCTAATTTACTGTCATTTTTGTACCACAGGAGTTGGTCTACAGCAAATCAGGAGTACGGCTTCATCATAGATGGTGCTACGCTGACGTTGTTGATGAACCCACCCCGTGATGCAGATGCCAGCCTGTACAGGAGCCTCTTTCTGCAGATCTGCCAGAACAGCACTGCCGTGCTCTGCTGCCGCATGGCACCCCTGCAGAAAGCTCAGGTCACACCTGCAGGCTGACGCTTTGGTGTCTTTTAATGGTGCCTATAATAATATAAACTTATACTTTATGAATTAGTTGGCTAAAATTCTCTTTTACTCACTTTAGATCGTGAAGATGGTGAAGAACTCCAAAGGCTCCCCAATCACTCTCTCCATTGGCGATGGGGCCAATGACGTTAGCATGATTCTTGAGGCACATGTGGGCATTGGTGAGATCTCATTGTGCATGCATGTAAACTACCGTTAACTACTTTTTAAGAAATACTTTGAAAGAATACTTTTATTCAGCAAGACAGAAGATGTGCATGTCAAATAACTTTTACATGCTCTTCTTATTCATCAACGAATCCTAAAAAAAAAATGTATCACAGTGTCCTCAAAAATATCAGCACAACTTTTTTCAATTTGGAAAATAAAATGTGTAGATTTTGAGAGTTCATGAGACAATGAAGACTGGAGTAATGATGCTGAAAATTCAGCTTTTCCATCACAGGGATAAATTATTTTCAAATATATTCAAATAGAAAACAGTTATTTTAAATTGTTGTACTGTTGTTATTTTTTGATCAAATCCTAAGTCCTACCGACTCTAAACTTTTGAATGGTAGTGTACATTGTTAAAGTGCATTAAAGTGCTTAGCTTTTTTTTTTTTTTGGGTGGTGGAATGTGATGGTGTTGTCTGTTCCATTGTGTGTTCAGGTGTTAAAGGTAAGGAGGGTCGTCAAGCTGTGAGGAACAGTGATTATGCCATCCCTAAACTCAAGCACTTAAAGAAGCTTTTGCTGGCTCATGGGCATCTCTACTATGTGCGCATTGCTCATCTTGTCCAGTACTTCTTTTATAAGGTACATCTGGCATCCAGCGGCCCATGTTTCAATCTATAAATATAAAGGTAGTTATTTTAGTGACTCTTTTAAACCTTTTTTTCTCCCTTAGAATCTTTGCTTCATATTACCTCAGTTCCTTTACCAGTTTTTCTGTGGATACTCTCAGCAGGTATGTGCAAATAAAGGGCCTGTTTGGAGACTTAAGTCCCAGCAGGTCCCTCTCCTCTGCCTTTGCTCTTGACTTTGCGTCTTTCCTCTGCATTTCTCTCTACCCTTCTTTGAACTGATATTTATATGTATATCAGTTGTGTCCCATCTTTTTCCTTCTTTCTCCTGTAGTATTGTCCCGTCACTTCTACAATCGATAAAAAAATATTAGAAACAGCTCTTAACCAATTCTCAGCTGTGATTTCCTGTAATTGGTCTAATGACATCACGTTTTCCAGAGTGACCATTGCATGTGGCTCAGATTGTGTGCATATGTGTGACGTCCTCATTGTGGTATTAACCTCCCCGGTGCCCCGTCCTTTCCCTCGCTCCCCTTCCCAGCCCCTGTACGACGCAGCCTATCTGACGATGTACAACATCTGCTTCACCTCCATGCCCATTCTGGCCTACAGCCTGCTGGAACAGCACATGGCCATAGAGGTTCTGCTGGACAATGCCACCCTCTACAGGTGCCAGTCTGCACTGCAACTCTTCTGCTTATTTAATTTGTACCATGCTGTTGCTGATGTACTGTGTTTTTATCATTCTTACAGAGAAATAGCCAAAAATGCCATGTTACGCTGGCGTCCCTTCCTCTACTGGACAGTATTAGGAATTTTTCAGGGTCTCATGTTCTTCTTTGGTGTCCGCTTCCTGTTCAGCAATCCAGCACTGCAGGATAATGGCCAGGTTAGAGCTGTTCTGCTTTTTAAAGTGGGTGGGGCTTGATTTTGTCTATCAGGAATTGATTGGTTTGTTGTGGTTTGAGACTGCTGTGATGTCATGTGAGTGACAGGTTGTCCCGCCCTCATGCAATTCTTAACACCTTAAGGGTACCTGAACCATTAAAAAAAATTGTTTGCAGATAAATAATGGATAATACAGCAATATGACTTTAAGAACTGACTTTAAGAACTGTATGAATGAAAAAGCGGGAACTGCATTTGATTTACTCCTTTCTTTTACAGGTCTTCGGAAACTGGTCTTATGGAACAATTGTCTTTACAGTCCTTGTTTTCACTGTGACATTGAAGGTTAGTGGCTTGATTAGTTTGTCTCAAACTTCTAGACTATAAAAGAATATCTCAGATCTTCATTTGTCAGAGAGTGACTGTGTTCCTTCTCCCAGCTGGCTTTAGACACGCGGCACTGGACGTGGATCAACCATTTTGTGATCTGGGGCTCATTGGCCTTCTATGTTTTCTTCAGTTTCTTCTGGGGAGGCATCATATGGTGAGGAAACCACCATTTTGTGTGTGTGTGTGTGTGTTGCGGCTTCACTGTACAGCTCTGATTTGTAGAATGAAGCAAATATAATTATCAGTTTAGATAAATTATATAAATTAGCCTATGTTTAATCGCATGAGTTAACTTGTCTTACACTCTTGTTTTCTCTTTCCTTCCCTCTCTCTTGCTCTCATTTTCTAGGCCGTTTTTGAAGCAGCAGCGTTTGTACTTTGTGTTTGCTAACATGCTAAGTTCAGTGTCTGCCTGGCTGGTTATCATCATCCTCATTCTCCTCAGTCTTCTGCCAGAGCTCCTTTTGGTGGTTCTCCGCAAGCCCAGAGGCCCCCATTCACGACAGGTATACTTCTCTCACACGTTTTTACTCCTCTCTGACTTCCTCAATTCTTCATTTCGACCATATCCATCCTATTATCCCTTATTCTTCCTTATTTACCTTCTCTTCTGTTTCTCTGTCATCTTACACCGTGTCCTAACCAGGCATGACGTGATGCAGTCATGGCCAATTAGAAGATATTAGATGTTTAATTCACAGTTATGTTGACCAGGATTTTAGGACCAGTGTAGAAGGCCAAAATGCACTGTTGCTTGGTGTGGTCATGGCTGGTTATTAGCACATATAAACTCTGATTTACATGGTAGAGAGATGGTTTGTCATTTGTTGCTTTATCACGTCACACCTGTTTAGGACATTCAGTCACATTTAATAATCCCCTGTACCCCCGGCCTTATTTTACATTTTAGGACCTTTTTTTCTTTCTTAAACTGTCACTTCTCAAGTGTCTCTTTTCCTTACTTCCCCTGACTGTCATGAATTACACCATTGACTTTTTTCCTAACAGAACTCTTTGCCTTGTTTCAAAGCTCTGAACAGTTTGGATTGTTGGGGTTGGTCAAACAGACAGGAAGTCAATCAGTCTAATTGTTAACATCACTCTTCTTCGATGTCCTCTCCTACTCTCCTGTAGCTTTTTGTCCCATGTATCACTCTGACTTAAATAGTGACATAAATACTTGCATCACTCTGTGCTGCTGTCAGTGTCTACCCAACCAGCTAACATGTACCGCAGTTAGAATCTATAAACGATAATTAGACCCCTTCAGTAATTTGAATTATTTAAAGAAGTGAGCACCCGCTGTGGGGAGTTGCTAATATTTGTGACGCTGGTTAAGAAGCCTTTCAGGCCAGAGATGAGCATACGGTGCTAATCTGCCCCCTGCTTCCGCACAGGTAGGTGTCGCTTCCCTTCCGAGAATGCCATGTGTCAATTAAAATGGCAAATGGGGAGAAATTTTGTGTCATTGATGTCAATGTGATGTCGTTTATTCAATTGTCATCTTTAAGAATGATTTTATAATTATAGCCAAATGAACTCCATTAGATAAGAAAACTTGGTCTTTATTGACCAATGTAAATTACAGGTCCCTAGAAAGACTGAGAACGTGAATAAGAAAAAACAGAATTACTCTATTGCACTCTATTAATACATTGTAAAGCATTTTTTATGAATGACTGCAACTTGTTGAAAATGCTGTAAAAAGTATTTGCAGTTCAAACCTTATGCAAATGAGCTGTGATGCTGGCTTAAAGTCAAGCTCGGCTGAACTTAGTCACTATTATTGAAAATTAAACCACTATGCTCATTAATATAGAACAGGTGTGTTTATTTTCATTTTACTACAAATACAATTGAAGCTCAACAATTCAGAATCTACACTACCATTCAAGTTTGGGTCAGTACATTTTTTTGAAAGAAGTTAATACTTTTTTTTAGATGCATGTATAATATTAAAAAAACAATAATCTCTGTTTCCACAAAAATATTAGGCAAAAACAACTTTGAGTTTACAGAAATAAATTACATTTTAAAACGTATTCAAATTTTATAATTTCACAATTCAAAAGTTTTGATTTGACAATGTCACAATATTTGTGTTTTTACTGTATTTTTGATCAAATAAATGCTGCCTTGTTGAGACTTCTTTCGAAAAAATAAAATCGTACTAACCCCAGACTTTTGAATGGTATACACTACTAAAAAAAAGTCCTGATAGTTTAATATTCTATTCTACAGACCATAAATGTATTTACCGGTATGTGGCAATCAATTTTCACCAGGAGAGTTAGACTGTTTTAATAGATACTTCTTCATGCTGAGCTGGTCAACTTTCTGCTGAATCAAACAGCACATAGTCAGGGTTCTAGTTACTGGAGCTTTTCACTTGCATATTTAATCGCGTTAATCTGTCACATTTCTCTTGTTTCTCTATCTCTACCCCCATAACTTTACTCCCACCCTTTCTTACCCATGATCTTCTTTTAATTTTCCTGTCCTCTTTGGTCTCTTGCCCACCTTATGTGCTGTGCCATAGATGAAACGACGTCTTCCTTCCTCTGGGACATCCACTATCTTCATGCTGTCGCAGACTGCTAGCACTCACAGCTTTTCCTGGAGTGACTGAGGTCTCTCTGCTTGCTCCTCTTCTGCTGTTTTGTCTCACTGTCCCTCCTCCTTTGGGTTGCCTGTCTGTATCTTCAGTGTCCTGCTTGCCTTCTCTCCACCCGTTTGTCTCTGCACCCTCTTTGTAAGGTGTTCTTCGCTAGCTCAAATGTGTTTGTCACGGGTTCTGGGTTTGGATTGTCAGTCAAACGGTATATCGTGGTGGCAGTTTTTTGAGTGGGTGTATGTCTTGAAGCATTGTGCAAGAATTGTGTCCAAAAGCTGTGTTGGGTGGTCCTCAGTGTGCGTCTGTAAGGGCTGCAGGGTATGATGTGGATTCCTTCAGCTGCCTGTTCCAGGTGCCTGCTGTCTCTGCATGGCCAGCCAGGAGAATGCAGCACACAAACATACAGGGTTTCCTGCATGCGTGCTCGGCCCAGCCTACTCCACTCCCCACCCAAACCACTATGACTTTATGGGTGCATTTGGGCTGTTTGATTCAATGTGAGATCTGTGTGTGTGTGTGTGTGTGTGTGAGAGAGTGTTTGTCTTGTTAGGGTTGGGAATCGCAATATATACATATATATTTATGAAAGAACAGAGAAGAAAGGGGATTTTTTTTAACTTTGACCATTTTTAAAATAAGAATGTGATATTCGATTATTTATTTGTTTATATATATATATATATGTTGTATTGTATGTATGTATGTATGTATGTGTGTGTGCAAAAAGCAATTTAAAAGGCAATACAGTAATTAAAATATTATCATAATTAAACATAAATACACCATAATGCGATTATTCTTTCTTTTTATTCGATTTTTACAATTTGAAGCTAGGTGCTAAGTACGGTACAATAGATTGACTTTGGGGTAGAAGGGCAACACCGGTTCTTGAATTAGTCAAAGTAATGCCCAAGTGTTACCCAAACATTCTATTATATATATATATATACACTCCCGTTCAAAAGTTTTCAAAAATGCAGAAAAAAACAGTAATACTGTGAAATTTTATTACAATTTTAAATTACTGTTTTTAATGTGTATGTTGAAAAGACTTGTGCAGCTTAATATTTTGGTGGAATCTATGGTACATTTTTTTTTTTGTCTTTTATGAATACAATGTTCAAAAGAACTGTATTTGTTTTAAATACAAATCTGTTATATCATTATAAATGTCCTAAGGCACTTTAAGTATTATTTTCTTTGAAAAACAAAATCTCACTCACCCACATTTTTATACAGTAGTGTAGTTAGGATCAATTATATATTAAAATAATAATTGCCAACTGAATCATTAAGGAACTGGAATCGGGACCCGTCTCTTTGTGGGTTTATATTGTGAGTTTGTTTGAGTCTTAGCTGACTTTTGTGTGGGTCACAAAAGGGGTGAGGGATTATGTTAGAAAACACATCAAACACATTATTGTGCCCTCAAATATGACATCTCATCATTATAAACATCCTTCACCATGTTTTGTCTTATTTTTAAAGGATTTACTGTACCGCAGTTGTGTGTTTGAGTGGGTATGTGTGTGTCCGATCCATGGTGTTCAAGTGTCTTTCACCACCCCCTTTCAGAAAAAGCTGGGTCAGTCGAATGTTGGGGGCAGCCATTCCTCTCAGTCTTCAGCCAGACCCCTGCTCATGAGAACCTTTTCAGACGAGTCCAATTCTGTCAAATGAACAGGTACAAGACCCCAGACTTTTACAATCAGAGCCCCAATTGAGTGCCTGACCCTAGTCATCCACAAGGGATTTGCCTCGTAGTCGGAGCAGTTCCTCCCCTTGGGTTCAGTCGGGCCCCCTCTGTGGGATGCTTTTAATTTCCTCCCAATTCTGCTGTGGAAATTCTCCCTACCTTAGGATGAACTCACATCGGTTGGCTGAAAAGACATTTAGACTTTTTTAAGAAAAACAACACACTACAACTCAACAGTGACTGCCCACTTTGTGTTACACAAGTATTTCCCCATTAATTTTCTCCATAGAGATTGAAAAATTCTGCACCTTAGAAATGTTACATTTCTTGAACTAAACCATGTACTAAACCATCTTGGTGCAACAAGTACTTGAAAATGCAAATTAAATCTTTACGACTATTTTTTGAAGTGTCATTGTTACATATGTGACATGTATTTACTGGTAATAACTATTTGTAATTATACTGTATATAACTAATTACACATAATACAAATTATGCATAATTACATGATGCAACTAAACTTAACCCAAACCCAAAACCAAATCCTAACCCTGTAGTGAGTACATGTACTGTAGTTAATTCGGTACTTAAATCACTGATGTCTTATGCTTTAACACGACAAAAATCACATACCAACTAGTATTAAACTTGCATTACTTTGCTATCTACAGTACCTAGCTTTTTAAAGCTAATACTTTGAAAGAATAACATCCCTGTTCCCATTTCCTAACAGACTTCTCTGATTTGGGTTTTAGTTCAGGATTATGTATAGTGTCTTTAACCGTTATTTTGCAATGAAACGAGTTAATGTAATATTTGCTCTATGGAGATTTTAAATGGGATTTTTACTTTTGAGAATACTGCTGTTTCATTTTATATTAAAAAGACTTACAGGACATATGACCCTGTAGTATTTTCATATAAAATATATTTAATAAGTGATGCTACTATAATAATAGACCACAGTGCAGTACTGTTGGCTGTAAGGAATACAAAACAAGCAGAAGGGGAAAAATCTAATGAATGAATGAATATTAAATGATCCTTTCAGCCTGCCAGGGGAAGCTCCGCCCCTCATTATGCCCTGCATGTGCTCCTCAAGTAACCTGTGATTGGGTCCGTATTAACTGACTAAACCAGTTATCTGTCATGTTGTTCTGGTTGACATCATTTATATGTGTGTGAATGACAACATGAGTGTGGTTGTTTTGTGCAATACTTTAATACACTGAAATGAAACCGCAGCGTCATGTTGGTCTTTTGTTGTGTTGGGTATTCTGTGTGGTGTGATAGTTTGTAGTTTGGATTCTTTTTTTTGACTATCGAAGTTGGCTGTCTAACCTTGGGACATTATTTTGGTTCCAGTGATTGTTCCCCTGCATTAATGCTTTGCATTTTGCATGCCGAAGCGGGTGTTTTGCATGTTCGCCTGTGCCTGAAGCTTTTGGGGTCAATGTGTGATGGTTGTGATTAGTTATTGGTGAGGCTGTAGATAGGAAGTACTCACCAGCATTAAACTTGCTCTTCTGTTCTTCTCAGCTGTCAGAGGAAACTTCAACTTACACAGACAGGTAAAGTGCTCAATATGATCTAAGGAATGTTCTGGGTTCAACACAAATTGATATTGGATAGCATCTACTCTACGTTTACCGACGGTAATGCATTACCAAGCATTCATCTGACAATTCGTTGAACAGTTTTTGTCACTTTTATAGGACAAATAACACATTTTGTATGAAAGATATAAATGTTAATTATAGTCTTCCATTGGTAGTTGCTAATGCATTTGTAAATGCAAAATCAAAAGCGAATTATAGGTATGAAAGTGTTTTAGCAAAAGAGAATGCCACAGCCCGTTTACTTTATTTTTGCTTTTCATGTAGCACTGATTTCACAGTCAAGTTTAATTAAAAGCCCATTTTGCCCGCAGTGCATTGCCCGTTTAATGTCCGTGGTAATTGACAGCATCTGAGATGTAGTGGACTTGTTTTAAATCCAGGACATTCCATGAACCAGGATTCAAATCCGCATTTTATTTGGACTAATAATGTGAGCGAATCATTCCTGACAACCAGATCCTCCTGTGATTAGGATGGTCATTGGTGCAGATCTGTTTGAATTGATTTAAGGTTGCTAATGTGTACAGAATTGTCTGGGTTTATGTTTGGGTTGGTTATATTTGACAAATCAATCAAATAAGAGATCGACACATTGTTGCTACTTTTTTTTTTTTTTTTTTTTTACAGATGTGCTAAACAATTTTGTGTGGTGTTTTTTTTTTTTTCCCCTGTGTACACCACAGATGGCTGCTGTCACACCCCTCTCCTATAAGCATCTGATGGAGCGCTACTGATGGACACGGACAGCTTTGGGTTAAGACTACTGATGGGACCCTCACATCTTCCAGGGTCGCTGCCCTTCCTCCTGCCTGTTTAAAAGCAACATGGCATTTGGAACCACCTTAAACTGCTCAAACCAGTCCTTGATCCAGCAGTCCTCTTTCCACCTTTTCTGTCATGTCCTTTCACTTCTCTCAAAGCCTCTCATCTCAGAACGATTCCATGTGACAACGTTTTCTGCCCTGCCCTACTGCCATACTCTCATATTGAACAGTACCGGGATAAATGTGCCGCTGAAGAAGTTGTCTGTAGCGCTCAACTGCTGCAGAATGTAATGTTGCATGACCCCCTAAAAGAAAAAAAAGTCCTATAAATACCCTTTTCCTTCGTCAACATGCTCTCTGGTTACTTTGTTAGCAGATAGTCGGGTCCCTTTTGTGATCGGTTAACACGTGTGATCACAATCCCAGATCGTAGTTTTGAGTTTCGTGATATGTAGCTGTTCGAGATCCCTAAATGTGAGCTCTCTCTAAGATGCTGCACTGAGGGCACTGACCCTATGGGTATTAAAGCTGCCTTTCAACAACTTGCTGTTTGTTACACCACATGGAGTTCTGGGATATCCCACGGTGCCCGACAACTCTGTACATGTACGTGTGAAAAATCGTACTAAACGTACTGTCAGTTTTCATTGTTACTCTTTGTTGAAACGGGGATCAGTTTACAGTTGGATTATAGATGTAAGAAATGTTACTGGTGAAATGTGGGAATAATTACTTGATGCCAAAAAAAAGCAACCATCTCTCTTCCATTTTTCCTTGAAGGTGAATTGTGCGTGGAAACGGCACATGCTAAGTCCTCAAAGCAAAGTTAATTGTGTATTTAGGAGTGAGCTTCACTGCTCTAAATAAGCCAGAACTCAAAAACGTCCGTATGCATGCGTTTTACTGTTTTGAAGTTACTGAATGAATCACTTAAAAGGGGTGGAGCTTAGGTCAGTGAAATAGGAGCTGTAGGTCCACATGCCTATTAAAACTCATGTTTGCCCCCTAGTGGTTAGGAGGGAATGGATCTTCATTCTACTTTCTTCAATTCTGAATACATTCCATTTCTATGTGTCATGATTTCATCACCTTTAAGATTATAACTGAATTATTTTATTCTTACTATGTGATTTCTTTTTTACATATTTATTGTACCTTGTAATTATACGCATAAATGTTATATTTTTGTTAGAAGAATTTCCTTCTCTTAAATTAATCATTATCAGCTTGTGCCAATTGATTTTTTTTTTTTTTGCTTGTGCAATCCGCTGTTGAACAGATTGGGTTTCTATTTCTTGTAAGCCTGAGCAGAACCTGTAGACCAGCAGCTCTGGGCTCTTTCTCTGATAAGAGATCAGTCCGATATGTCCTATATGGTGTGAATGCAGCTGAAATCTCTGTGTCCCTTTAATATGTTCTTCTTTTTGCTTGTTGCCCAAACTGGGTGTTAGAAGAGCCAGTGTGTTTCTTGATTATATTTCTCTTAAAACAATGCCATATGAAAAATGTCCCCATTCCAGCTTCAACTACTGTATCTCCAAGTGTGTGTGTGGATTATCCAAGGGGAAGTGGTGTGTGTTAGACCTCTGACTGTGTCATGATGCTAAGCATCTTAAGCTCAGCTCCAAATCTTGGGCCGGGTTTAATCCAGCTGTATCACAGCCCAGCATAACCACCAGGCCTTCTTTTCATTTCTGATTACATCATGAATTAGCTTTCCAGAGAAAATATATCAGAGCTCTATTTGCTTATCAACTAGACATGTAAGGCCAGTTGGGGTGATGTTTTAGTGTGAACATGAATCCCTCTCTCTCTCTCTCTTTCTTTTTCACATTCATGTGTTTGTTCAGCTCAGTTTAAGAGGGGTAAACGGAACTTGCCTGCAATGTTTGAAAGTTCCAAACAGACCTTTAAATTACTTCAGAGATGCTATTTTCAAAGCTTATGATAATTCTTGGATTCTCATGTTGCCTGAATATATATAAATATATATGAAATTATTTGATTGTATTTTTAATGAAACTTTTTGAGCCACTTTTTGTAAGAAAAAGAAAATCAAAAAAAAAAAAAAACAACGAAAAAAGGCAGCCTGATTGTGGAGCGTGAGGCAGGGCTGAGGTGTGTTGCTGTGAAATGAATCAGGCACTAACTTGGTCAGCCCTGCTCCCTCCATCATGTCCCTCAGGCTCCAGCTGATCTGAATGTACCTCTCAAGACCAGTCTGTTTCAAACTTTTCTTAAATAAAAGCTGTTTTGAAAGAAGACATTTGTGTCTGATGCTTTTTACCTTTTTTTTTTTTTTCCTAGGATTTCTCTGATGTTGTTATTGTTTTTATTGGGGTTTTTTTTTTTTCTTTTCTAATCCTTGTGTAATGCAATTTACAGGGCTTTAAAGTAAATGAAACCACATTAAATAATTTGTATATTTAAAAATGAATTGGTCATGCCATAGAGACACATTAATCGACAAAACAAGCTAAATAATTTAAATAAAAATTTTAAAGATACGGTAGCCAGTTACAGGGCCTGATGTGATGTTTTGTTATTATTTTGTATATATTTTTTTTTTGTGTGTGTGTATATGAATAACTATATCTTAATTAATAATAATAATACTTTAGTAATAAAGTAATATTAATAATAATGTTTTTAACTGTGAACTTCAACTTTTATTCATGAACATTAAGGTTTTATGTAGAAGTGTACGTGAATAGGTAGGGGATAATGTACGGTACCTTTTCAAAAGGTACCGCCCCAGTGACAGCTTTTGTACCTTTTTTTCTGAGAGTGCAGAACAAGACAGGGAACAAACAAAACTGTAAGACACTTCCATTTAGATCAATACAGAGTATGGATTTTTGGGGGAAGCAAGGGTCAAGACAATCACACAGCCAGTATACATGAAAGGAATTAAAATACTAAAAAAGTAAATATTTTGATAAAGAGAGACATAAAGTTTCAAACTTTCTATTACGTTTTTTGAAGTATTTGAAGCTCTGAAACATTTGAGGAAAATCACATAGAAATATATTAAAGGAGGGCTTACATTTTTTCCATTTACAAGTATGGATATGATATTTACCCATCAATAAAACAAAATTTACAACATCAATGAAGTGTAAGTTTAAATCACACTTTAAAAAGAGCACATCTTGCAGGGCTATAGGAGGAACCGTCTCCATTTTTACTGACAGCCAGCTATGTATATCAAACCAAAATTTTGAAGTAATCTGACAATAAAAGAAAAGGTGATCGAGTGTTTCAGGACTAGAAGAACAAAAGCCACAAGGTTCCACCTCGAAATTAAATCGTTTCTGCATGAAATCATTTACTGGGTAAACCTTAAACATAATTTTGTAATGAGTCTCCTTGACCTTCGGAGCAACTGGGTATGCCATATAGCAGGTAAAAGCTTTATCCTTCACTGAGGTTTCGACATCACCCAAAAAATAGCACTGATAATCACCAGTGACAATACGTTTGAGTTCTTTGTAAATAAGTTTGTTGTTACACTTACTGTCTAAGAGGTCTACATTACATATTTTTAAAGAGGGAAGGGATACAGGTCTAGCTAAAGGATCAAGAAAACTACTTTGGATTATTCTTAGCAATCCAATAGGTATAGCACTGCATACTTTATCAAAACCTTACTTTTATTTCTAGACTTCTTCAAGGCATTTGATACCCTTGAACACCCTTTTTCAAATCATTAGAAATGTTTGGCTTTGGTCCTATATGTTTTGTAGAGTGATCTCCATGTTCTATAATGATATTTTCAGTAGCATTTCCCTTAAATTAGGTTCATCACCCGGAATTCAAATTAAACGAGGAATCCGCCAGGGATGTCACCATTACTTTTTAATCTTGCAGTCGAATTGAAGTCTTTATTTATTTAAAAAAAAATGGAGGACAATGTAGGCATAGACATTCTCGGTAGAACCTTTACTATAAGCCAATTTGCAGATGACATCCTTTTATTTCTTAAAAATAAAGAGGTGCTTCCATTAGTTATTGATCAAATTAATATTTTTTCAAAGGCATCAGGTCTGACCCTAAACTTTAAAAAGTGTAAATTAATGGCTATCCATAATTGTGATTTAGAAGCTATAGAGGGCATTCCAGTGAAAAAGGAGGTTAAGGGGTTATGATTACCAAAAATGCTGTTGATAGAGAACATTCAGGTTTTCAGAGGTTGTTATGGTGCAATAACATAGCCTACCTAGATGGTGTGATTGACCAATCAGAAGCATTCAAAAATAAATAGGCTACTGATTTCTTAATAATAATTATATATTTATATATTTATACATTTCTACCTAAAATCCTAAAAATGTTCATAATTGAAGTTCACAATAAAAAGTAAAATCTTGATAACGTTATTGTCCATGTTTTGTTGGTATTGCTCTTTTATTTGTATTATAACACAAATAAAATCGTATATTTTTTATTTAATTGATGCGTATAATAAATAGTGTA
Source organism: Pimephales promelas (assembly GCF_016745375.1). Next base: position 3,928,488 of record NW_024121122.1, read on the forward strand.
ATGCCATATGCTATTTCAAACCAGCAGTCTATCATGGACATAGGATGGTTGTAGAAGCATTAATAGAGTGTTCTTTGATAACAATGCCTCTTATTCATGTAGCTGTTTGTCTTTGTGCAATTTTCCCACGCGTCATACTTTTCTGTATTCTGAACAATGAAACTTGTTCAGAATACAGTTCACTAGTCTTGGAAGAAAAAATAGTTTTGCTGTCAAGTGATATTCAGAACAGCCTGCCTGTTTGTGTGTGTGTGCTTGTATGGCTGAGAATGGGTATAATACAGAATGCAGAGATTCTGAGAAAGTCTCTGCCTATGAGGGAAAACCGACCAATGAGGAGGGTGGAGATCAGCAGTGGGCGGGGCCTAAACTCCACAGTGGAGTAAGTTAATGGGGAGGGAGTTGGCAGAGTGTCAATACATAGTTCCCACATGACGTCACAACATACGGGCATTTGCCGACCCGGCGCCATTGCTTAGGGCAAAACATAAGAAGAAGCAATACGAGTTGAACGAAGTGAAATGAGTTTCGTGCTATAAAGTGAAAATGGTCATCTCTTGCTGAGTCAATGGATGATAAAATCGTGCCGGATGTTCAGTTAAATCGGGATTTTACACTATACCCGTCATTAGACTCCATATGGATGTGAGAAGACTAAGCTTTTGTCCGAACAACGACGGAGATTATGGCTGGCGAGCATAAACAGGAAAGAAACTCACTCAAAACACGCAAGAATTTGTTTGACAAAAGCACAATGTTGTTTTATTGCGAGTGTAAATAAATATAAGTTAACACATTGCAGTTTGAATAATGTCCTGTATGAACAAAATGACGAGGTATTAAAAACATACTAAACAACATTGTTTCCACTGTTCGATCTCACATTCCAGCATTACAATCTCAGATTATGTCCCTAAAGATCCCGCGTATAATGTAGTTCCTCATTTATTACATTAATTAAATTGCACGCGAGTTATTTATTTTAATATTCATGCACCGAACCATGACGCCCGCAAGTACATGCATATTACAGAAATCACCGGTGACTGGGGAACATAGGAATTAAGTTGTGCAGGCTATGGCTTTTTAATAGACAGATTAGCATCATGCTACTTCGCTATGATGACTTAAGTTACTTTTCCATTGATTGCACTTGAGCAAACGTCACCAAACCAACCCCACGTCAATCTGATCGTACACCTCCAGTGATTTCCAGGCTTGGAATTGCTCACATGTGTAAAAACTCCTCACCAATACCAGATAATTGTACACATGAAAATACTGTATCTGAGGCAAAGTTGCATAATCGGTGCTCAGTGCTTCTTTTGTTGCATAAGGATACACACCATTTATGAATGAAATTTTCGCATTGTACCTCTCTATGTCTTGTTTTAATAGTCTCTTTATAATCTATTACACTTTGTCTTTTCATGATTTGCATAACAATATAAACAGACATAAATATTTGTTTGTAAAACGACATTCTCTGATAAAACGTTGTAAACGCCTATGGTAAACACAGCGGTTTTGCCCTCAAAGATGGCGTCTCCGGGGAGGTCACGTGACAATTTTTTTGCCTGTGGGAACTATGTATAGTCTACAGCGATGCAGATCTGACGCACTCTATCTCACAGGAGTTTGCAGCCGGATGGAGTGTGTGTGATGTGTTTAAAGGGAGCGGACCGTCAGCACTGTGGACAGGAAACCCTTTTAATGCGATTCACTTTTGGGACAGGACTTCATCCTCTCTGCCCCTCCCGTGTGTGTGTTTGTTTTAAAAGCTGAGATGTGATATTGCAGTGCTCACCAGCTGCAGCAGGCTGTTTGCCATCCAGTAGATAATTCCAGATAGCGTTTCCTCCAGCGGGGGCCTGTCTGTGCTGCAAGAGTTAGTGGATGCACTTGCTCCGTCTCAAGGTGACTTGAGGAGTTCATGCTAGGCACAGAACTGAAGTGGAGCCTCAGCTGGGATCTGATCTGTGGAGGTGGTGAAATGAATCCTTGGTGGAGTAGGATGTGAGGGCCTGACAGGCCCAGAGTCAAGTCACTCCTCTCCGGGTACAGCCAGGGAATGGGCTCGGCCTCTCCTCACGAGCCCCTGAAAGACATGGAGGGCTATTACAACCTTTTGCAGGCAGGCTCGGAGCTGGAGAGCACGCTGCAACGTGAGTATATATTTACATATGTCTTTAAAACGACCACTTTTACATTAGGAGAGCTGGAGAGTGTGTTATGTAGTATTGCTAGGATTATGTATGCTATTTATAGTTTTGCCCATAACCTAGATTTGATATTTGATAATCTGCTTGAAAGATGTGCAAGATTCAATCTTTCTGTAAAGCCATGCATTGGGAATTTGATGGACTGATACAGTAAGCTTTCAGTTTATGATCATACAATGTGAATTTGGCCCAGCAGTGAGATTGAAAATAGGAGTTGTACTGTCCATTTTAAAAACAATGCACGTTGAGAGATAGAAAGCAGAGCACCAGTATTATTAACCCACTGCCCTGCTCTGTCTCTCAATTCGGCTTTAAACCCTCAGACAATGACTCGGCATCTTCATTTTTAGCCAGTGTCTTTCCACAGGCCTCACTTAAATGCATTTAAAGGTCCAAGTCTGAATCATTCAATTCTGTTGTGTGTTATGTAATATTTACTATAGTGCTTTATGTAATGCTTCGGATTCCTCAAAGTGATTGTAGCAGGATTAGCATTGGCAGTGTGGCTTGGGTCTTTGGCATCTCTCAATGTTGGTGTTGTTTTTATGTGAGTGTGAGTGTCACGTCAGTGTTAAAGTAATACACACCACTGAAAGATGTTTATTATGTTGTAATGATGCGTTGTAATACGAGACTGATAGGTTCACAACAACAACACGTATAGCTGGTGCATGCCAGAATGTGTTCAAAGAAAGTCAGAGATGTTAGTATCCCTCAGTATATTTGACACAATAAGATTACATGATGAAGTGTATTTAAATTTGCCATTTCAAAGCTAAACTGTTGTGTTCCGAATAGTCTGTGTTGTTAATCCTCAGATCTGAACACTTAACATTTCATTCCCACAAACACAATAGATCTGGCTTTAAATGTTAATGGGTTAGTTCAACCAAAAAATGATCTTTCATATTCATCTTCAGAACACACATAAAGATCTTTTTGATGAAATCTTAGAGCTTTCTGTCCCTCCATTGGCAGTCTAACCAACTGAAACTTTAACGCTACAAAAAGAAGATTAAAGAGACTAGTCCATATGAATGGAGCGGTTTAGTCAAAATTTTCTGAAGAGATTTTATCACTTTATATGATAACAGATTCAATTTAGTTTTTGGGTGAACTATCCCATTAAAGGAGTCGTTCACTTTTAAAAAAAACTTTTGCTGATAATTTACTCACCTCCATGTCATCCAAGATGTCCATGTCATTCTTTCTTCAGTCGAAAAGAAATTAAGGTTTTTGATGAAAACATTCCAGCAATCTTTCAATGCAAACTGTTTAAAGGGCTTTAAATGATTCAAGACGATGAATAAGGGTCTTATCAAGTGAAACAATCGCTCATTTTAAAAAAAAGTAAAGTTTAAGATTTATAAGCTCAAATGGTCGCCTTGCTCTGTTCTGTGACGCACGTTCGTAACTCTCCTGTTCCAACTCCTTCATCAAAATGAACAAATCTTTTTTCGTGTCATTTGGTTGATTCAACGAACGAAATGAACAAATTGACTCGGAAAAAGATTCGTTCATTTTAATGAACGAGTTCGAACAGGAGAGTCATGAACGTGCATCACAGAACAGAGCAAGGTGACCATTTGAGTTTAAAACTTAAACTATGTTTTTTTTTTTAATAGTCTGGAATCATTTAAAGCCCTTTGAACAGTTTGCAGTTTGCACTGAAACTGTCTTTTGGACCTTGAACCATTTGGTTCCCAAAGAAGTCCATTATGTGGAGAAAAATGCTGGAATGTTTTCATCAAAAACCTTAATTTCTTTTCGACTGAAGAAAGAAACACATGGACATCTTGGATGACATGTGGATGTGTAAATTATCAGCATTTTTTTTTAAAAAGTGAACTCCTTTAAGATAAGATTTCAATTTATTTGAAAAATATTACAAAAGCTTTGATTTACATTGTATGTTATAAATGGAAATGAACATGTGCTAATAATTCATAATGCATAAATACCTCCACATTTATGCCAAACATAATGGCCCCAAAATGTATTTGGACATTAACCACACTTAATTGATAAATATCATAATCAAATATTAAGCCAAGTGGCACACATGATTCACTGTCACGGTTATTTTTATTGAATATATATTATGATTTTTAGTGACGTCAGGTGTAGTTCATCACATTAAAGGGGTTGTTCACCCAAAAATGAAAGTTCTGTCATCATTTACACAATTTGTTCCAAACCCGTATAAATGTATTTTTTTTTTCTGCTGAACACAAAGGAAGATATTTTGAAGAATGTAACCAAACAGTTAATGGGGCACCATGACTTGCCCTTAAATCAGCTGTTTTGAAACACATTATTAAAAATATCTTCTTTTGTGCTTTATAGAGGTTTGGAACAACTTGAGGGTGAGTAGATGAAAACAGAACTTTCATTTTTGGGTGAACTATCTGTTTAACTAACATTTGACAACCAATACATTTCTTTTTCGTGTAATGTTTTACTTGGTATATTTCCACTTGGCTTGATAGGTAGCAAATGTGCCAACATACCTTTGAGCTTGTGAATATAAAAAAGCATGTTTATCTAAGCTTGTCACTGTCTGTGGTGGTTTAGTGCATTTCTAAATTTACAGTAGAAACGCTAATGCAATAATACAATAATACTCTTAACATTCAAGCCTATCTACAATGTTTGTGAAAAATCAGAAATGCTTATTATTTAGCCTACTCAGAGGTCTTTTTTGGAACACAGTTTTACAGTCTTTCTCAAAAATGAATCATTAATGCAGTTAATATATACTTCAGCCTTTAAACAACAATCACAAAACAGCCATTATGCAACACTGAAACCGAGAAATTCAAACTACCTTATTTTATGTCACTGTTTTGTCTTAATCTGGGCATATTAGAGACAAACATCCTGTCTCTTACAGGACAGATCAAAGCCAATGTGTTGTTGCTGAATCATAGATTTGTAAAGCAGTGCAGGTTTGTTTAGTGAGAAGCTTTCAGAGCCAGGCCCGTCCACACCAAGAACGATAAAGATAATGATAACTACTGTAGCTATAACATACACCGCAGATTACGATGTCGTGACGTTCTGTCTCTAAAAGCGTGAGCTGCAGTTTTGTCACCTGCCGCTTTAAATGTGTGAGCTCTTTAAAGTAGGATTCTGATTGGCTGTCTATGTTTTTGTGATTCCCACAATATTGTTTCTCTTAAGTTATTTTTGTTGTTGTGGTGTGGACTTCTATTCTTTTATTTTTAGAACGATTTTTAGAACTATATTGTTAAAGTTATGGTGTTAATGGGGCTTTTAGACATGCTCACATCACATGGACGGAACCAGAATGTGTTTATTTTGCACAGACTGGATGAAATCTCTTGAATGCACCCTCAAAGGAGTGTAAGGTGTGGTTCTGTGTTGTTTTAGAAGGGCGATGCTGCCTAAAGTTAACAGTGTTAGGCCAGTGCTGGGGTTTCTTATAAAGCCTGAATTCACATGAAGAACAAACAGAGGACGATCAGCAAATATTCCAGTTATTAGTGCCTTAACAGACTTGATGTCTAAATGATTTAATTAATGATTGTAATTATTCACAGACCTTAAACTTGTATATAGTCTAGTTTAAATACATCTCATTAAAGTGGACTAAAATGATTTATTTATCTTGAGAATGAACACAATTTTGATGAATAATCAACTTTAACGTCAGCATTCATTTTTTATTATAATCGGTTAGTTATACAGCAGCACATTACATGTTTAAATGTACATGACCCTATATTTAAGAACAAAGTATGTTTAACCACCCCACACCTTTAAACCAATGGACTTACACAAACACACACATTTCTTCTCTTCTCTAGTTTGCTTCAGTTGTCAAATAAACCTGCCATTGTATAATATATTTACAATATACAGTTTGACTCATTGATGAATTGCTTTATTCCTCTTGCAAGGTGATTTGGAAAAAAGCATCTGAATACATAAATGTAATGGTGTGTGTTTTTATTTTAAGGTTTAAATTTAAGTAAGTACAGAATGTGGGGAGACTTATAGTAGGAAAAAGAAGCTTTATTTCTATGTAACTTGATAAAGACCTGAAATAATCAATCTCCTCTACAGCGTTTTGCGTTTCCCCTTGCGGAATTCATTGGTTTTTGTTTGCTGCAGACACAGGAAGTGAGTTGATGGGGAAGTCACTGGAGACCAGTGTTGGTTTATGTGTAATTTGAACACATCCTCTATTGTCAACCTTCACTTCATTGTATTGTAGCATGAGACGAGGCTCAGAGGAAACCGAACCACCGTCTATGGCTTCAGTCCATCCTGATAGTCCTGAAAACTCATACCAACTTACTACTAACGTTGTCAGAATTACTGAGGAGTCCATTAACAGATAATAACTTTTGCATTTTATATAGCACTGTGAATTACAGCTGTACTTTGTACATATGACCACTGGGTGGGGCTGCTCCTCAAATTTCACATAACTGTGACAAAGCCACACAAACTCATAGGAACATGACCTAAAGCTTGCGGTGTCATTTGTTTATGTGATTTATATGCATGTCTCCTCAGAGGTCACAGTGCCTGTGAGTCTGCAGGAAGTGGCCGGCTACATTGAAAAACAAGTGGCCTATTTATCAGGTGGGGTTTTTGTTTTCTATTTTTTGGAGACATTTCTCATCTTATCAAATAAACTTCATTGGGATGAGATGTTCTAGATAGGATACATTTCATCTGCCACAGAATTTGTCCTGGACTTAGTAATAATTTCATGTTTATTTGGATTCCAGGGGGATGTGGTGAGGATTCTAGTGTCATCATCACTCTCCCAGAATGCTCTGCTTTCAGTGACATTCCCGAAGAAGCCCTGGCCAAAGTTCTTTCATATCTCACACTGATCCCGAGGTCTGTGTCCAATATTTACAAGCCTCTCCATCTCACTGCATTGCAGTAGTGCAAAAGTCCCTTATGTATTCTCTTCACATAAAGCCTTGCCAAAGCCCTTACTCAAATTGAGCTGTTCAAATTAACGTATTCACTTTGGCAATGCAGAACTTTTTAAATAAAAAAATATGCCGAGATCTGTGTAGTCACGTTGTAGACACAATGCAGTCAGTACCTTAGGGTGAGATGTATATTTAGCAATGCAATGCAAAATGCCATCCCAGTGTTCTTAACTAAGAAGTTTCTGTGATACCTGATGCGTTTCACATGTTTTCAGAGCACGGCAACCTGGTGTAAAATTTATCATCATTTTAGACAGAAGATTGGATACTTGGACCTCAATCAAAACAGCACTGGCAAGAATAGCGGTGAGAGATACAATACAGTTTTTTTTTATTGAAGCAAAAGGTTATGAAGTGTCATTTAGAATGTACAAACATACATATATACATGCGTACATACATTTTTAAAGGCATGTTCAATGAATATTATGTATTGTAGCCTAACTGTGGTTAAAATGATTCATAAGATCATACATTGCATTATAAGGTGCATCAGGACATAATTAGTGCTTTTATAATGCATTATACATAAAAGTTTTAATTGTTGGCAACTTTTCATATGTTTCTGAAACAATTTTTGACTATTGATGTGTTTTTTGGATGCATAATTTCTAAAAGTTACAACTCTAATATTCTTGAATATAATGAACCTAACACGTCATCATTTAAAATTCAGAAAGTGAAAATAGTTGCAGCGTCATTTGCACTGACTGCAGATTCATTGTAGTTTTGAAAAGTTTAATAGAGCTTGGCAATAAATAAATGAGCATCATTGACCCTAATTTGTCCTCTGGGGATTGAATGCATCACGCGCCTCGCCTGTATTTCCTGCGCTCTGCTAAACTGCTGTTGTCGCTGTCCGCGGTGCTGAAGTGCATCAGCGCAGTTACAGTACAGGACAGTACAGAGCTTTCGCTTGACTAAATAACGTAATGCGGCAGCTCTGACTGAAGTTTGATTTTATTACCAGCTTGCAGAACAGTGTGTGAAATCCGAGCTGGAAAATATGCATGAGTTAGCACAAACCATGCGCAGGTTTTTACATGATGACGCTCTTGAGGCGAGGGAGAGGTGAGGAGACCGCAGGAGAGACGGTGCTGCCACCCTCCCGACGCTGCGGCGATGAATCCTGCAGACCGTCCTCTGCGCCGGGCACCGGGCTGCCACAGCAGGATGGGCGAGGTCTTAAAACATCCCCATAAAACATCGATAACTATGAGTGAGCGAAACTACAGGCGAGGACCCCCGAGGATCCGTCGCTCCACGGTAATGTGTCTGGAGTAGTTGCAGTAAAGAGTTGGACTGAAGTTTAGATGAGCTCAATGCGGCAGCGCGAGCCCATAGCGGTAGGCTACACTGCGGCGCGACGGACGCCTTTAGCTTAGTCATTCTTCCTGCGTATATGCTAGCAAAGGCGTTATTTATTTATGTAACCTATAAGGATATGTAGGCTATTACTATGAATTTAAGCGAAATCCGCATGAATTGTCGCAGATGATGCTATTGTTTACATACGTAAGGACGAATCAATGTCAAGTGGTGTCGTTTCAGTGTGCTATCGCGACTTCCTGTTTCTGTTTGTCAAAGTATTAAATAAGGCTGGTTTGACGGATATGTTTCAAATACTTGTCATGTCATTCAGCTCGTGTCTTCTCTATAAAATGTGTAGTTACAGTAGATGTCACTGAGAGCAGCTAAACAGACTGGAAATCTTATCATGTTAACTAGTTTTAGTGTTGTCTGATCAATTTGATTGACAGTTTGTTGATGTCTCTCCAGACTTCTTGTCAGTTGTCTTTGTGACTGATGTGTGCTGTCTGTGTCTCTATGAGACATCACATTCAATTCAATGAGAAATATTTGAACTTTAGAATTTGTACTTTTTATTGAGGTTTATTTCATGTAGTGGATGTATCCCATATAGAGTGGGGTCCAAAAGTCGGAGACCACGTTGAAAATCTGTGCTTTAAACCTGGAAACAGATAACAACAGAAAATATGAAGGTGAAAACAGAGGCGATATGATTTAAAGTGATTTAGAAATTTAAAAACTCATAGCATAGTAGTCTCACTGTGAAAAAAAGTACAACTTGCACAATCATACAGGCCAAATAATTAGGAAATAGGAAAGGATTGATGTAAGTGCTTGTCTACTTTGAACTCCAAATGGTGAAGGTTTCATTGTAACCATATTTATTTAGTTTTAATTGAATAGGAGACTTGCTGGGGCTAATTTCATAGCTAGCATTTGTACTAACTTTATTTGGCCATGGAAGTTATTGTGCTGGAAAGAATTTAATGAATAGTGAATAAATAATTGAAATGGTTTATGCATCTTTCATTATTTGTTTATCATAGTTTAAAACATATTTTTAATTGATTTAAATTTTAACATTGAGTCTGGGATGAAGGTAAAACAATCAAATCTAACCATTAAATGCAATTGAAAAATAGTAAAAGTAAACAATGAATGGAGGGAAAAAGTTTCCATGGAAGTCAGCATTCCTTAAACATGTTAACATCCTTTTCTGTTTTCTTATATCCCTCATGTTTTAAGGGTTAATCCGTCTGTTTAAGGTGGTCTGTCCTTGTGTGTCTGCCAGGCTGATTTCATCTCTCTCTGTCTTAGGCCTCATTCCCTGGAAACCTTCACCTGGTGTTGGTGCTGAGACCGACCAGCTTCTTCCAGCGTACCGTCACGGATCTCGGCTTCCGCTTTAGTCAAGAGGACTTCATGCTCAAAATGCCAGTATGACTCATTGCAACTTCAATTCTTTGTAATTTTTCAATCTTTGCGAACTGCAGCACCACCACCCTGTGTGTCTGTCATTAAGGTGGTGATGCTCAGCTCGGTCACAGATCTGCTGCGGTACATTGATGAGAACCAGCTGACCTCAGAGTTTGGAGGAACTCTTGACTACTGCCACAGCGACTGGATCGTCTTGAGAACAGTAAAGAACGATGCAATACATATATTAACTTAATACACAAAAATATCTTGTTAAACAAGGCAGTCTCTTTGCTCATTACAGGCCATTGAGAGTTTTGCGGTTTTGGTTAAAGACATTGCTCAGATGCTGCAGGCGTTTGGTACAGAGCTGGCTGAGACACAGTTATCAGAAGAGTGCAGTGCTATTGAGTTCCTCCTGATGTCACACACCGAGAAATACAGGAGACTTAAGGTACAGCTCAATGAAGCGCTTGTGTGTAGGCAGTGGTCTCAACAACATCAAAAAACATTTAGCCTAGCATGTACAGTTTATGACTGCTGTTCAAAAGTTTGGAGTAAGTAAGTTTTTCTATCTTATGAAGGCTGGATTAGTAAAATAGTATAACAATTTAAAATATCTGTTTGTTTGTTGTTGTTTTTTTTTTGCATTTTAATATGTTTTAAAATGTAATTTATTCCTGTGATGTAAAGCTGATTTTTCAGCATATTTACTCCAGTCGTCAGTGTCACGTCACAATTTTTATTATCAATGCTGAAAACTGCTTGATATATTAGTTTTCTTTGAATAGAAAGTTGAAATGTACAGCATTTATTTGAAATAGAAGTCCTTTGTGACGTTATATATGTCTTTACTGTCAGTTTTGATCAATTGAACGCATCCTTGCTGAATAAAATTATTAATTTCTTTCAAAAAATAATCTTACTGACCCCAAACTTTTGAACAGTAGGGTATAAAGTATAGTGCATATTCATTAAATAAATATATAATTTTTTTGTATAAATGGTTCAGCGGTGAAAAAAAAAAAAAATTATAAATATACAATTATGTTGCACCAGTCTCGAAAATTAAAATATGAGGTTAGTAGAGAAGAGGGGCATGCAAAATCATTATAAAAGAATTTGCAAAATGATAAGTAATTGTTTAGGAAGTCCGAAATGGGCAAATAAAACCTCAAGAATTAATGTACGGGTATGTTAAAAGTGACCTAATACCGTTGGCAGGACTATCTATTAAACAGTCTCTCACAGCCTCTTTTTTGCACCAGATTAAACATGGTGTCTATCCTAACTTCGGTCCTTTGTTTACACCACTTGTCTATTTGATGTACCAAAGGGGAATAAATTATGATTAGGGTGCACAGAAGGTCTATTCCACCCCAGTGTTCAGTCACTTTTAGCTCCTGTCTAGTCTTTTCTTGTGTTTTTCCAGCCCATCTGGGCTCTGGCTGTTATATTGTTCCACGATTTTGTGTTGTCAATAAAACCAGTGTTGTTGTGGTTACTATTCATGGGTGAAGGATGCCATCAGATCTGTGATGAGGGAAGGGCGGCAGCTACTCAGTAACCTGGAGACTTCAAGGAAGGAGGCAGACGCTGACACACGCTGGGACATGACACAGGACTGGGATACCATGCAGAGGTACAGAGTTTGATCCTCAAATAGTCTGTATCACCAATACACACACGTTCATTTCCAAAATGATGTGAACTTTTTGAAGTTTCCTAACTTAGCTGTATGTGTTCCTGCAGGCTACTGGCTCAGCTCACAGATATGGAGATGGCTTTTGATGGCTTCTTTGATAAGCACCACCTCAAACTGCAGCAGTATTTACAACTGCTGAGATATGAGCACAGTTTTCAAGAGGTGAACTAACTTTATATACCTAACTGATATACAACCTTGGCTCACAAACAAATGCTTTCTACAAAGCCAGTGTTGGCATTTGATCATGAAATGATTGTGATCATATTTACATCTTCTGGGTAATTTTGATCTGTCAAGCCAAGAGTTTACATTTTATTCAAAGTGACTTTTTGTTAATGTTTTTGATGAACATTATATGTTTTTAGTTTTGACATTGTATAACTGGGAAATGGCTTAATATTTAATGCCTTGCAATAGAGTGCTGCAGTGATGGAATATTTTTGTAGGTCAAAGTTAATATAACACTTTTGTATTCACCACAAACCTTATTTCAGGCTTTTAACCAAAATCCCATAAAAAAAAAAAACTCGTTTTCGATTTTTGTCTTATAAAATTACGTAATCCCCACAGCACTCTCTAAGCGTCTTGCTAATTTTGAATAAAATGGAGCAAAACTATGGTTAACAATACCTTAGAGTGTTTATAGAGTATGACATGAAAAATCTGAAATAATATATTGTATATAATGTATGAGGAAAGAATTCATTAAATCACTTTGTTCCACTGAATTCAACATGGTGATGTATTCAACCAATGCTCTGTCATGCAATAATAAATATAAATACAAAAAAATTATAATAGTAAAACTGCATCATATTGATTATTAATAACAGATTATGGAATGTTTCCCTGCTTTTCAATTCTTTTCTACATCCCTGCAACAAACACAAGCAATTTATCTTACAAGATCCACAAATAGTAGCAGTAATGCATTACCTAATCTCAAGAGTAAACGTAAAGAAAAGAGAAATTGATAATTTTTTCCTCCTGTGATACTAGAAAGAGTCATTGAAGGTGTGTTAACTAATTTTCTCTTTCTGTCAGATGGAGTGCTCTTTAGAGAAATTAAGAGCACAGGAAAGGAAGATAAGTGTCACAGGAGAATCCCTGTCCCAAATAGAGCAGGCTGTCAAAGAGTTGGACAATCTGGAAAAACGTGCGCAGGTAGCTGCATCATGCCACCCTGTTGCACGCAGTCACAAATATCCTAATGTTTCTGACAGCAGTGTGTGTTTTAGGAGGAGATGAGTCGGGCCCAGGTTCTTATTCTGCACGGGCATCAGCTGGCTGCTGGGCACCACTATGCCATGGCTCTGATTATCCAGCGCTGTAATGAACTCAGACATCAGTGTGACACCCTGACCTCTGCCCTCAGTACTAAAAGCAACTCACTGACACAAGCACTGACCTTACTGCGTCGCCTCCAAGAGGTAGGAGATCACATTCCCTCTTTAATTTTTACAGTAACTCATTTACTGTTATGAAAAGAAAATTGTGCCGTTAAGATTTTTGAAATCATTTTGAAAGAAGTCTTTTATGTTCAATTGTGTCTGCATTTATTTGATAAAAACAAAGTAAAATCAAGAATATTGTGAAATATTATTACAATTTAAAATGACCGCTTTCTGTTTAATACATTTTTAAATGTTATTTATTGGCCTGTCAAACGATTAAAAGTCTGTTTTTACATAATATATGTGGGTGGACTGTGTATAATATATATATATATATATATATATATATATACACACACATGCATGTATATTTAAGAAAAAATATTATTTATATATAAAATATAAATTATATATAATTAATTATATATACAGTATATACATGGAAATATTTCTTAAATATATATACAAGTATGTGTGTGTATTTATATATAAAATTCTTATGCACAGTCCACCCATATATATTATGTAAACACAGACTTTAATTTTGGATGCGATTAATCGTTTGACAGCCCTAGTTATTTATTTATGTGATGGCAAGGCTGAATTCAGTCTTCAGTGTCACATGATTCTTATTATATCAATGTTATAAACAGATGTGCTCCTTAACATTGTTGCGTAAACTCTAATACATGATTTATTTATTTGAAAAATAAATCTTTTGTGACACAAATTTTCTGTCACTTTTAATCAATTGAATGTGTCCTTGCCTAATATGAATCATAAATGGCAATTATTTTTAAGGGTGTACTGTATATATTTGGCAATATTCCAGTGTCTTGATCTTTATGGTTTTGTAATATCTTTTGTTCTGCAGGCTCAGCAGTGGTGTGATGATGCCGCTTATCTCTTGGCCAATCAGCAGGTGGATAAACTCCTGTCTAAAGAGGGAGCACAGATAGCTCTTCGAGATATCGAGAAGTTCCAGGAGACGGCACCAGCTCTCCTCGGTGCAGGCACGGATGCGCTCTTTCTGGAGAATGAATCTGTGCTCACTCCTTATATACAGGTGAATACTGACAGACTTCGAAAAGACGAAACTTTCAGCAGCTGGTTGATATAAATCAAAACAAACAGTAATTACAGAAATGTACATTTTAGCTTTTGAAAGTTTTCAAAAGAAAGGAAGCTGAAAGTTTTGATTGTTCAGTATTTGTCGTATTTATGACTGATTTGGCTGATTTTCAGAATAACAATTGATCAAATGCTTCTCTCAGTGGCTAATTCCTAAAATTAGATTTTTGTAACTTCTCATTCTTGAATATTTAGCCGCATTTCCTCCCTTGGACTGAGCGGTTCTAAGAACAGCAAGGGACAGTTCCAGATATATTATTAGAAACTATAATAATGCCGTTCCAGATAAAGATTACAAACCGTCCTCGGCCCTGAATTCTCAGCCTGGTTGGCTGATAAGAGTGTTTGTGTGTGTAGTGACATCGCCACTCAGGATTGGTTGTCTGTTGCCTGGCTGCCAGTTTCTCAGTAGCTGGCCAAGCAATTTCTTCTTGAGCAAAATATCTGATCATTCTTCACAACGCGGTCGCTATTTACATCTTATACCATCTGTAAACTCTTGCATTACCAAGGCAATGACTGATGTATTTGCATTGTCTCTATGGTATTAAAGTGGCTTTTGGCTACATTCTAGGAAGTATGTTAATGTTAACATACTCCCTAGAATGCCAGTATGTTAATTAAATGTAAATGCCTAATTATGTGTGTCTGTGCTGTTTCAGGCTCATATAGAGAAGACGTTTCAAAAGCATAGCCCTCTGCAGGCTCTAATTCAGTCCAGATTGAACTCCCTGAGGAAACTGGCACACAAACACGTCCGGCCAATTCAACTGGTGTCACCTCGACCGGAGAACCTTCCACGCTCAAAATCCCCCCTCTTCTCCCCCAAACATGGTATGTGCCGGGACAATTTTATTATAAAAACTTTGATTTAGGTCCACTTATCCTCCATATGTTTTCAGCCATGAGTTCTCACAATCTTATAAATAGTTCATCCTTCTTCTCAAGACTCTGCATTACATGTTTCATATCTGAGAGATAAAGCTAGACAGCAGCCAAGTAACCTACAGTACTACACAGCTGCTTCTTCTTAATATAAATCCCTGTGGATAATCCAGACTTGCGAAATAGGGTGCATTTTGTAAAGCTTTTTCAATACCAGGGACATTATGACCTACAGTCAAATTAATGCCTTTGTGTAAATTAGGAAGGATAACTTTGTTTACCCCAGAATGCAAAAATGACATTTTATTCATTACGATTGGTCAGATCTTTTTGTGTAACGACCATTAAACTGTATACGTCATTAGTGATCATGGCAGCTTCTAAATACATTCGCTAACCAGTCCTGAGAAAAAGTAAGTTGGATTGCAGAATAATAATATATTTTGGATCAAAATTATGAATGAGTTAATTGTGAAGGAGATGATAAAGGAGAGACATTACTGGCACTCAGAATTCTAGAGAGAGCTGAAGCACTTTAAGATGGAGAGATCAAGGGAAGAAGCGATAGAGATGTGCAGAGCTCACCTGACACACAGTGATCTTCAGCACAGCTGGATAACAGCCCATCAAAAGGGATCTGACTGGAACACAGTGTAAAGATGGATTGGAAGTCATTCAGAAGACAACACCAGTTTATGACCTCTTTAAGTGAATAAAATCCACCCTAAAGCCCTTGTTTCAGCTACAGAAACAAGGGCTTTAGGGTGGATTTTATTCACTTACAGAGGTCATAAACTGGTGCTGTCTTAGGCCCCGTCCACACTACTGCGTTTTCGTTTAAAAACGGAGACCTTTTGCTACGTTTGCACCTCCCATCCACACTAAAACGGGAAAAACGAAGACCTAAAACGGAGAAGTTTTGAAACGCTGCAGCTCCGTTTTGCGTTTTGAATCTCCGGAGGGCGTTTTAGTGTGGACGAGACAAAACGGAGGAGTTTACAAACGATGACGCAGAGGCTCACGCTCGACTCTATGATTGGGTGTCATCAGTCATGACGTATCTTTCCCTGATTCGCCAACTGCTGTTTACACCGGCGCGCGCATGCCCAGTGTTGGTGAATGGTCACGTGATCCACGTTTTCAGTCGTTTTAGTGTGGACGGAGATAAATTCTAATACGCAGGTAAAACGCTAGTGTGGACGGAGATCGTTTTCGTTTTAATTCTCCGTTTTTAAACGAAAACGCAGTAGTGTGGACGGGGCCTTAGTTCTGAATGACCAAAGTCAGATCCGACTGATGATATTGGAAATAATTATTGTTATGTCCAGTGCTGTCTGAATGTCTTCGTTGATATAAATTCATTGTTCCTAATGTTGTGCATGTTAATTTTTAGTTCTGTAGTCATTGGTCTATTTTAGTAATGCAACCTTTTAAAAAAATGACTGATGCTTCTCTTGTAAATGTTTTTTTTTACATGTTAGTGTTGATTCTGTGTTGTATCCACCTGCTCTTCTTGTTTAAAACAGACTTTAATTCCAGTTTAAAGTTCACCTTTGACCTTCCACTGCCAGGCAAAAGAACATCAAGGAAAAGCCCAAACTGCAGGAAGGTAAACAGTACTTTTTCATTTGGTCTTCTTTACAAATGCATTTGCAACGTTCTTTTACTACCAATGGTCCGAATTTACTACCAATTAGGGATGGGCAACGATTAATCACATCCAAAATAAAAGTTTGTGTTTACATAATATATGTGTGTGTAGTGTGTATATATAAATACCCACACATGCATGTATACATTTAAGAAAAATATGTTATTAATATATCAAATATTTTTATATATAATATTAATTGTGAATAAATATATATAAAATATACAGTATACATGCACATATTTCTTAAATATATACATGCATGTGCGGGTATTTATATATACAAATTACTTATACACATTACACACACATATATTATGTAAATACAAACTTTTATTTTGGATGCGATTAATCGCGATTAATCGTTGCCCATCCCTACTACCAATGTCATCATAAAATATATGGATGTTTCTTCAACTGTAGAAAATAAACTCTCTCACTAGTTTAATGTTTGTTTGTCCAATCACAGTAGAATTCTTACATTTTGGTCAGAAACTCATTTCTGTCACATCTTAAATAATTGTTTGTACTATTGTGATTTATTGTAAGGCTCTGTACTGGAAATGATGGTGACATTTTAAACTTTTGCTTTAAGGATAATTTCATTGCTGGTATCCTAAATACATTTACAAATCACAATTAAATCACACAATTGCTAAAATGTTCAAAAAAAATCTGAAAATGTGATTTAATGGTGATTTTATTTGTATTTAGAAAACTTAAAAAGTAAATATATAATGAAATGTTCACTGAAATATACAGGAAGTTGTGTAGATTTGACCGTTTGAATATGATCTTCATATAACAAAATGTGTTTTTGTATTTTTATTTGGATGTATTTCGGTTGTCATATAGAAAAAAAAAGTTGATAAATATCAGAAAAGAAACGACATGTGCAGTATGTGTGGTTTGATTAAATCAATATCAGGAAATCATTTAGTGTTTTCTGTGCGAGTCAGATTGAGGTGATTCATGATTATCAGATGGCCAGCCCTCTCCCCTACAGTATAGATGGAGAAGACAGCACTGACCTGCTCAAACGGTGAGTCTGTGTCTGACACGGTCTGTGTAAATGACACTCTGACGCGTCTGATGATCCTGTGAATGTGTGTGACTCCAGACATGTGATGAAGGAGCTGATAGAGACCGAGAGGATCTATGTGGAGGAGCTGCTGGCGGTGCTCCTGGTAAGCTGACTTTCATTTTTCTGATTGTGGCACTGAAAATAGAGTTTAAAGTTAATGTATGAGGTGTTGATGCTCTCTCACTTTATTTGTCTGGATTTTGCAGGGCTACAGGGCTGAAATGGACAATCCGTCTGTTGCTTCGGTCCTGCCAACAAGTCTTCGCAACAAGAGAGATGTGCTCTTTGGAAACTTGCCTGATATCTACAATTTCCACAGCAGGCAAGGCCACACACAGTCACACATGCACAGAGAACTTCATAGCATCACTAACAGCAGGAGCAAAATGATAATAACTTCAGACTGAAATATGATTCTGTTTGCAGGGAGATAAAGCAAGTCAGACACAACCGCACTGTTTTGACTTCAAGACACCTTCATAAAACATCTTATTTTAAATAAAACTTATCAGTTTATGCAGCTGTGTCTGTCAGTGTCTTTGAAACCAGTCTTACCTGCTGGGTCTTCATCCCCGGGTGAGGCAAATTGCCAAATTGGTTGACTGCAGGAAGTCGTTACGCCAATTATAGTACTTTAATTACTGCTAAATGGCTGTTGGTCAAATAAGGATTTGATTAAGCCAATGAGAGCTCAGCTGGAAGGGAGCGCATCAACAGATAGACAGCTGTGACCCCTGACTGAGTGTCAGTCAGTCTTATCTTATCTATTACTGAGACGGAAATAGGCATAGTGCAACTGGGGAACCGAAATAGTTGCTAAATTATGTATATGTACTAGATATTGCATCGTGCGTATTTGTTGTGAATATTACATTGAATACATTCTAATAGTAGTGCATACTTAATGTAATGCACACTAGTTGTAGAACATATGATTTGTACATTCATATCAGCACACATATATTGTTTTATCACATATATTAAAGAAACATTTATTTCTTTAAATTTCCTGCCTTGTTTTCCAGTTAAAAAAAAACATCCTTACAACAAAATAAATGTACTTAAGCCAAATCATTTTAAGATAAATACTTTTAGAGTTTTTAGTAAATATATTTTGAATTAAATGCCTTTTATTTTTTTGTTTAAAACAAGAAAAAAAAGCATTTTGTGGGTAGAAACACATACTAATAAGATATGAAAATATGTGGTTAAACGCATAAGAATATTTTAAAATGTATATACTACCATTTAAACAAAAAAAATTAAGAAACTTTTAATGAAGTTTCAAAAAATACTTTTATTCAGAGAGGATGCGTTTATTGATCAAACGTGACAGTAAAGACATTTAAAATGTTGCAAATTATTTATTATTTTAAATAAATGCTTTTCAACTTTCTATTCATTAAATTGAAAATAACAAGAAATGTTGCTTGATCACCAAATTGGCATATTATCAGAATGATTTCAGAATGATCATGTGACTCTAAAGAGTGAAACTTTACAAAAAAATTCACAGGAATTATGTATGCAATTTAAAGTATACATAAATAATTTAGAAATGGGAAAATTTCCCAGTCACACTATGCCTTATTTCATCTCTGTAATAGATAAGACTGACTGACACTTAGTGAGGGGTGTATAAAAAAAAAATATATATATATATTTATATGTTTTTTGGTTTTCCAGTGTATTCCTACAGGATTTGGAAAGTTGTCTAGAGAGTCCAGAGGCAGTAGGGGCATGTTTTCTGGAACGGGTGAGAAGTTTAAAACACCATATGAGAATAATTTGAGTTTGGTGTTCATGTCTTCACTCGTTTTTTTCACAAAACAGATCTAACATTAAAAATCTCTCTATTTTCAGAAAGACCATTTCCATTTATATGAATGTTACTGTCAAAACAAGCCTCGATCTGAGTCCTTATGGAGGCAGTTCTCTGACTGTCCGTTCTTCCAGGTAATAAAAAACATCTCCGTAAACGCACTTGCAGCTCACTGGCATGCATCTAGAACAATCTGAGATGTGTGCTTTGTGTTTCAGGAGTGCCAAAAGAAGCTGGAACATAAACTTGCTCTTGACTCATACCTGCTGAAACCAGTACAGCGCCTTACGAAATATCAACTCCTATTAAAGGTGTGAACATTAGCTGAATGCAAATGTGTATTTTAGGATGCTTTCACACCACATTACATATTGTGGTGCAAAGTCCATTTGACTAGAACATTTTACACCTCAATATGCTTGAAAATGTTTTCTGGGATAAGTCATGCAATCTTGTGTCATTTTAGTCCACCAAGAAATACACTCACCACCAGCCTCCTGTTCTGCTCAAGTTGTTTAGGCCTGAATTTAAGTGAACAGTGTGAAAGCATGGATTCATGCTGCCGCTGCCTTGTACAGTGTCAGTGTGGAGGTGGCACTTTGGCCACCGTAGTACCAATTGAGCGCCGTTTAAACACCCCAGCCTACCTGAGTATTGTTGCTGACCATGTCCATCTCTTTATGACCACAGTGAACACATCTTCCAGCAAGATAACACACCATTTCTCAAATCATCTTATACTAGTTTTTTGAATATGACAATGAGTTCATGGATGTGCATCTGACAAATGTGCAGCAAATGCATGATGCTTTCATTTCAATATGGGCCAAAAAACTCTAAATGTTTCCAGGAACTTGTTGAATCTAAATCATGAAAAAATATAGAATTTTTATCAAGAATTTTATATCAAGGAAGTAATATTCCAATATTAGAATATTAGAAATGCTGCCTTAGCAATAAACTGAAATAACTTTGTTGAAGCACTAACCGTAAATAGAAAATAAAACTGAACTAAAAATAAAACAAACCTAAATATCAATATTTTAAAGAAATAATAAAATGACTAAAGCACATAACAAAATTACACTATTGTGAAAACTATATTTAAAATCTATACTAAAATAATTATATTTATTTCTATAATAATTACTATTATTATTATAATTACTGTAATAATTTTTTGTCAATAAATCAGGAATTGTTTGTGTCTGATAACAGGAGCTTCTGAAGTACAGCTCAGGCTGTGAGAGAGTTTCTGAACTGCAGGGGGCGCTAGCAGCCATGCTGGACCTGCTGAAGTCAGTCAATGACTCAATGCACCAGATTGCCATCACTGGATATGAGGTGACAGTTTTACCAACTTAAAGTAAATGTGTCTGTGTGTGTCTCAATGTGTAGTTCATATGTTGTTCGTTGCAGGGAGATCTCAGCGACCTGGGCCGTGTGCTTATGCAGGGCTCCTTTAGTGTGTGGATTAGTCATAAGAAGGGTCCGACCCGCGTGAAGGAACTAGCCCGCTTCAAGCCCATGCAGCGACACCTGTTCCTACATGAGCACGCACTGCTCTTCTGCAAGCGGAGGGAGGAACACGGAGAGAACGCTGACAAAACTCCCTCCTACAGCTTCAAGCACTGTCTTAAGGTATGAGCACACATATATATATATATATATATATATATATATACTGTACAAACTCAGAAAGCCCTGGTGACATCACATGCATGCATCGCTGTATGTCAGCCGGTTTGTTCCTGACAACAGTCCTTGTTTTTAAAATGATGTTATACTGTATATCACAGGATGTCACAGGATATGAAATGTTTATACGGGATGTATATATGTATCTGACTATGAGGATAAAATGGTGTGTTTATGATGCAGATGAGTGCTGTCGGCATTACGGAGAACGTCAAAGGAGATGTGAAAAAGTTTGAGATCTGGTACAGTGGCAGAGAGGAAGTCTATGTGATACAGGTAAGAATGTTTAAAGTGACAGTTCATTCAAAAATTAATGCAATTGTAGTCTGAGCGATTATTCTCAACTCGTTTTCATAGAGGTTATCATTTCAATTAGAGCCATGGGCAATATACCATTTCTAACCACCCCCTTTTTCTTACATAATATTCAGAGATAATATTTGACTTTCTCATATGTTACTCGTACCAATACAAAATAAAGCAAAAAGTAAATGAGATCATAGCTCCAAACAAACTAAAAAAAAAAAAACGTATTATTTAATCGACTGTGATAATGATTACTATTAAATGCATAGATATGCAAAAACTTCCCATAGGCACCCACAGTGGAGGTGAAGATCGCCTGGCTGAACGAGATCAGAAAGATTCTGACCAACCAGCAGAAACAACTCAAAGGTTTCAACACATTTCCCATGATAAAATAAAAGTTATCTTTCATTTATCTCTCATAATCTCAATATCTCATATCATATCTCATATCTCTCAATCTGTAATCTCCCATTGTTCCAGAGGAGTTGTGTCACTCTGCTGCAGTCTCAGAGCAGATGCAATCGTCTCCTCCCCTCTCCGTGAGGTAAGAATCCTCTATTGTGCAAAAACACTATCCCTGAGCTTCCCTCTCTAATCCCTCATATTCAACACTCACCAACCACTCTCTCTCCTTGAACCTTTGGCTTAGACCAGCTTTTTTGCTGCTTTTAGATCTCTTACATGACATGTCCTTCCCAGAATCCTGCCAATAGCTTTTATAGTACCATTCCTGCTTTTATAGCCCCTGCTTTAGCAATACACATGTAAGTGGGGTCCAAAATTAACTGTTTTTAATTATATGCAACGTTTGTGAATTGAGAAAGTTTACCTGCAATAAATATATAGGTCATAAAATTGTATTGTTTTACATTTCATATTTATATTACATTATATTACTCAAATTATATTTTATTTTCTATTTATTATATATGCTTTATATATATGTTTGTGTATATATACACATTCAAAAGATCAAGGACATTTGATGTGACTAAACATGACATTTATAATGTAACATAAGTTTTCTCTTTGAAATAAATTAAATAAATAATTAAGCAATCCTGAACAACTTGTTTTCAATATTTATAATAAAAATAAATGTTTCTTGTGTAGCGATTCAACATATTAGAATGATTCCTGAAGGATAATGTGACACTGAGAGGATTTTAAAACGTAAAAACAGAAAACAGTTCATAGATGGATAGATGTTTCGTTTAGTAGATTGTATTCGCTCGTCACTAACATCAGTGAAGGTCCGATAATCATTATTAAAATCTGAATTAAGTCATATAACGTTGGAGTTTCTAATAAAGGCCTACTGGTGAGTAGCTGTTTTGTCCACTCACCATTGTCGCCTTGTTATTTTTGGACCCTGTGTGTAAGCCTGACATATTTCTTGTATTTGCATATATGGAACCCATACACATTTAGGTTGTCTTATTTTATCAAATCCAAAGTAAAAGTGTATAAAAAAAAATTTTCATGATGATGATGATGATGGGATGAAGCCGCTGTGTGTGGTTGCCTGTCCTCCCACAGGGCCGTGCGGCCTTCCCGTGGCGTTCTTA
This sequence comes from Pimephales promelas, assembly GCF_016745375.1. The sequence continues at coordinate 3,951,666 of NW_024121122.1, forward strand.
AGGGCTGCCTGCCCCGCCTGGACCTTGTGTCCTTGTCAGGGGGCGTGTGTGTGTGCCTTCGCGCTCGGAGCCCACGCCTCACTCGCCCCTCCCAGCGACAGTGACGCTCAGTGGTAAAGCAGGCGGGATCTGTGCTCCGTCACATACAGGGCTTTAACCACCATCGCTGTCCCTTCCATACATGCCTAACCCCTCCGATCTCACCAGCAGTGCCCTGCTCATCAATATAACAGGCAGATGCTTTGCCAGCTCATCTCTGCATCTGTTTTGCATGACATGCAAACAAAAGAGAACACCAGAAGAGTTTAGTGTGACTCCATTGTTTTGGCTGTTGAACAATGCTTTGAATACAGGCTTTTTGTAAGATCAAGACAGATATGCTAACAAGCTCAGCCTGTTGAGTCGTATCTCATTAAATCAAGAGCGTATCTCTTTATTTTCTCTCCATTTCCTTATCAGCACGTCTGTTTGTGAAAGAGTCATGAAATTATTGCCATCTGTTCATATCTGCCAGCTTCTTATATGGTTTGTGCTGAGCTGATGGCTGGTTTGGCTCCTTTTTCATGTACAAGATATGGTGTATGTGTGAATAATTGTTTATTTACTTCATGCTCTGATCTTGTCCCACAGCAAACAGCAAAGAGCGTCAGTCAGCTCAGAGGGGACTGAGTCAGGCCACAGCAGTCCAGACCCATTCAGCTGCTCTGGCCAGCACCAGCGCAACAGACGCAGTGAGTATTACACACTTACTGTAACACATACACACAGGGTTAGTTCACCCAAAAATGGCAATTATCCCATCATTTATTCCCCCTCCAAACTTTATAATGGTAATAATGAATGGTGACTTAGAGTTTGAAGCCCAAAAAGTGCTTCCATCCATCATAAAAGTAACCCATACAGCTTCTGAGGATTTATAAAGGCCTTCTGAAGTGAAGTGATCAGTTTTTGTAAGAAAAATATCCATAATTATAACTTCAACTAAACTGTAATCACTCAAAAAAATAGGGCTGGTCAACAAACTCAAGCTCTTCGACATTTCATTGGTGACCGATGTTTTGTTTTGCTCTATCAACTGTGCTTCCGTGTTCGTCAGTACGTAATGCGTCGGGTCAGAGGTCACTCTTACTGTATGCCGGCACTAGACTTGTGTACGGCCGGTACTGGAAGCCATTGATTCTAGTCTATAAAGTAATGAATATTGATATTTTTCTTACAAAAATGCATAGCTTCACCTCAGAAGGCCTTTATTAATCACCAGGAGCCGTATGGATTACTTTTATGATAGATAGATAGATAGATAGATAGATAGATAGATAGATAGATAGATAGATAGATAGATAGATAGATAGATAGATAGATAGATAGATAGATAGATAGATAGATAGATAGATAGATAGATAGATAGATAGATAGATAGATTGATAGATAGATTTGTTTGGGCTTCAAAATCTAAGGTACCATTCGCTCCCATTATAAAGCTTGGAAGAGGCAGGTTATTCTGTAATATAACTCTGATTATGTTTGGCTGAAAGAAGAAAGTCATATACACCTAGGATGGCTTGATAATTTTCATTTTTGGGTGACCTAACCCTTTAAGTGTGCTGTTTAAGTATACAATGCAGACATGAATGTGTTAGGCCAACAGTACACAGAGCAAGTGTAATCTTATTGTACAAACTCAATTGTAAGTACTTACATATGCTTATAAACACTTTCAAAGCAGCATAGTTGAAGTGTAATTTTTACTGTTTAAGCTGATCCTAGACATTACACACTTTTATCCTCATCACTGCAAACTTCTAGCCAAAGCTCAAAGCCACACACAAACAGTAAACATGATGGAGCGTGTGATTTCTCCACCCACACATGATTTCTAAGCTGGCGCAGGCTGTCAGAATTAGTTGAGTTAATCAGAGACCGTATATTGAATTTTTAATGCGTTTCATGAATCATAATGCAAGGGTTTACACTGAAGCATGGATGCGGTGTGTTTGTGTAGGCTGGCCGGGTGCACCTTATTTTGTAGATATCTGTGAAGGTCTGGAGGACTGGAGTGGAGCAAACAGCCTCTCTAACCCGTCTGACACTGAGGAGGAGGACACCGCCCATCTGGTGAGACATCATTTATTTCAGATGTGGTTACTCGTGTAGGTTGACGCTCGTTTTTTTTATAGCCTTCACTTTTGTTTTAGGTTCCAGGCAGATACAGGGCCTTTGTCGATTGGAGGAAAACCGGGATGGATAACTTGATCATTAAGTGTGGTGATATCATACAACTACAGCATGAGGAAAATGATGGCCAGTGGTGAGTAATGTGTGGGGAACATAAAGGGATATTGCCACTTGTCAAATGTTACTTAAAGGAATAGTTCATCGAAAAATTTAAACTTCTGTCATCTTCATGTCATTCCAAACCTGTATGACTTTTTTATAGAAAACAAAAGAAAAGATACTTTGAGAAATGCCTCAATGTTTGTATGTCCATACAATGAAAATCAATAGTCACTGTTTAGTTCCTAACATTCATTAAAAGCATCATATTTTATGTCATACAGGTTTATTGTAGAGTAATTATTGACAGACTTTTCATTTCTGGGTGAACTATCCATTTAAACTAAACAGAATCATGAATTTGATTCTTTCAATGTGTAAAAACAAAAAATAGTGTTTAGAGGGAACCAATTATGCCCCTTTTTACAAGATGTAAAATAAGTCTCTGATGTCCCCTGAGTTTGTATGTGAAGATTTAGCTGAAAATACCCCAGCGATAATTTTTTACAGCATGTTAAAACTGCCACTTTTGGGGGGTGAGCATTAAAATCTTATCCACCAACTATCTCTCTCCAATGCGATCAAATTACATACACAGAAAATTACTCAAAACACTTGTTAGAACTAGCAGTAAACAAATCCACTTTCTTCATCCGGCTCTGATGTTCATGCTTATATTCAACAATAAAACATCTCAGTTGCTTAGAAGACATTCTTGTCTACAGCTGCTTGGGCTTCGAAAAAATGGCGGACGGTGTTTAGCTCACTCAGGGCGGGTCTACTCTTATACGGCAGTGTCAGTCAACAGTCGTGGGAGGGGCTTGTGCAAAAGTATGTTACATTTCCCAGAAGTGGCTTGTTCTGAAACTCTGCTTATGATTTATGGGGATTTAAAAAGCACTAGGTGGATTTTTATCATTATAGGGTGGTTGTTTGTGAACACACTGCCAACACACGTGTTCAAATACCATGTAAAAGAGAATTTTGTATAATAGCTAGGTGCCCCGTGTAGCAAACGTGACTGGCGATCTTTTAAATGTGTTCCTTTAAATGTGAAGCATTGTGAGAAATGTAGTCCTATTATCAAAAAGAACCATTTTAACTAGGGTTGGGGAAGGGTTTTATTGCAAAATTCAGAATTAAAGAATTAGATTCCTTTGAGGCACAAAAAATTTCAATTTATTTGTATTCTACTTCGTAACATTCAAACATGTGAACTGTCACAGGCTGGTGAAGAATCTGAGTCGCAGACAAGAAGGCCATATCCCTACTGCCAACCTGCAGGGCATTCTGGGAGACTGCATCAAGAATCACTCCAACCGGCTTGGAGGTGAGAGTCCATTTGGACATCTGCTGCCCGTTTAGTGTAGTTCCCTGAAGAGACGAAAGCTTCCTTGTTGCGTATGATCTATGCTGCCCTGTCTTCTCTGCAGATCCAGGGAATCGTAAAGCGCGGAAGCTCAGCTCACCGTGAAGAAATCATCTAGTGCTAAATTGGACCTTCACATTCACACATGGTAGCTCATATTGGATGCGACCACGCAGATTCAGACTTGACCAGCAGGATTATATTCCAACATTCTTGTTCTGATTGTCACTGCGATCAGACACTACTAAAATGCAAAATACATATTGGGGATTTTTACACCTTACGAGATCTGCACCATTTCAGAAAACCCAGAGAGCGCTCTTAAAGATCTGTCCTCTGCCTAAGCACTTCAGTCCTCCTGACTACATGAAGCCTATAACATTGTGACTATGGGATTGTCCCAGTAGACTTGACCGTTTTTTTTAATGACTCAAGGCCCATCAAAACCTCTTCTTATCTGGCTTTGTGGCCCTGTCTACACCCTTGAAAACATTGTGTTCGTAAGGGCCTGGATTTTTAAACTGTGCGTATGTGCTGTTATTTATCATGTACTGTTACTATTGTTGTAGTTATCCTTTTTGAACAAATGGAGCTCTACCTGAGAGCTTTAATGCCAAATCATGCAGTGCCATAATCCCCATTTCCCCACTTTTATTTAATCTACTCCACTAGTTACCTCAAAAAAAAATTTCAAAGCACTTTATTCAGGTAACACAAATTTGTGGTCTTTTGTGTCTCTCTACAGCTTTAAACCAGTTGAATTTTGCATGCCGTCAATTCTTACCTCTCTTATTTAGGAAAATTCTCTTGTCAGGTACAGTTTGTACTCCGCCAGCTTGAAGACCTGGGGGGCGTCATGTAAAGTTAACAAATATGAGTCATGAGGGGGTGAATAGAGCTCATGTTTGTTTCTTGTCACAATCATGGTGCCACGTGCTGCGGCAAAATCAGAGCCGTGTTAGTGGAGGTTTCTTATTAAGTGAGATCATACAGCAAACATTAATGTTTCGAATGCTTAATTAAATATTAATTGAAGCCTTATATGAATTTACTACATAAACTCAGGCCCACAGTTGGAGGGCTGACTTTGATATTCCAGCGTTTGAAGTGGAAATGAGCTGTGTGTCCCAGCAGGAGACGCTGTGAAGTACATATCTCTTATGTAATTAATTTCGCTATCAAGTTGTTCCCTTCCAGCATCAAGCCACATAAAGGATATATGCCTGTGCTGTACTAAGTCCTGTTCACATCAAGAACGATAACTATAATGATAACTGTGGTAGCATACACACCAGTGGACGATGTCCTTCTGTTTATTTCAAGCATGCCCTGCATCTTGTCTGCAGCTTTAAATGCTCTTTAAAGCAGGATGCATTCTTTCCAGGATATCATTCCTCTGTGTCAGAATCTTTATGGTGTGGACTCTGCTGTTCTTTTTATATTTAGAATGGATTTTAGAACTATGTCTTTATTGTTGTTGCTATCGTCCTTGCTGTGAACGGGGCTTTAGCCATACTGTATGTACTGTCAGTTTTGCATATTTACAGGCTCATTCATGTCCAAACGTCTGAGACCACATTGAAAATCTATGAATATATATATATATATATATATATTATATATTTAATGTGATCATCAGGTTTTTCCTTAATGTTAATGTAAAATTTTCTGTTCAATTTTTTATCCAAAATATAATTTATAATGAAAAATGTGTCTAAACATAGAAATAATGCAAAACGGAAACGTTTTCACTTGTGGTCCCAGACTTTTGGACCCTTATCTAATTACACTTAATGCTGATTTTTAGTTTTTTTGGGACTGGCTTCTAAATTATTATTTTTAAAGGAATGTACCTGTATTGACGGTTGTATTGTATTTGTAACAATGATATATTTACTGTAAATTTGTACAGCCTATTGAAAATTAAGAAATAAAATTTATCAAATAATTAAAAAAATATATATATATTTTTTAAATAAATACTTTTAAAAGTCTCTTATGCTCACCCAGGCAGGATTTAAAGTGAAACTAAAGTAAAAAAATAAAATAAAACGAATACTGTAAAATATAAAAATATATAAAAAAATACTGTAAAATATTACAAGTCAAAAGAACCATTTTCCATTGTTTTCAGTGTCACATGATCATTCAGAAATCATCATAATGTGCTGATTTGGTGCTCAAGAAACATTTCTTATTTTCAATGTCGTAAAAAAAAACATTTTTTGTGGAAATCATGATTAAAAGAAATCCAGGATTATTTGATGGATATAAAGTTTAGTTTAAAATAGATACCATTTATAACATCATAAATGTCTTTACTGTCACTTTTAATCAGTTATTGTGTCCATGCTGAATAAAAGTGAAAACATTCAGATAAAATAATATATATGAATTAAAAAGCTTACTAACCCCAAACTTTAGAACAGTAGTGTATATATAATATATTATTAATAATGGTTTAATTTACAACTACTAGATTTTTAGATTTCTTAGCATTAGAGTCAAAAACACATATACATCATAAACACTAACTGTGATGGTATCTCCAAGAAACTAGACTCAAATGATGAAAGGATCTTTCACAAGTGAGATGTGAGAGAGCCAAGGCTTCCAGTTATGGGTAAGATCCAGTGATTTTCAGAACGCTGTTGAACTCTTTATGTAGGCTTCTAGTGTCAGATATTCTCAGCTATCCTCTAGTTTCCCTCTTATGCAGTGAAGTTCAAAGCCTGATGGGCAACATTAAGGTTTCCTTTGCTGTCTGAATAAGAGGTTCAAACCATGCAGCAAGACTACTTTCCTTAATAACATGCTTGCTTTCATTAGACCACAGGAGAAAAAACTGTGCTACTGAGAATAATTATTGATTATTAAATGTCCTTATGGGACAGTGAAGACACTAAGTCATGCATAATTGATGAAATGCTGCTCAGGCTTATTATGATGGAATCTCTCATTGGCCGGCCAGGTCATAAGAGACGGACCATGATTACAAGCCATTACAATGGGATCTATGGATTAGGAACGATCAAAAAAAATTATTTGACTTGATTAGGCAAACATCAACTCAATTTCTCAAGGTTTGAATGTTGCTTTCTCTGAGACTTGAAGAGAACTCAAGATCATTGGTCCACATTTGTAGACAGTACTCCCTTACTAACACCCATCACATGCTGTATCCAACGATAATAGTTCCCAACCTGTGTGTACACCCCATACTTCCCTTTCTTAGCACATTCTTCTCCCCAACTGACAATGCCTGTGAGGAACCAGGTGTTGTGGTAGCGCATGGCATGAGGTCCTCCGCTGTCCCCCTGACAGGCGTCTTTAGGAGAATCAGAGTATCCCGCACAGAACATGAAGTATGTGATTAGGTCACTGCTGCTTTCCTTACATGCTGTTCTGTCCACGTAAGGCAATTCAACCTTCTGTAAAGTCTCTGCACTTCGTCCTTGGAAGCGCAGACGTCCCCAGCCGCTGACAGTGGCCAGAGATCCAGACTTCAGCAGTGAGTTGGAGAAGAGCATGGGTCCCAGGCAGATGGGACGTACCGTCGGAGTAAACTGGATGGGGGTGCGCAGCCGCAACAAGGCAATGTCATGATTGTAGAGGCTTAACTTGGAGTTATAACTTGGATGAGAGATTAAACGGGTGACCTCCAGATTCTGTTCTGTGTCTTCAGTCTTGGAGATGTCATACTCCCCTGTGAAACATTGGTTGTTAATATTATTAATAACTGGTCTTAATCAGTAAATTTTCAGTTAGAATATCTAATGTTTTGTAAA
>NW_024121122.1:3959596-4099851 GCF_016745375.1 Pimephales promelas
TTTTTTTTTTACTTTTTTGAATGTTAGTATAGGCTATATTTTTAAATATATTTTTGAATATTTCTATATCTTATTATTTTGCTTTTATTGCCCTAATGGCAAAACGCCAAAAAGTGAAAGAAACAAGATATATTTTCTAAAGTCTTTATCATCTTCCAATGATTTTGTGTTTTAATGTAATTTTATTGTGTTGTATTAAGTACTTTATTAAGAAAATACTTTTGAAGTGTACAGCCAAACATTGGGCTTGTATTGTATATTAATTATTTTTAGGTATGTACTGTATGCTTAGACATTTTATAATATTATATATTTAAATATTAAGCAGGGTATTTAGCACCATATATCAATTTATTTTAGTCTGTTTCATTGGCTGTAAAAAATGCTCTTGTTCTGTTATCAGGTCTTACCGACTCTGATGAAGAAGGATCCATTCTGGCCCCCTAGCAGACAGTGTGCTGCAGTGATGACCCATAACGGGTTCAGAATGGAGCCTCCACAGAACACCTGCTGCGTTGAGCGTGACACCAGCGCCACCTACAGATCAGCAGTCAACTGGGATAAGTGACATCATTTTTGGTGCATAAACAGATTGGGTTGTGTAGTAGATACACAAATAACTCCATAATTTACTCCTAGATTATTTTTCACACTTCTAGATGACATTTTTGACTGTTAACACCTAAACTTTACAGTCTTTACCTGCCAAGGGATTTCTCCAGGTAAGGCCGCATTGCCACCAACAATACGGCTTTTTGGAGCACTTACTGTAGGCGACGTCAAAACATCAGCTAAAATCCACTTAGGCAGTTTAACACGAGATGGTGAGAGTTCCCCCTTCTTTCCGTTTAGAATCTGTAGGGATTGTTTGATTGTCCAGTTTGAGTATGTTGGATGTGGATTTGATTGTCCTATTGGAGGACTGTGCAGATGTGTTCGTAACAGAGGTGGGCCACTTGCAAAAGTTTTCACAGCTGTTTTACTAGCTCTGCCACAAGGGAACTTAACTGGTAACACATACAAAAACACAAACAAGTTTATTTTCTGAAATGTTTTGGAAGCACTGTAATTGTGCTTGCAATGTCTTTCTAAATGCCACTTCTGGTGTTTTGTCACCGTATACGAGAAGTGTTAAGAATTTGGAGCAATCAGACAAAAGATGTTGGCTAAATAAATCACCTGTAGGTTCACACTTGAATCCATCTTCTGTGAGTTTGTATCCGGATGCACACTGACACTCTGTCCCACGAGACTCCAGCTGAACACAGAAATGCTCACAGCCACCATTATCAACATCACACTTTTTGGCAGTCACTGAGAAACAGAACAAAACATATTTTAACGTTAAGAACACGGGCAATCAAACTTGAGGAAAGCGATGTCTGGTCAAACCTATTTCGCAGTTTTTTCCGACAAAGCCTGGCAGACAGTTACAGGTGTATGTGCCTATCTGGTCCTCACATGTGCCTCGGTTCTGACAGGGTGATGATTTACACTGGTCCCCATCTAACAAACAGGACAATTTGTGAACAACTGGTCTTTTTTCATCTGGTATTTAATGTCCAGTTCAAATAATGTGTTTGTCTTAGGTCCAGCAGAAATCAACACACATCTCCACTGCCTCATTTAGTGTAGGCCTAAGTAAATATAAAAGTTAATGATTTAACAGACTTACCAACATAACTCGCCCAAAACTCCATCTGAAAAACACACTCGCCATGTTACACAACGCAATGACAAATGACGAACCACAACTTGTCCACTCACTGTCTTTTCATCATTTTCAAAGGCTTCTCTGGCCTCCTCCAGGACGCACTTCTCCTCCATGCACTCCCTCTCCACGTTTCCATTCAGAAACTCCTCAAACAGTCCCGTGTTTGCTCGTCTGCGTCTCCACAAAATGCTGTCAGCTTTCTCCCCATCTAGGAACACTAAACCTGGGGCTGTTACAGAGTAATTAATCTTTACTAGAGAAGAACTACTGAAAGCGTATGTGTGAATTTGATAATTAACCCTCAGAGAGTCAGAAGGCAAATCCCAAGTCTTTCAGAAGTCTGATTTATGAGGCGAATAGTTGTGTATAGGTCTTACCTGCGAAGGCCTGCAGCAAAATATACGGGAAAAGAACAAGAATGAACGAAGCCATGTCAACCAAATTCAGTCCCTTATTATTCCACAGTGAGCAGGCAAATAACCCGATCTAACCTACGCTCCAAAGTACACATGTCAATCAGAATGGCACATGACATGCTGTTTGAGACACAGAAATAAAAGTAGAACAAAATAAAATTGATTTTACTGAACATTTCACAATCACAATTAAAGTTGGCAATACTCGAAGATTAGTGAAGATTTTATGAAGATTAGTGTAATACGTAAATCTCAGATATGCTGTTAACATAATTTGTTTTAGTATAATGTCAATTAAAAAATTTTAAATTTACACGTGTTTTACTTTGCAGTATTTATAATATTACATTATTTTTCCCCCCCCACACAATATAGATGGATTTTTATACATGGGTTTTATATTTTATTTTTAGATCATCTTGTTCGGGAGTCCTTGGCATGAAAATGTTTCCAGGATCAAATCTCCACCAGATGGCGCTGCTGCTCCAATGAATAGATCACTAACATGACTGTTAGTTTTTAATTCTGGAATTATCAATTTAGCATTTGCTGGTTTCCTTCAATATTAGAGAAAAGAGATGACACTATGATGCAATGAAGTACGCAACATTGTGTAGGCCATATCGTGTATAGGCCTAGGCCACATATTTTCTCCACACACAGATGGGCCCTGTATTGGGACTGTGGGAGGGGCTGAATCATGTTGGAGATCAGCCCAGTCTACACTTCAGTTCACTGTAAGTGCTCTTGATGTCTTCTCTCCCCATGGGAATTTGTTATCTTCTCAGATGGAGTTTTCTTATCGACTGTGGGTTCTTCGTTTTCATCCATCCATTACAAGGCTGAATTATTCATTTCTAAGTAATTAACACTGGTCATCAATCCCACTGTATGAGTGCCAATCAATCTGTAACTGAGATTTTTCATTGCTGTGATGGGCTTTGGCTCGCAGCCTCTCAAGGAGCAATCATCAGACTGTTATTACAGCCATAAGAGCATGACTACATCACTCAAAAAATCGTTTTTTTTTCATTACAACGCTTGGAAAAGCTTTACGGGCCCTGGCTCCTTTAATTCAGAGCCATTTTTAAAACCACCAGTCATTCTAAAAACAGAGCTATACATTCAGACAACCTCACAGCCATTCACAATCCTCTCCTGTGTCCTCATGGGATTGTAATAGCCATAGATATCCACAATAAAGGCTAGATCTCTTGTCCACGCTGCTGGCTGGCCAATGGATGTCGGCCATCTTGTCACAGGCAGCTCGCTCACTCGTAACATTGTGTTTTAATGGTGCATGTATTTTTTAAATAACCATAACTTGCTCACTTTTCTACCGATTTTCAAACGGTTTGGTTTGTTATAAACGTCAGAGATGTAGTTATGACACTGCATACTTATGAATAATAAGCGTATAAATAAATAATCATCCAGAATTATAGCCACGTTAATAACATTTGTAAGAAACCAAATCGTTTGTAAATCTGTCAAGATTTCAACGAAATAAGAGTATTTGTGTTTGTGCTGATCACTCATCTTACATCAGCTCACAAGGGTTTTGGAAAAATATAAAGGTTGAAAAAGTTACATAGTGCTGCTTTAAGTGTCCATCGTATGTAGACTGCAGAGTATTCCTGGGTGTATTATGTACTTTTTGCTTACTCTTTTATGAGTGAATACAGACAGTCTTTTGTGAAGCGATTTCGGAAGCAGCCATATTGTGTTATATACACTCTTAGAAAAAACGGTTCTATATATGTAGCATAGGGTTCTTTACTCAACTACAAAGGACCTTTTATGAAAAAAAAAATGATGATAATGAACTGAAAGAACCCTTTTGGCACAGAGGCTCTTTATAGGCTATTATTCAGTCATACATTACATTATTCTCCAACATTTTGCAGTTGTAATTAAATCATTGTTTATTAAACTGTTGTAGTAACTTTATATCACATTTTGATCATGCTGATTTTTGGAGGATAAAAACTGAAATGGCACTCTTCATGTGATATTGATTAATTACATTTTTTAACCCCCACATATTGAATTTTGTGATCATTCATATGGATTGCATTTTAGGGGTTCCAAATACAGTACGTAGCGCTTTAGAACCTGTTAAGGTTCTATATAGAACTTTTTCTTCTAAGAGTGTACCTTTATTTGCATATTTTTATTTTCAATACTTTGCCATTTTAAATACACTTCTGAAGATCTGTTCAGTGGTCCCTATGTAACAGAAGACACCATTTAATTGTGATGCTTCTAATTAAGTGATAAAAAGCAGTTGTAAACATTTTAAAAAAAAACATAATCATCTCTGCACCATAAAAATATGCAACACTTTATGTTTTGCTATCAAATTATATGTAATAGCCTATCTAATACTGTAAAGTTTTACTCGAAATCTCACAATTTCAGGGCACATGAGTTCCTGAACGTGATGCAAGTGTGTAATCCACCAGACACCACCAGACAGCGAATAACTTTACATCTGGCATGTTTAAAGACTCCATTTGTCCATTGTTTATTTTTAAAGAAACACGACAATGTACGTATAAAAGGCCAGATTACCTTGTACCTGTAGACAGGAGGACAACCTCGTGGGGGACATGGAGGCATAACGTCCGATAAAATCAAGGGAGAAGCCCATAGAGAGTCATAAAGTTGATCCTGCTGCTTCTACTCACTCATGTCTTAACACCGAGTAAATTTTACGCTAGATACCAAGCAGGTGCTGAGACTGCTTTCCTGTAGCTCAAACAGAGCATTGGCGTTTGCAATGCCGAGGTCATAGGTTCGATTGCCAGAATGTAAAACGTGTTCCTGGAAATACAATGTAAGTCGCTTTGAATAAAAGCGCCTGCTAAATGTAAATCTACTGAGACTGTGTAATGTAGATTAAAGCAGGGCAGGTTGGTGTGGTTATGTGGAGCATGTGGGAACTGCAGCTGGTTTATAACACAGCACCATTGATTCCAGCAGTGATGTGCGTCTGTCTGTCTGCCCTGTGCTGCTGGGAATTGGTGCCATCTCCAATTAGATAAAAGGCTACTGCAAAGGATCAGCCCACTGCAGAAGATAATAAAAATGTGTTCAGTGCAATTGATTATGGAGAGCATCTTCTCTCTGGGGAGGTAAGCAGATCGCAGAGGTCCCAGGACTTGTGAACTCTGCACAAGGTCAGCGTAACTCATTAGAGTCCCCAAGCCATTTGTACAAACTTATTTTTGGCCCGAAAAGCACCTGACTGGGTGTATCATAAAGTGCAGTTAGAAGGGATGAAGAGAGAGAGATAAAGGGCTGCGAATTTCGCAGTGTTAACTGTATCAGGACTCCAAAGTTTTCAGATGCTTCATGTTCCCATGATGGAATAGTTTCTTCATTATTTTCTCACCTTCGTGTTGTTTCAAACCTAGTTTCTGTTGTTGAACACAAAAGGGGATGTTGCTACTGTTTGACTTGGAATATGACATATAAGTGTATGTCATGACAACTTTGAATGTTTGGCATGATAATGGAGATGACAATATACAGTATTTGGTATAATAGGTCTTGGCGGAAAAGATGTATATGCTTTTATAACATAGGCCTACATGACACACTGCTGTGAGCAAGTAAGACATGCTGCTGTTGTACGGTAGCCTATACCTTGTAACAGACAAGCTTGTTACGAAGTGTTTTTTTTTTATCTGCAGTTCTTCTTCCACACCGCTAGGGGTGCTATGGTTCCTAAATGTGCTCCTTAAGTAAAGGTGGGTTTGTAGAGGAAGTGAGCAGAACAGCAGCAATAGAAAGCATGGCTTATCTGTATTTGTGCTATGTCCTGGTTGGGAAATGTTACATTTCAAGCTCAACTTAAAGTAAGGATTTGTTTCTTTTCCTGTTATAAAATGTATGCTTCAATGATGAAGTTTGTTGTTAAGAATTGTTGTTTATTTCAATGTATTTTAGAAGGACTCTTTATTGATGACTTGGACTGGATGTAAGCTTGGAACTTTTTGCTTACTTATGGAACTGTTTCTGAAATGGAAGAGTCAAATGCATGGATTGTTATTGGTGGGAGTGAATTTATCGCAAACGGTTATTAATCTACTGAGGGACTACTTCTACTTTGGACATTGATTTAGGATATATAAGACCTACAAACATCAATTTACACTTCATTGAAGTGTGCAACCAATGACTACATGTAAAGTAGTCCTGTAAGCTGACTGTTTCATTGTTTTGTTTATTGTAGTTGATTTGTTTTTCGTTTGTACTTACTTTTTGGGTGTTGACAATTATTGTTCTTTTTCATGGGAATATAAAAACAGATATAGTGTTTATTCATTTGGGCATCATTTTTTCTTCTTGAACAACTATTAGACACGCGGAATCCCCCATTATTGCGTTTTATAACTTTGTTTTGCATTGAGAATACGAGACGGTTATAACCTGTACCTATACAGGTGGAGATCGGGCCTATATAAAGATCATGTTTATGCTACTTTAATGAAGTAGTTTTTCCCCTGTAATTTTTAGAACTTTATATGCCCTGCTTTCATTTGTAAGGAAAAGAGCAGTGTGATATCCTTCTTAACATCTTTTGTGTTCCATGGAAGAAAGAACGCATGGATTTGAAACAACATGAGGGTGAGTGAATGATGACAATAATTGTTTTTGGAGAATTATTGCTTTAATAAGCTTGGCACAAAGGTACTTAGCCATTTACTGTAATATCAAACTTCGTACTTGTAACATGTAGAGTAAGCATATTGTATATTGAAGTAGTTTCAGATGATACAGTATGCTTAATAAAACCGCAAAATGAGGTTGAGTTTCACATGAATTTCTTCTTCCTTTCGGGAGATTGATAATTCTCCAGAGACGGCGAGGCAGCAGGCCAGACCACAGATATAGAAGTGAACATCACAGTGAACAGTGAGAACAGAGAAACTTCACACCAACAGGAAACAGCACAGTGAGGGGCGAGAAAGGTTATAATTACTTCACTTTGCTTTGTACGTTTTTGGAAGAAAGAGAGAAAAATAAACTTTGCACCATTTCAGACGAATGCAGACAGCCTAAGAATAGCTGGCTGTCTGAGAATAACCTTCACATCACGCACGCACCACAATCTCTGGATTAGCATTGACTCACCATCTAAGTCCTTACTTTTTTCCTCCCTCTCTGAGAGCGCAATACGGACACCACTCACTCCACTCCACGTGTTTACCCTGCTGCAGGGGAGCGTGTGTGGGTGTGTTTTCAATCACAGTGGCATAATGAACCAAATCTATTATTTATGCAAATTATATATAATTTTTATTAAAGAATCACTTAAAGGAGTAGTTCACTTTTAAAAAAACTTTTGCTGATAATTTACTCACCCCCATGTCATCCAAGATGTATAGGAAAAAAATATATACTATGGAAGTCAATGAGACCAGATGCTGTCTGTTTACTGCTATTCATCTAAATATCAGAAAATCGGCTGAATGGATTCGAAAACGGTAAAACTCACCTGGTTAACTCTGGGGGAGTTGGAAAATGAGCTTATTTCCAGAAAAAGTGGAGTATCCCTTTAAGGTACAATAGCACTGGTTGCTCATATGACAAAATGTGGTGGTGAATAGAGTATCTGTCCCCCATATTGGATATTTAATCATGTCAATGATGTTTCAGTGTGTTTAATCAGTTTGGATCGACTTATGAACGTTTGTCTTATCTCTCATGCTAGACATGTGTCATGACATGAAAGCATCCCATTTATTTTCTAAAGGTGACTATGGGGGCATTTACTGCTGCTGGCTCTAACATCTGTCTCCCTTTCCACCATTAAATCGCACGGAACATTCCCGGCTCTCTTCCTGTGGGTTTGTGTAGTATAATACTGCAGTTATAAATGGAACAACGGCAGGCTTGAAGAATCATACCTCATATAGTCTCCTGGACGTGGCCATTGACATTAATCTGGTATTTGTTTGAGTGCACCTCTGTTAATTAGCACAGTCTTTCTGTGAGTCTGAAAGGGTAATGCTTCACACCCACGGCCCCAGTGCACCACTCCAGGCCGGCCCAATCTAAGCAGTTGACATTTATACAATCTGCTTGATATTTAGTAGGAGGATGAAAAGAAATCGCCACTTTATGTGTGCTCAAAACCGTAAACACATTTTGTTTTCACACATCCACATTTTTTTTTTTTTGATGTACTTTAAAAATTGTACCATAAAACCTGTTTTGGGACTCTATTAATTGTGGGGGGGCTTACATGTAAAAATCTCTCATATTTGATGACATTCTCAATTTGAATCCTCACCACAAAATTATATTCTGATAAGCTGTTAAAATTTTAGAATGTTCTCAGACCTCCAGGATTCATCAAATGCCAAAACAAGACAATTGCGCATACTTTGTTCATTCATTATCATGAAGTAAAGTTCACATTGTGCCTAATAAAATATCACAGAATCTTTCTATCTTTTAGTTTCTTCCTGAGTGTGTTTTTCCAGCCCTCTGGAGCTCTGCTTGGACAAGTTTTCAGGGGATCAGTCAGGCCAGAGCTCCTCAGCTCCAAACCCTCCAGGACAGACCTAGAATAAAGCCTAATGTTTACCCATGGAAAGTTAAACAGAACTCTGCAGAGGACATGGAGGACTACTGAGGAGGGAGATAGAGAAATGTAAGTTCATGCCAGGGGATATTTCATGTGTCAAGCTCATGTTAACTTTAGCAGCCCTGGCCTTTCAAGATCTCTTATTATTCAGACTTATAGTCCAAATCTGATCTTTTGATTTAGCAAATCAGAATTAGCATGTGCGAATCACATGAAATGCAATTTTTACAAATACATTTCGAGCTACATTCAAATGTGGTTTGAAATCCTATTCAAATCACATTTTGTGAGGTTTATGTGACGCGTAGAAGTCAGACATTGTTTGTACGAAAGTTGTTGCAGAAAAAGGTTTTCTTACATGTATCTCCACCTTTTGGATAACAGCAATGTAAGAGGGATACCAAGGGTTGATTATATTCAATGACGGCCAGAAAGCAGTAGATCTCCAAAGGTTTAAGGCCGTAACTTCAAGCAACTTTCTGGAATAGTTTGCTTCAGCAACTTTGGATCTGTGGTGATCACGTTATAGATGTAGGGCTGGTCTTCTCCAGTTCATTTCCTCTGTTAAATCCTTGAGTAAAAACAAACACTGGAGAGCTGCTTTATAGTGTAGGCTAATTATAAAGGTGTAATTCTAATTGAAAGCAACACTGACACTGTTATGTAGCTGTAATGTATAATAATAGCTGCATTGTTTAAAGCAATCTATTGCATAAAGTGCTATATAAATAAACGTGATGATGCTTTCCTAACTGTTTTCTCTCTGTTCTCATTTTTGTTGTGTTTATTTTATTGAGGAGGAAGCATGCATATTTACACATTCATCTAAATATCACTCTAAGCAGCGTGGGCGGCATCGGGATGTTCGCTAACAGTATATCACTCCAAAGTTATTTCGATCTTCTTTTTACCCTTAAATGAAGAACGAAAAAGGCCTTCGCTGTGAGTATATCGGGGCCTTTATGAGTAATGACACTTTCAGCAATAAACCCAATGGGGTCTATTGTGCCAGTTTTAGACAGAGGGGATGACAGAATTGTGGTGTCAGGTCATGGCCTTTGACCTCAATTGTAACAGTTACCCCAATAGAACCTGTCATTGGTAGCTGAAGAGTTCAGATGCAAAAGCCTCTAAATGCTATTTGAAATTTTCTTCTTTAATGATGATTTTTATCAAACTTGTATATTTAAGTTCAGTAATTTCACTTAAATAACAATTAATAGGTAATTATAATTGCCATTTAAGTGAAATCACTGAACTTAAATATACAAGCTTGATAAAAATGATCATTCTGGAAGAAAATTTCAAATGGCACTTAGAGGCTTTTGCATCTGAACTCGTCATATGTGCGCTATACAGAACTGGAAGAAGTGCTGATGCAGGACAGTGGAAATTAGAGATATCCTCTCTTGGGTATTTAATAAATACCTTTGTGGGTGGTGGGCAATTATCTATACTGCAAAGTCAGCCATATAAACATCTGGTGTGTTCGCTCTAGGTATGATGTCTTACTGTAGTAGCAGAACACTGATCATAACTGTAAGTTAATTACTGTCTCAGCCTCACCCACAGCACTATTTACAAAATAAGCCCTCAAACCTCAGCATAACAGCAGTCCATAAATCACATGCTCTTAAAACACTTTTCTCTGTCCCAGAAAATTATTTTAGGAATAATCCCATATACTGTAACTTCTCAAAGCGAACACTTTTCAAATGACACATTTTCTCATCCAACATTTGGTTTGTTAAAAAAAAAAAAAATATATCTATTTGATCGACCACAATGACTAGCTTATTGATTTGAGCTCAGATGTTCATAGACTTTATTTAAAGCTGTAAACTTATAAATACTCAGATTAAATAAGAGAGAAAAGTGTGCATGACTTCTTTGAAAGCTAAAAACTTCTACAAAAGTTACTCTTGTGTTTTCCAAAGTCACTTTGAAGTGTGTGCCGCCTCCTCCTTCTGTCCTGGCTGTTTAAGTAAAGCTGCCATCAATGTCAGCCCAATAACTGAGCGTTCACAGCTGAGCTTTTCTTCATGAACATTTGGATAATTGTTGCCCACATAATACCATAGTTCCAGCCATTCATCAGTAAAAGCATTTCGAGGACACCTCTGGAAAACAACACCCCTGACTTAGTCCTTTCCAATACTGTTATTTTAACAAGGTTGATTGAGTGACAACTGAGTGGCACAATGGACAGTGTGGGAGAGTCACGTGATCTGAGCTAAAAGCATGTAGTTAATGTATCATATTTTGACACAATCATACTGGGGGATGTTTGATTGACAGTTCGGATTTAGCTGCTATTACTGTTTAGGGAAAATGGTTGGAACTAAAAAAAAACACTCAGACTTAGGGCAGGTCTCTTTCTTAAAACTATACACAAACTATTTTCCAGTTCTGAATTTATTTATTTTTTTCCATTTGAACAAATTATGTTCAGAGTAAATATTCTGTAAAGTATGTCAAGTCTGCAATTTTATGTGCAATATCTAATTTACCATTATTAAATTGTATTGTGTACATTAGTATTACTGCATATACCCTGCTCTCCAGACATCAGTATGGGATAGACCTATTATTTGGTTATCAATATGGCCCTAACAAATCATTTAGGACATTAAATGCAACAACACACCAAGGTTAAATAAGTGGTCTGTTGATTTAATGCACAATGTTGTAATTAGTAGTGGCCACTTACACAATCAAAATGCCACTTATTAAGTGGAACACATGTAACTGAATGAAAAATGCAATGTTTTGACACATTTTTAGTGATACTATTGGGGTTGTAAATTACTCTTAACTGACAAGCCAGATGCAGAATAGAGAGATCATTAATCAGACAGACGTTTTCATAAAGTCTTCCAGCTAGTGACCCCATTCTTTATTGAGTTCAATAGCACACTGACCTCCATGACATTTTGCTTCTGATTGCCAATCCAAAAATATTGATTCTCCGTTTGGAAATCTGCTTAATGCAACCCAACTCAGCAGAGACATTTCTTATCTATCACTCAGTTCTCATGAATATAAATGAAGGAGGAGGTCATTCATCCAAATTGAAGTCCTGTCTTATACTACAATGTACATTCAAAGATACTGTCTGTGTATGCATGCCACTGTTGTACAGTACACATATTGTGTAGTAGATCTTGTCATGATAAAGAAATGCCAACATAATATAGTGTACACCACAATTCAACATCTATAAATTCTGTGAACTATATATTTAATCGTAAAGATTGTAAGTGATTCTCTTCAGTAAATGTAGTTCTTCTGTACATAAAAACTAAGCATTTATTGTTCCAAATTATTTGATTATGCACATAGTGTTCAGCCTTAATGCTGGTGGTATAAGCAGATAAGACAGACTTGAAAACAATAATTACAATGTGAGAACAAGAGACTTCCAAACACTTAATTATTGTAAATAACTGCAATAATTCAAACATTTAGCTCCAATAATACCCATAACTGTCAACATTGTTGTCCACCATAAATCCCCATTTTAACATTAAACAAGCATTAGCTGTCAACTCAAATATTGTAGATTTGACAGAATCTGTGTATGTTAGCAAAGTTACAGTAAAGGGCAAAGTGAAGTTAGCATAGCCTTCAGCTCTCATGATGTGAGCTCTTGCCTGACCAACTGCAAACCCCGTAGATATATACTGTGCTCAGATAAACCCCTTTAACCAAACTAGGATGGCCTCTTTTTATACCTGCTATCTTCTTGAATTCTCCAAGGTGACTTTGTAGATTGCAACCTAAAAATGTCATCGGTTTTGTGGAGGTAAACTTCATTCTGCTGGAAATGCAGCTGCTAAAAATGATGCAGGACATTTTCCCTTTTAGAATTTATTTGCCCATCTGAAAGGAGTGTATGCTGTTTATATGTTGTATTAAATAATTAGAAGTTTTTCTACACGAGGGAAGGTATTTTTTTTACTGCAATAGTCTTCCATAACCCTTGTTTGTTGAATAATTTGCTTAATTATGATTTAACAAATAAATCAGCACTGTCAGTTTAAAGCTGGACACCGTTTTAAGAAAGTCTGGTCAATGAAACGTTGAAAGGCGTCCAGCTGTCGCTAAAAATAGCAAGTATGGATCCTTAAACCATCGCCTTCTGTTTCCTTCCACCCAGTGCAGCAAAGGAGTGAGCTACAATCCGTCAGGTGATAAACAGAGTCTGGTGTCGTTTTTCTGTCAACTCCAAATTAGCAAGGACAAAGAATTCCAGCATTTTAAAGCGAAGCATCTGTGATTCAATATAGGTGTCAAAAGTGGACAAAGGAGTACGTGAACTTTACTTCGTGGTTGAATTATCTAGAGTTACCTCGTCGTAGATAGCTACATCTCGTCGATTAAACGGGTAAGAAATTATATTTTATCTGAGATAC
This sequence comes from Pimephales promelas, assembly GCF_016745375.1. Next base: position 3,972,743 of record NW_024121122.1, read on the forward strand.
TGTCTCAGGACTAGAAGACCGTACAAAATCATTCTCGCCTAGACATTATTTTGATCGGCAACTCCAAAGTTTAAAAACAAATTCCCTAAATAAATTATTGCCTAAATAAACATGAACGTGCCCGTTCACATTCAAAATATGCTGCATAGCTAACAATTGATGTTTACAGTTTTTAATCCTAAATGTGTTTGTCCAGATATTATGCTACTATAAGCTACTTAAACCATAAAACAACAATATGTGTCTGTGTGTGTAGTAGCCTAATTCGGGGACTGTTGGAATTTTTAGCATCGTTAAAAAAACAAAAACAAAAAACAAACAAACAAGACATTGCCTAAAGTGTAGGGCTGTAAAATATCAAACAAACAACTGTTTTACTGTAAGCCGTCCATTATTATGAATATCAGTTTTATTTCCTTTAGGGGTGCTATTTAGGTTTTGACTCAATACTATCCTGTTGCTCACACTACATTTTTCCGTGTTTTACATCAAACCCGCAAACGCTGGCAACAGGCTGGTAAATGTGTGAACATCTCTGTTACAGTAGGGTATCAAAAGGTGGTTCCTCAGGACAGGTTATATCAGCGCTCGCGACCAATGTGTCACAGCTGACGTCGACTGACACTCGGTGGAAGCCCCTCTCCTTCCCTCGCGCTTTTTGTTCTCTCGTTTCTTCATTCGGAAACGCCAGGGTTAGTCTTATTTTCACCACCTCGAGCTTCATGCGGGAGCCGTTTTTCTATATCAATGTGCATTAATGTAGGAGACAACTTGGAAGAGATAAGGTGAGATAACCTTGTTGATAACAAAGAGCACTACGTGAAGGTCTGCGTTTGATTTTGACATTGGCGGACTTGTTACTATCCACGCGCTTTGTAAACTCGACTTCTGTTGTCTGTATGTTTAACTGCATTGACGGCTGTTGATAAATGTCGATAGAAGGTACGAGAATCATCACTTTCTCTCTGATGTTTTACAGATAATAATAATAATAACACTTTTGTTTATTTAAAATGCGTTTCTTACAGAGCTCTTATCTCCTCACCTGGTACCTTTGTTTTGGATTGGCCAAGGATTTTCTAAAGCGACAGTGGGCATACACGACTGAAGGATTTTGGATTTTAATCTAAATCGGGATCTATACATCCAAACTGGGATCTATGAGTGGAAAAGTGGCTAAGTCTAAAGAAGAAAAGGATGCTTCAAAGGGTAAGAAGAGTCTTAAAACGTCTCGATTCCTCACCGTGCATCACAGGTTTAAAGCGACCGTGAGCTCATTCATCTCCCACTCGTTGCATTGTTGCTCAATTGTGAAAACATAAAAGCATGCTGGAAATTGGCCAAAATACATGTCAAACGTTGGTCTAGGACAAACGTTTGTGAGAAAATATCCACAATATTACACAAGTAATTAATGATTAGCCGGTCCGCCGAGTAGGAAAAAAACTGCCATGATAAAGACTGAAAATCAGCATCTTATTCAGTCTGTTCTAAAGAGATGAATTCTTGGGCTGTCGCTTTAACAAAGCCTGCAATGAAACCATGCTCGTTCTGTTAAAAGTCCCTTTTTATGTTTTCTTCTTTGCACATACGGTAGGTCTCAGTAACTATTCAAATAAGCTATTTATCACATTTGCAACGATCTGCGCTCTGTGATGACGCTTAATCGTTTGTTTGGGTAGCTACTGCGCAAATGACCTATTGCGTAAAACGGAGCTTCTGCATGTCTCTGGAACAGCCGCGCTTGGATGTAAACTGGCCAGCCATTGCCATGGAGACAAAGGGGCTGGGTTGCCAAAGAAACCTCCGCGTGTTAAATGTGCATGTCTGCCAATGGGTTTCAGCTCACTTACAACGACATGAATACGCTGTGGTCCTTTGTTCCGACTAAAGAAACACACAGATAAATAGCCTAAAAAACAAACTTGATAGCAAGCAACTTTAGAAGATATTTAACAAAATCGCATCTTACTTTATCCCAATAAAACGTTCTGTATATTTTCTGTCTCATAGATCTTTGAGTGTTTTGTGAAGTTAATTAGTTCATTTACTTATGAATGTAGATCAGAAGATGAGTGATTAGCTTTATATTTGAATGGCATTTTTCTAAGTTTGTTTATTAGCATTACTGTTTATTTTTCATGTACACACAGCACGATGAAAAGAGAAAGAAATCCATTCCTCTCTTTACATAGAGAAAAAATGGACAGACAGACAGCTATCTTGGCAGTATGTTATTAAAAGTTTAGCATAGGCTATAGTAAATGTACAGCATGACTTTGTTATAAAAAACAACAGGAGTTAGTTTTTCTTTTCAGTTTAGGCAGAAATTGTCATAGCATTGTATGACTCATTCGCTCAGCATGTCGGTTTTCATCTTATTTGTTTTGAGATATTATGAAACACATTGACTACCTCTACATCATTAAAACTTTAAGGATTCCGTTAATTTTTGGATCCTCCTTACCCCTCGTTCTGTTTGTTACCCGTGATTTCATGTGTGAAAATTTCGGTTTTGGGTTTCTGCATCAGCATGAGCGATGTTGCCATTGAGATAATTTTCCAAAGGAAACTATGTGAAGACATTCACACTTTGTGTGGTTAGCAAATTCACAGTACAAATAGATGTAGGCAGTTATTGCATTAAAGGTTATTTCTACTTACACTTACCCATAAATAAAGCTTTTGGCTTGTGTTGCCAGATTATGTCAGGTTGATTCAGTCACATAAACCGATAATCTTGATTTAAAACCAGTTCATTTAAATCTTGGTCGTTAATTCACAAAAAAAAGTAATTTAAGTACTATCACAGATTTGATAACATTATATTGGCTTGGCTATTGGAAAGGTGCCATGGTGTAGCAACAGTGCGCAAGCTTGTAGCGATACAAGTTTAAATCGGAAAATGAGCACAGGTCGAATCCCCCCTACACCCCGCCCCCATCTTTCTCTTGTTTTTTGTCAATATCTCTCTAATAAAAGAGGCAAAAACTCCAAATTAACAATGTCAGCTACAGTATATGCTCAAAACATTTACATCGTTTTGATTGTTAACCATATATGTCTTATTTAGGGCTTGATAAATATCAGTCTACCCTTGCACTTTAATTTAGGGCAATGGTGCTGAATGCTCAAGGGCACATGCTAATTAGCTGGAGGATGAATGCCACAGGCTCTGGACTGGCTGAGCAGGGCTTGCGAGTCTTTCATATTTTCTTGCAGATGAATTCATCTCCAGGTCAGATGCAGTGCCAAATCAATAGGCATCCAGAGCATAATTTCGTGAGGCTTCATTAATCACAAAGCAGCAGAAGCTGTTTTTATGTGCCCCGCTCTGACACCTGCTCTAATCTTCTTGGCATAGCAGCACCCCGACTGCTGCAGCCTCCAAATTCACTGATCTTCTGGACCCAAGTAAATTAAATAGCTGAATGTCTATGTGTATAAAGGGATCTTTTGTACAGTTCCATGTTTCAGTAGGTTAAATGCTGTCAGAAGCTTTAAGCAGCAGACATTGAACTTTGTTTGTTTGAAGATTGTTTGGATGTTGCCACCCACAAAAAGAGGGGAAACATAGTTTGATTCATATTTTTTCCTAAATTACAGAAATAAAGTATTACATAATGTAAGCCATTTCACAAAAAGCTGAGTGCTGTTGTGTTGAATATTAATATGATAATCAGTACAACAGATTCAGTGCAAATCTTACTTACCCACCCCAAAAGTTTGAAGTGGGTATGATTTTTAAATGTCTTTAAAAGAAGGCTCTTATTCTCACCAAGGCTGCATTTATTTGATAAAAAAATACTGTAAAACAGTAATATTGTGATTGTAACTGATTTCTGTTAATTTTTAATTTTAATCTTTTTTATTTCGGTCATGGCAAAGCTGAATTTTCACTTCATTTCCTTCAGAGGTCACTGCTAAAGAAACATTTCTTATTATGTGTAAATATTATGTTGAAAACAGTTGTGCTGCTTAATGGTTAATTGTTATGGAAACTGTGATAATCTAGTTATCATTCCCTCCAACCCATTCTTTGATAAAAGTTCATCATAAAGATAAAGATAAATCAAATAAAAACACATTTTTTTTAAATAAAATATTTTATAATATTCTAATACCTTTACCATCTCTTTTAATCAGTTAAACATGCTGGAGTACTCTATTACGTAATTCCTAATATCTTTCTAACCCCAAATTTTATCTATCAACAAAGGTAGTTTACTTCCACATTTTACCGCTTATCACAAAATGATCCAATGTAGCTAGTGGTCGAAATAGGTACTGCAGTTCAAATTCAAAATATTCGGAGATCGTTGATATGGCGAAATTAGAGATGCACCGATTACATCGATTACATGATTACAATTTTCTAGGCCGATTCTGATTTCCGATTTTCATTGAGTTTGACCTGCCGAGACCGATTTTAGCCTGTTCCGATTTTATTTTTCTAACCACTTTTTTATTTTCATTAACACACATATTTATTTTCTCTCTCTCTCTCTCTCTCTCTCTCTCTCTCTCTCTCTCTCTCTCTCTCTCTCTCTCTCTCTCTCTCTCTCTATATATATATATATATATATATATATTATAAAACACCATACTTTTACTCAAACTCAATAATAAAAACAATAAAAAAAAGTTTAAATGGGTACATTTTCTTTTCTGACATAGCCTACTCCAGTTCAACACATGAGATGCAAATTCTGTGCATTTTGGGCACTTTTGAATCCTTTTTTTTCATCAAAAATGTGCTTTCACTTTCATTGAGCGTGAGCAGCACTGCAAAAACGTTCCTGCTCGACGCTCACGCGCTGCTCCTGCTCCCGGTGTGAATGCACTCATTGATGCACTCACAGAAAAAATATGCGCCTCTCACACTTGCGGAGTAAATAAGGGGTAAATCGTCCGTAATTCGCGAGGTTTCCTACATGTGCGTTCCGTGTGCACGTGTTGCGTGATGTTAATCATGCGGCGCCCGAGTGCATTTTTACCAGCACAAAATCTTTATATGTCAGACTGACCGCCGGTCATGACCGATCATGTGAAAATCGGCCAGTTCCGATCACGCGTCAGTTAATCGGTGCATCTCTAGTTGAAATACTATTGGGTTAACTGGCAGTGGGGCAAGATCACACAGACCAAAACAAAAACTGATATTCTATATATTATAACACGAAACACACATAAATATGTGAACTCAGCATGTTTCCTAAATATCTGCAAAAATATTATGGTATTTTTATGATTTAGTGAAAAAGTTACATACAGCACCTTTAAGTATTTAATTTAGGTAGCAAATTATTTTGAACAATACTAATTGTTGCACGAATCGTAATCATTTTGGAAGTGTCTAATGTTTGTAAAGGCTGTGTAAGGGCAGTGTCAGGACAGTGCTACACATTGTAGTGTAGCTTCCTCAGCGCTAACAGAAATCTCAACATGCAGCCCTAGAGCAAGACTCCATCTGCATTAGAGAGCCGTCACTCTGCATTGCCTCCTTGCTCTCTGAAATGTTTGAGAATGTCCCAGGCCTGTCTCTATAGCTGTTCCCTTCACCTCGTAAATGACGGCCGTGCTGGTGAAAGCTCTGATTGGTTGGCTGTTTCTCACTTTAGCTTGATCTCCAGCTCCTCAAAAGACCCCACCGCAGTCTCAAAACATGCTTGTAAAGAAAGAAGAGAATAATGCAAATCTCGTTTTTGTTTAAAACAGTCATGAATTTTCAAGTGCCTCTCCTTGCTTTGGCAATTTGCCTGAACCCAGGATTATTGTTTACGTTTTTTTTTTTTTTTTTGTCGTAGTGGGATGCATATTCATGTTGGAATTAATATTCATGCAAATCATGGTTATGTCACCTTCAAACATAGTAGAGTACAAAGTAGCCAGATGAGCATCTTAATTAAATTCTGTGACCTTAAGCTCTTCAAATACCTGTGGTGATGTGAGTGGAGCAGTAATACAGAGAGCTGAAGGGACTGGAGGTCTGAGCGACCCTCTTAGTTCCTGTGGAAACAGCTTTGCTTCAGATGGCAATTTATAAATTATAGGTCACATTGCTCAGATCAAATGGTCTGTTCACTATTCCCAGACTCAGCCTCAGTGCGTAGGCCCACAATCTCGCTGGCCCACTGATATATTGCTGTCATGTATTGCTCACTGAACTGGACAATGCTTTTTTGATATGGCAAGGACTTATCTGATTGGCTGTCTTCTGGAAGTAAAGGGCACACAGGATTTTATAAGTCTGCCTTGCAAACAAAGTTTTGCTTTCAAGATTACAGTGGCAAGTCCAATTATTATTACATTCTATCTATTTTATTGTGATTTTTTTTTTTTTTTTTTTTTTACTGTTAATTTGTCATGTGAATAATTTGGATGTTTTAATATAACATGTTTTGCCAATGCTGAGTTCACAAAAAAAGTTCAATTTTAAGAGGAAAAAACTATTGATGCGAAAGAAATGGCAGAGAGAAAGAGTGCGTCAATTTAAATGGTCTGTTGTGCTGGAGTTTTCATATAATGACTGATGACAGCAGTGGCCTAGTGATGGTTGTAATGGGATTTATGTAGCAATGCATTTATGGGGATTAAAACCCAATCAGTCTTTCTGAGTTGTGCATGTAGGCCACTGCTGCACATCCTCTAAATCGGAATATTCAATTTCTCAGAGAGTTCCTCCATTTACAGCTGAGAAATTGGAGAGTTAATGGTGAGATTTGCATTATGGAGAGTTCCTCTCAATGGAGAGTTCCTCCGTTTAGTTATAACGAAGCATTTAATGGTGAGTGGCAATTATGTATTTACTGTTTTGCTATCTGTATAGTGTGTTGTATATTTCTTAGAAAACAGTGTGTCGGGTATTATTTTCAGTCATAATCTCTTAAATAATCATGTTCCTAATCATGTTTTACTGATCTAGTTATCTGTATTATTTGTTGGGTTCTTTCATTACACTAATGGCTGGATTCAGGGACAATTTTTTGTGTGGGATTACGTGACAATTCCAGATTTTGGATTACAGGTCTGAATGGAATTGTTTGAGATTTAGAAATGCACTGTCATGCCATTTGTTGATATAAAGATAAGCTGCTTCGTTTTGTGTCATTTGTGTACAAAGGCATTTCACTTTTTATGTTGCCATCTGAGTTTTGAAGTACAGTAGGGTAGTTTAGACTAGAGGACAGTAACTTATGTAACATCATAAAAGATTCATCCACAAACTATTGTCAATTGCTGCATTCCAATTCAGAGGCTGCATTCATTGAAGGCCGCATTAAAAAGACTGTTTGTTTTTATCTGGGCACTGAAGGAGACAACAGATGAATCCTTCGAAGCCTACCCTACCCCAGAATTCATTGTGTGCTGGTGGTGACAAGTTATTTTTTTTGAGAAATTCCTGGATTATACTTTCTTAGTTTTAGTAGTAAGGCCGTGTGTCTACCAAGCGTTTGGCCGTGGCGAGGAAACGAATTTAGGGCGAGAAACGTGAAACAGGACGTGTGTTATAACTTCATCATACATTAACTGATCTTGTTGAAACTTCAGCAGTGTGTTTGTTGTAAGAGGCAGATCACATGGATGTGTCTATTGTCAAAGTTATAGCGCCACCAACCCTAAAGGCACCAAGGTGGCGGTGCCACCGGCTTTAAATATATATATATATATATATATATATATATATATATATACGTATATATATAGATAAATATACCTGCGAGCAGCGATGAAGGGCCAAAGCCGGCGGTACCGCCATCCCGGTGCCTTTAGGTAACCTTGTCAGTCAGCTCGCGTTATGCTGATAAATGTAATCTAAAATACTATTTTATAGTTTATACTCTTTATTATGTACTGAGAAGGACTTAGGTGAACATATTTAGACTGGTTGTGAACCCTGATTTGTTCTCAGACAATTGAATATAACTTTCAAAAAAAAAGTCTAATACAAACATTACTGATGCTTGTCAACGGCATCTGTCACAAGAAAATTTTTCTTTATGCTAGATGTCCCATTTAACAACGCTCGCTCTGACGTTTGCGGGCCTCGAAGGCATGGCCTTTGATGTCTGCATCCTTTGAAAGGATGTAGCCTCTGAATTTGCACAGCTAATCTGTTCTTTTTGTTTAAATTTCACATTGATTGAATGCACAAACCAAAGGTTGGTCTGAGCCTCAGACGTAAGTTCCCAAGTTGCACTTTAAATCAAGTTTTTAATGTTGTTTATATGTCTGCGTGGTGTCTTGCTTTAAGACAAACCGTGTGCAAATTCATCATTCAACACCATTGCTGAGGATATTTTTTTTTCCTTAAAACTGCAGTGTACCAAAGACATTCTCAAACCGGCCCAGTTTTCTACTGTCATAAACATATAACCAATCCGGTCAACGTGCAGGCTTTTCAGTGAGCTCAAGAACACCTTCAAGAAGGGACAGGAAAAATCAGGTACATATAGCGGGTGAATTGTGTATATGGTGTATATTACGATGTTATGATGAATTATGTCTTTCTCCACTGACTTTCTATGATGTTCAAAACATTTCTAAGAAGGCTGATTTTTAGAAGGTTGCTGTGTGACTTGAGATTTTGAATGGAAACATGGTTTCTAACAATAACAACACATTGTAAATTGTTTGATAACATAGTCAAGCCAAAACCTAATCATTTCAGTTGTGGTTATGTTTCCCACGTAGTATATAGTGATACATAAAACGCATTACCATTCTGAAATATCGACTGGTAGACGGCCCTGTATAATTTGCTCTTCCTCTTATTCTCCTTAATCTGTTTCTATTTCAAACATATATGGCTGAATTACACCAATATTTCTACTTGCCATTGTATACTGTTTACTACAGTTGACCGAGTGGATATTCAATTTGCATATTCAAGTATTTACTTCTCTTAAAACGAAGCAAGGGTGAATGAAGCATGAAAAATGAAGCATGACAATTTTTTTTAATTTAAAATATGTCATTTTGATTATTAAAGATATATCTTTAGGGGAAAAAAATTATTATAGTATTTTTTGGAGAAAGAATGGCAGCGGGACTCTCTGATGTCACATCTGTGCGACCGTATCAGTTTGAACCGGAGTCGCACCCGAAACAAGATGACGGCCTCGAAGAAGTTCGACAATTAAGTCTAGAACAGGACGTTTCTGAATAGTTGATTAACGTAATGTCACTTTGATCTATATTTTTATGTACTGCCAGGGTAGAGTAGTGAGATACGAACGCTATGTGTTTACTGATGTATACGTTGGTTGATGTTACAGTTAATGGTCATGAAAAATGTTTTACGCGATTTGCAAAAAAAATAATACAAAGATTAATAAAACTTTACACTTACTTCTTCCTCTGGAAGTGCAGAGGGAACACGAATTGTTGGTTCTTTTTTCAGGAGCAGCTTCTTAGCAAAACCAGCTTTATACTGACCCTTGTTTATAAAGCAGTCTGGTGAGAAATGATTTGCACAAACATGAAAGCATTGACATTGATTGTGGGGAATAACGTAATTATTCCCTTCGTAAACAAAACTCAGCCACTGTGTCTTCAGCGGTTCAGATTTAGGAACATCAAAATGACTGCTGTGTTCGTTATTACACCCAAGAACAGAACACCATAATCACTTAGACGCCATTCTGCTCCAGTGTCAATCAACAATAGCGGATTATGATGACCGCTCACTCAGGGCTCAGTGTGAACTCTCGGACTCTTCTCTGAGACAAACTATGTAGGCTAGACACATAAAGAGTCCATGTGTCAGGGTTGCTTTGTCATGAATCTCAGCTGTTTCTTTCAGCAAGTCCAAACTTTGTGGCTGAAATGGAGAATGGGGTAATTGTTGTTCTTTTAAAACAATTTGAACTCTTAGACATCAGACAGCCTTCAGCTTCTTCTAACAAGGGCATGCAGTAGGCTACATTCATAATACATCTTAGACATGGTATAGGGAGTGAAACTTTCATCAGACTCCTGCCGTTTAGTTTTATTTTTGCTCTCCAGAGCAAGAATAAACCTTCCAGCTACAGAAACACCACCAAATGCATAATTACTGCGACGCTGTTTTATACTTGATTTCCAGTGATCCGTGTTACCTGCCTTGACTTATATTTTACCTCAGTCACGCATGACATTTCAAGTATAGCGACAGTGCTTCAGTCCTAAAACAGTCACTGCTTGTTGATTTATGTACAATGATGCCCTGAGCTGGCTGCTCTGTCTCAGAGCCTGCTGTGGATATTGTGTTTTGTTTAATTACACTTCCCCCGGGCCTGAACGTGGCACCGCTTAATGGGATTTAATTTTCTGCTGCAAAGCCTACAGAAGACAACTTGTTTGTGAATTAGTGGTCAAGTTTCTCACTCAGTGATTGACAAGTATTTCAGTGTTATCAAATTATGGGAATGACTCTGTCTTTGCATTTCATAAGCAACACGCAAGTAGAGGTAGCCTACATGCCTTGTTTTGGTTCTCTATGGTAAGAGGTAGGGAATAGGGATAAAACCTAAATTGTAGTCAAATATGCACTCATTGTTTCAGAGTGAAGCTCGAAACTGTTTTTTTTTAAACATGAGAAGTTAATGATCTGGTGTTTGCAGCGTCTTAGAGTGGCTCACTTAGAGTGGCTTCACACTTGTGTTGTTAATTATAGTTATATTTCCATATATAAATGATACTGAAATATCTGAAACGTTCCAATACTCCTTTACCGCAGTATAGATACACAGATACCAGCTACACGTCCTCTCACTTCTCTGAGGTCTGTGCATTTCTTAAAATGACAACAGGCTCTCTCTGTCATTTAATGTAAATTAAACAACAAAAGAAAATGTTAACTAGATTATTCTCTAAATTGACTTTGCTGACTGTAATGTATATGCAATGTAATATAGAATGTTTTTGAATAGAGAAAGAAAATAACAATAACTAATTTTTGGAAAATTTTCTCATTGTGACTAATTTTGCCAGCACGGGTTACAAATTAATGATGTACAGCACTATATGGCCAGGTTTGTAAAAGTTCTGCCGATCCCAGGTAAATGTAAAGCAGTTGATGAATCTACATAATATATCTCCAAGTGCTTATGCATCTTCTGACACCAAGGACAAATGGATTTGCAACATTCGGTTTGTCACATCTGCTGTATGCAGCCTCATAAATAAAATGACATTAAATGGACATGGCAAGAAGGTCATTTATGTCCTTGACTCAGATGATCCTCCACTTCTGTCTCTGCTGTCAGTTGCCATGGTCATTTTACTGTCTGCTCTGCCACAGTTCAATCAAGAGGTCCATAATAATAACAAATCTGTTCTTTTGGTAATTCCCATTGGCCGTTGTTGGGGTCCAGCTGATTTTTTCCACTTCTTGATTGTGGACAGTGGAAGGCTGAAGAGCAAACCGAGGTCACACATCTACGAATTAGGTGACTTGGGGTCCCCACCTTTAACAACACAATTGTCCTTTTGTTATAGTGTGAGAGACGAAGACTGAGAAGATGCTACCCATCCAGTCTGTGTAAAGTAGTTCTGCTATTAAAGTAGTGTAGTAAGATGGTTGTCAAAAGCAAATAGCTGTGATTATGACTGCGTGTGTGCTCATATGTGTCACATGTTAATAGTCCATTTCCTGGTAGCTCTTACTATGCTGAGGATTAGTCATTGGTCTGATCATTCTAATCAAATTAAAGCTGTCCAAATTACAACAGGGAGGTAATAAGCCTAACAGGGCTTGAGACGATACAGACTTCCCCTTGAAAAGTACATTGTGGGTCAGTGGAGGGAGAATAATAGCTGGAGGTTATCTGTGATCTATTCAGGGTGTACCTCTTTGAGGCTGAAAATGGCTTGGGTTGACCACTTGACCACATTTTACTAACTTGTTCATTAGTAAAATGTGCCATATTTTGTGCATTGACCGCATATCAGACACAAATATAGCACATTTTACTAATGCACAAGTTTATAAATGCATGTGGAGGGTTTCTGATATCGGCAGGCCGATAGTATTGGCCGATATTAGGCATTTTCCAAAATATCGGTATCGGCAGTTATAATGGCCAATAAATGAATATTTCAAAAATAAAATAAAAACGGACAAAACATGCTTGAACCATGTTGTCATGAGTGTTGGAGTTGTATTCTTTGTACACCAGAGGGCACTCTACACAGTCCCTGTTGGCAACACTTGTTGAGTTGGTCACGAGACATTCATTGCTTGAATAACAATTAAAAGAACATCCCCATCAGTTCTCTTAACTCAAATAAGCATGACAAAATTTGACTATCATGTCCAGTTTTGCTGCTGTTAAATAAGCCGAGAGTGAAGCGAGGAATAATTACGTTACGTTGTTACAGTGTAGTTGACTGACTGTCCTTTTAACTTTTGACAATTGACTGAAGTATTTCTTTAATAGCGCGTGACAGTTATAGCAATGAGACGTACCATCTCTCCTTGGCCTGTTATATTGAAAATGTATATTTGCATTATGACGTAATCCATTGCTGACTCATCATAGACTAGCTAACCATAAAGCTAGCTAATGCTACTATCAAATCTGTTAATGTTTTGTTGCATGTTTCTGAAATAAATAAATAAATAAATATCGGCCGATGTATCGGAATATCGGATTTTAAATATTTGTATCGGTATCGGCCTTCAAAATCCTTTATCGGTCGGGCTCTAGTTTCTGATATATAGATGAGGATTTGATTGACATCCAGACATCGTTTCGTTACAAGAGCTTTTTGATTATCCCCATGCCTCTTTTTACAAATTGTTTAGTATTAAAGCAGGGGCAACGTATACGAATGCCAGTTTCCATACCCTGGCATTCAGACCAAACAGGGTAAATGACCGCTCATGGTGGTGCTCATTAGTTCTGTTGCTTGAGTTGGCCTTTGGTAAAAATTGCAGCTTTGAAAAGCAAATTTAAACAGCATAACACTGTGCCCTACTCATAAATGATGCGATAAGATTGCCAACTGCAAGGAATTTATCTGTATAAACCTGAGACGCAACAAAATCAATCTCATATCACAGCCAATTAGAAGAGCCTTTGGGCGGGCTCTCTCTGCAAGCACACTTTTGTTTAGATATAATATGATTACTGGGGAATGTTGTATGACCAGAAGGAATCATACCTAACTTACTGTAGGTTTTTGTGATACGCCACCACTGGATTAGAGAGGCCTGAGTGTCTTCATAAAGACTCAATTTGTCCACAGTTTGATGCCATTCTGGCCAGAGCAAATATTACCTATTTGCACTGTTATTGTCTGGCACCAATTCCAGCAATTCTTCAAGACAGGCATAATTAAGCACTTCTGTGGTGGTAAAAGCTTGGCACTTCCTGGTTGAATTTCTTGAGTCTTAAAGCAGTAGCTTCAAGTAATTAGTCACCTGCTGAGTTATAAATATTGGTATAAACTGTGATGCAATTTGCAAAAATCTGCTAAAAACTTAAATTTCATCCAGTTTTTGCCTTTTTGTTTGCAACATGCAGAAGGTAGTCTGTAAACTGTCTGTGTTTTGCCGTCTGCAGTTGAGATTCGCTTGTCGTGTGTCACAGGATTAATGCATGTACTGTGCTCTTTGCATCTCTAATTTTAACACTATTGACCACATTGATCTCTGGGGTCATGTGGTCAACATAGTTGTTGCATTCAGATGCTGAAACACAGAGTTCATCCTCTCCAGGCACATGGTTTGAAATCAGATGTATATTACTTAATTTCAGGGATCCTTCTTTAGGTTAGTTTTTTACATGTCATTGGATTCATAGCAGTTCTTTCCAGTGGTTTATTTCAGGTTAAACCAGGGAATTTGACCCAAGTGCATTTCAGTTCCTCTCAGAGTGATTTAGAGTCCACCAGATTTGAAGAGAATGCAATGAATCTCCATCTACCTTGTTATTGTGCTGTAATGACATTTAGATGAGTGATGAGCTCTCAAGTGCTTGGGGGTTACTGTTTACATCGTTTTTCAAATGTCTGAAAAATGCTGTAGATACTAAGGTTTTTTGATAAACATATACCAAAACTGTTTTGTGTACACTGGCATCGACTTCTGTGTCTCCGAGCTCAGTCTTATCTGTGATAGACTCATGAAGAAGAATGGAAATAAAACATTGTGAGGATGACAGCTGCTAAAAATAGCTTCGCTCTTGTTCTCTGAAGCACACATTTTCACACACTCTGGAGTGACGATTATGAGGTGTGTTTGTGTGCGTGTATGTGGTTCAACGTTATGAGGAGCATACACACACGGGAAGAAATAATTTACATTACAAGACAGTCAAGAAATCAAATAAGAAATAAGTGATGAGCAAATAGTCATAGACTCTCTCAACTGTCTTGTACTTTAACATGAGGAGAGAAAAGGATATACAGTATGTCTAAAGCAGTAGTTCACACAAAAAAAGAAAAATATTTTTAATTTATTCACCCCATATGTTTTGTAGAATGTCTTGGATGCTATTTTCCAAACAATGGAAAAGTGAATGGAAATGGGATCTGTCCATATTGAGAAATATACATATCTACTTGACCTACCAAAATCTGCTTTTCACCTTCATGTCACAGTGAGAAATTTTTCCCACCCCACCGGATAATAAATTTCACGGCACCAGATGCCTTTATCAATATGAAAGGTATGTGTTGTCTTGTTTTTTGATGATCTTGTCATGTAATTGATGCATACTGTATATTTTGAAGTTAGTTATGCACCCAGACATGACAAAACATGAACCTGTGTCTTTAAATATGCACAGGCTGGTGAGCTTTAGTCTTGTAATGTGCACTTGGCATTACTGTATGTATGAGGAAATTGGATGGACGGATACCACTGAGAGTCAGAAAGTCTAGTTCAGATTTTCCTGACAAAATGAGTAGTGTGTAGTAGTTCCTAGTAGTGTGAGAGGATGTGTCTGAGAGGATTTCAGAGGAAATCAGAATCCTAAGAGGATTTCTTCAGCAAACTGAGCATGTCTTTGTTTATGTATTTCATAATCCATTACCTCCATCCTTCTGGACTATCAGCTGAAAGTCACAGATTTCTAAAAGCAGTGTCTGGCAGCATTCTAGCAGTGTGCCTTGTCTATCCTTCTGGGATAGTTCAATCAAAAATAAAAATTCTGTCATCATGTACTCAACCTCATAACATTTAAACTCTTTTTTTTTGTAAATACAATGAATGTCAGTGAGTTCCAAAACTACATTGGACTACATTGGACTTTCACTACATTACATTTTTCAGAATATCCTCTTGTGTGTTCCGACACATGACCAGTGTTGGGTGTGACTAATTACTAAGTAATTAGTTACTGTAATTTAATTACTTTTCCCTTGAAAATGGGATTACTCTTCATTTATCTGTAATTTAATTACAGTTACTTCTGATGTAATTGAGGTAAATACTGTGTATAGATCAATCCGATCTCACAGCGATTTGTATGCATTTTATGAGGTGTCTAAATCGTACGACCGCACTCGTACAAATTCGTATGAATTATTGTAAAATATGTATGAAAAAAGTGTGAAATGTCATGAGATCAGACATAAAACAATAGTGGGTTTAACATCAAAATGTATTGTCTGCTGTTAAAAAGTATGTTTTTATAATGTAACCTTCTCCACCTTGGTCAGTTTAAGGATAATTCATGCAATTTTATTTATTTGAAAGAATTAAAACAGATTCATGTCTATCCTTGTCCTTTGTATTATTCAGCTGGTTGAGATTGATATGGGATTTTGAAAGTAATTAAAAGTAATTAGTACAGTAATCTAATTACACTGTTGAAGAGGTAATTAGTAACTAGTACTTAATTACTTTTTTAGAGTAACTTACCCAACACTGCACATGACATGATGATTAAATAATGACAGAACTAACATTTTTAGGTTGACTGTCCCTTTAAGGCTGGTTCACGGCCCCAACCAAGAGATCAAGGTTTGGTGTCTGTAATGCAAACTATAGCAGTTACAGTATTTTTTGATGATGGCAAGCAAAATTTTCTGTATCAGATTACATTTTCTTAACATGATTAAATATTTGCAATTCCCAGTAGATATTTTGCATCTTTGTATCAGAGGCTCTTAGAAGTATGAAATGGATTTTTATTTTTGCCTGGTTGCCTTTGCCGTCACAGTTTAGGATAGTCACTGCCACAAGTGAAATGTTTGGGACTGTACATGTTCTTGTGCTGTTATCGGTTAAGTAGCCAACCATGACCATTTTCTTGCAGCTCCAAAATGATTAGTCACTTGGCATTCATGGCTCAAGTGACTGGCTCAAAACAACAGTGTTAACACACTGATCCAACAAAACACAACATCCAGTGAAATTTGTTGGTTCAATCAGGCAGTGTGAACAAGTCTTTAGTTAGGAAAGTTAAAAAATCATTGGGTTCACTTGTGTGTATACACTGTGTACCAGAGAGTTAGACAGCTGAGGTCACAAAAGCAATGAAGCCTCACATTGCAATGTGTTAACCTTCCAGGCATCCACATAATTGAGCCTTTGCTATGTTCAGTATCTCTGTCCCTCTCTATTCTCATTCCTGTCTCCTCAGAGAGAGTTGTCCACAGGCAAGATACCTGTTTTGCACATATCTGCTTTAGATCTTTACCACAGATGCCTACATGTTATCAAGGTGGAGGCATTGATGCAAATTTGTCCATAATGTGATAGCTATGCTATAAAACATTAATAGCTTTCTAGTGCAGCTTTAATCCAAAACCAGATTGTCCAATTCCCATTCATGCCTCCTTGTTTATCTCCATCAGTACTTCTTTTAGTAATAATGCAGCCTTGCACTTTTTTGTCTTGTCTGCCACGTTTTGTTCTTGTTAAAAGATCCAGCACATCCTATATAAGGACAATAATTTAGCACTAAATGCTGTAAAAAGTGTTGTTTATGCCAGTGCTCTGTATTTAGAAGGAAAGTGTTGGTGGATCTCTTTTGGGAGTTTAATGACTGGAGACTCCCCAGGACACCGCCTGACACCACTGGAGCTCCTCGATAACTTACCTTCATCTCAACACGCACATACACACACGCATACACACATTGGGTCTCATTCATGAAACATTCGTAAATATACGAGTAAATATGAGAGTGATTTGCGCGGATGCAGATCTCAGATTCAGAAATTGAAGTATAGTTATCAGAAGTTCATTTAAAACGCCACATTTTATTTTCAAGCGTACATACTGTAGTGGCCTATCAGGTCCTAAAAAAAGGAAGCTTGGCATCATATCACAGATGCAGTTAATGGAGTTTCATCTGTTAATCGAACAGTCCCAGAAGTGAGAAGAAAATGGTTTGACATTAAAAGCTTGACAGCAAAAAACAAATTAATTCACTTCGGAAAAATCGTATTCCAACTGGAGAAGGACCGCCATCGATCACCAGATCTGCTATTACTGGCTCTCATAATAAAAAAGAAAAACCGTATGTAATTACTACAAAATGCTGTTTAAATATGTACCCATTGGTGAATTAAAATGCAGTCTTATTAATGAGCAAAATGTTCGGATGTTAAGCGCACCATTTATGCGTGGCTGGGAGCAGGTGATGATTTCTTGCGTACCAACTAACATTTGGAAAATACGAACATTTTAATGAATCTGAAAATTTACGCCAGAACCACTTTACACACGATTTACACACAAATGCATGACCTTTTGGATCCCAGTCCCTGGTTAAGGTCCACTGGTTTAAATACTTGTGTGTGAATCATGTGCATGTGCTTTATTTTACAAAAGGGTGATCCTTGTGTGTTTATTAAACATTTCAGCTAATGTGATTATGCTTCTAGCTAAGTAAGACAGCAGTACTCTGTTGCATTTAACTCCTTTCATTTTGTATTAATGTATTCCACAGGTATAGGCAATTATATAGAAATTGAGCATCAATACATATTGCTTAATTTAAGAATGCTGAAAAAACAGCATCTGTGATTGTAGAAATAACGGCATTGCAATATTGCACCATTCTGCTGTGCCGTTACTGAACTAGCTCAACAGAAGAGCTCTAAATCTGCTTTAAGAGTCTGATCATGGCGCATGTAGCTCAGAGCTGTGTTTGCTTTGCTCAAGAGACAGATGGTCCTTCTGCCATCCTGTCCTGCTGCTCTTCTGTACCCTATCTCTATGTTCTCATCCTGTGCTGGCACACACAAAGAGAAACACTCGTTGGCCCCAAAGACAGCCCTCTCCTATATTAATGACAGTTTCAAGCTCTTCTTGAGTCTCTGGCTTACTACGCTTCCTACACACCAGCGCCAGGTGACCTGACCTATATCAGCACACCGGACGCTACACTAATCGCCCTGACATGATGCTATTCTAGCACGTTCTCCACATAATTATGTTGAGCTTTCTGCTGAGCTTGAGAACAGGACCTAAGCTTCTCTTGAACGTCAACGTTTGACATGTAGATGTAGTGAAGCAATACAGGATCACTTATGCTGAGACAAGGGACTTAAGTTTTATTCAGAGGCTGAGGTGGGGTACAAGAATGTGCAGGAAAGGTTATTTTTCCTGCCTACGGAGAAACTGATGACATTCCACACACGCTGGCTGCTCACTGCAGTCAATGAAACCTCAGGCTCTGAGAGCACCACAGCGCGCCACGTGTGAGAGTGAGAGAGGGTGAAACGAGTGATAGTATGCAGCTCACATCTTCATGTTTCTGTTTCACAACATCTTGCTCCTCCTGTATGCGTGCCTGTAAACAGAGGACGTGACAGCAGTTCAGACTGCATGTGGTGTGGATGTGTCTCTCTTTGCCTCTCTCTCAACTTCCTTCACAGCAACGGCATCCGATCTAAGCTTGTTTTCGTCGGTGTATGTGATAGAACATTATATTTATAAACCTCCTGATTTGCTACTCAAGAAACATTTCTTATCAATGTTGACAACGGTTGTGCTGCTTCCATTTTTAGGGTTCCTTTGATGATTAGAAAGTCCAAAAACAGCAGAATTGATGTGATATTTTTGTACCATTATACTACACATCTTTACAATCACTTTTGATTAATGCATCCTGCAGAATAGAATGATTGATTTATTTGTAAAAAATCATCTTACCAGTATTTGTGTATATTCTTGAAATTTTTATCTTACTTTATATCAACAACAACATTTGATTTGACTAATTTGTTTCTCAATTGAAGGGAAATCTGTGACAAAGTTGATACTCAAATGACAACCTCTGAGCATTGTGACTTTCTTTGGCATTTCCTTGAATATGTTTAATCTTTTAACCCTTTGTTTACTATATTGCATGTAAGGCTTGTTACAGTACCATAAACTGTTCTAGATCTCCTTCCATTTACCATCTCATAATTTGCACACACTGTTTAAATGCCTGGTTGCCCTCTCATCTCATGATGGATCTTTTTTTAACCATTTGTAGCCACTAGATCTTTAATAAGACTGAGTTTAATTATTTGACCTTAAAGAATAAGTGAGTGCTGAAATTTGAGAATTGTAATTACAGGATTGCTGTTATTATATATTAATAATTATTTATTCAGAGATGGCGTTAAAGGCTGATAAAGCGGAGTAAGTTGTTTGTCTTTTGCAACACATTATCTCCACCCACTTCTACATGTTAATGACCTGTTGTGCCTTCACACTGCCTGACTGGAAGATCATTAGAGTAGGGACTTTAACACAAGTGGTCTGGCTGAGTTCACCTTTTGTATGGTGGATCTCTTTGTGAAGGAGGCTTAGCACATGCAGCAGGGTTAAAGTGGTGTGGGAGAGGAATGTTTGTATGAATGAGTATAATGTAATGACTGTACGATTCACAGTGCATGGGTATCTGAGCAGAGGAGCACCAACCACACTGCTGCCTCATATGAGAACAGTCTGAAAAATCGAGGATCATGTCCAGTGTCCATTTAGCATTAAATTGGCAATTCGTCCTCACCTTTATGTTGTTACAAACCTGTATGGCTTGGCTTTCATTCTTCAGTGAGATTCATTCTTCAAAAGGAGATGTACATGTGCTTGACTTAGTGTCTACACAAGAAGTGAGTGCCGCAATGCAATAAAAGACAATAGAACCCATTACAATCACTGATGGTGTTTACTTTGAATGTGGTCACTTTGTCGCGCCCAGAGTAGACAACCTTAAGATTGATTCTGTCCGCTGTGAAGCTTTCAATCTTCATAAATGATGCAAAACACTGTAAAATTGGTCCATTTGTTCACAAATTAGACATTTTTCATGAACAGATGTCAAGATATTTGAAAGGTTTTAAGCTATATGGACTTAAATTTTGATTTGTCGCATGAGTTGTATTTGCTATGATACATTTATGTGGTTACGTTTTCTTGTGGCTTTTTTTAAGCTTGAGTTGAAAGCTTCAGAGTTCAGACTCTATGCATTGTAATTGCATTTGAAATGACAGAAGTCTTGTAAGTAAATGATGTAAATGATGACAGCATTTTAATTTTGAATTAAAATGGGCAAACTGTCCCTTTAAATGAGTTGTAAATTACTGGCTATTCGTTTTAAAGCTTACATTTCATGGCAGTGCAATATTTATAAATGAACAGAGCTGTCTTGTGACTGTAATGGGGACTTTTATGTGGACGCTTCTGATGGATTATATGGAGGGAGTCGTGTCAAAACTGGGAGAGCTTAGTGAAGACATATCCTCAAGAGTTGACCCTAAGCCTCTTCTGCGACTCCTCCTCAGCATTTCTCAAGACATCTGCATTCAGCTGACTTGGAGTTTTTCTAGTTCTATTGCTGCCTCTGACACTTCACCAACAAATACTGAAAGTCTATCCACAAATCTGTCATTCTTTTCCCTACAATTTCTGCTTCTCTTTAGTTCGGTGCCAGTGTAGTGTAGGATGTAGTGTAAGTGCCGGTTCACATGAACACGAGACACAGGTCAGTGTAACGGAAATAGACCGCAAGTCTAGAGAGTCGTTTTAAAAAAAATTGAACTTCTTTTAACTTGAACCATCTAGCGCCTGTTTTATATTAAAAAACAATGCAAAAGTAGCACAGATGAATTAACCCATTCTGTGTGAATGGCATCTTAAAGGCCAGTGTTCAGCACCAGTACCTGGCAGTACTTTCTTGTATAACTGCCTGTGTGAATGTGGCTGAACATATTTGGGAGCCTGTTCTCATTGTGATTTGTGGACTCGTAATCATTGTTGTGCACGTGTGTGCGAAAGACAGAAGGAGAGAGAGATATGAGCACAAGCTGCAGTCCTTGCATCTGCTGTTAGCGTTTTGTAAAAAGAGTGGTTCAGCTCCCAGCCCTGTCCTGACGAGTGTCTTTTCATTTCAGATAACCCTTTATACCCAGCTGCCAGGCACACATGCACACCATGTAATTAAAAAGTAAAAAAAAAAAAAAAATGACATCACACATGAACTCGGTTGCTGGCCACATTTGTACCATTTAATGTTGGATAAATGGTGTTGTAATATTTTATTTCTCTCAATGACCGGATTTTATGATAGACCAGTCAGGACAGATATTAGTGTCAGGTACATTGACTTCTGAGCAGAGGATGTGAGGTAACATTTAGGTCACCATTAAAGAGTCATGTCAGTTTATGAGGCAGCAAACGGTTGATGGGCCGATTTACAGCGGCAGGCCTGAACCTCGAGGTGGCAGACATCACACCTACTCACGGAAACAGACAGAGAACAAGAGAGAACCATGATGGCATGCTGAAGGAGGAGGAATGGAAAATGAGAGCATTGCTGTTTTGCATATTGCGTTGCTAACATCTGCTCTCGTCACCTTCACAAGGTGATCGAAAAAAGAGAGAAAGTGACAAAAACCCTGTGAATGCTAACATTTGAACCAAAAGCATTTGCATACACATTGGTGTTGGATATTAAATACTTTTTGGCTATTTGGGTATTTAATACTTTCATGGTGTTTTCTGTAAAGATAATCACGTGTCGCTATTTAAATACCTATGATTTTCCACGTATGTATTATTTTGTTACCCACGAGGATAAAACCACCCCTAAACTGGATATACAGTAAAACAATCGTGTGTCTGTCAGATGAACTCTTCCTGTTAAAGTTTAAGACTTTTTTGGTACAGTATGTAGCAGAGGTGGTTGCATACGTCACAACTCAGTTTTACCCATTACTACCAGAAAGACTCAGGAGATAAAATGATGTAATAAAGCATCCATTTTTGGCAGCCCAGCAGGCAATTATTTGCAAAGTTTTTTGGCATAGGCCCCGTCCATACAGTAGATCAGGGGTTTTCAAACTTTTTGTGTGTGTGGACCACTATTTGTTATCAAGAATTTTCACGGACCACCTCATAATACACATATTATGATATTAAAAATTATATTATATTTTACACATTATAGTCAGGTTCATTTGAACAACAGGCTTATTTCCATAGCAATGGAGTATGAAATCTATACTACAGTAATAAGAACACTTGGATATAGTCAGCATTTCAAAACCTTTGGCGATTTTAGGGGATTATTAACATTAATATTCAGAGTTCTACAAGTCCTCAAAAAGTAGGCTTGAGTTTGTCCACTTAACAGCACATCCGCAAAACATTTCAGAAACACAAGATCAAGAAACTAACGTTAACTGGAAATTAAAATAATAACAGGCCTTATTCATTCCATTTATAAACATTTCGTTTTATATAGGCCTAAACTGCCTAAAGGCTATGCATGTGATTTGATAATGAAAACATATTTGCCTCTGCCCTATTACGTTACACATTTAATAAAAACACAGTAGGCCTAACGTTATTCCAGGTTAAAATAAAGTTGTCAAAAGGAAAAGCCATTGGAGTCTATTTGCCAGCCCGATATGAACGTAATATCCTCCTTTGTCACCCTCCACATCTTTCCCTTCCTCTTTGTATCGTCTGTCTAATATAGTACAAACAACTAAATAAATGCTCACCTAACCTGTTGCTATCCACCGATCCGGTGTTGTGGTTCTGACGACACGGAGATTGAACGTCACGGCCGAGCGCCACTAGCCTATTTTAGTAATCACACAATAGCTTGACAATTTAATTGACATTTTATATAAATATAGGCCTACATATTCTTTTTACTTTTTTTCTTTTAATAGGAATTTTTTGGTAAAATATTTTATATTTTATTTTGCCTTTTCACGGACCACCTGCAGTACCCTCACAGACCACTAGTGGTCCGCGGACCACAGTTTGGGAATCGCTGCAGTAGATCGTAATCCGAGGGTAGCGGATCAGCATTTCCTGCCTGAAGACGAAGGCAGGGGCGCAGCTGACCCTAGACGGGACCATCCTGGTGGTGGAGGGGGAGGTTGGGTGGAGGTTGTTGTCGCGTCGGCATCTGCTAACTCAAACATGTGTAAGTATAAGAACGTGATTGGATAACCTGAAGGTAGCAAGTGATGCGGTAATTAAGTCTTCCTGGCAGAACTTATGCTAAAGCTTTCATTTCTCCATCTGTTCACCATATTTTCAACTTTTTTTGTTCTCTAACTCTTTGTAGCTCAAATGACTTTTCTTGCTGCACATGTACTCTTATTGACCTGGAGACACTGCTGTGCTCTGTTAGCGTCTGCAGTTCTTTTAAGGTTGTGTTCCTGACATCCTCTCTCATCTCCTCTCTGAGGAGCCCTAAGTTGATTATTACAGTTACAAGGTTCTTGTCATGGCTGCTCTAAGAATAACAAAGACCCTGCGAGTATCTCTCTCCACAGGGGGATGGGGCTCTGAAATAGCCTCCCCCTGACCCGCACATCACCCTCACTCCCCTCCTCCATTTTGAGTCAGCAATTAGATGCTGTTCTTCACCAGATCCATATAGACGAATCCGGCGAAACTACTGGAAGTAAGCGGGGCGCCATTACTGAGCTGTTGCTGGGTAGCGTTGCGCCATTGCCTCCTATTGTTTTAGTTGCAACTTGCGTCCACTGGAATAAACAGCCCGCGATTTACGACTGTCACTAACGTTACAACGTTAGCCCTTGTATAATGTCGAGTGGGTAAACAGTTTCCGTTATAAATTGTTTCAATGGTGGCAGTAAAATTTCAATTTTGAAGAGAAAACACTGTGAATACCCCGGGTCGACTGCCCCTGTCTGGTGCCGTACGGTTTACAGATTTCCTGGGCGAGTACAAGACGTGGACATTCGCGTATAATAACAATTATTTAATGACATAAGTAAAAAAAATATAATAAATATGTGATATAGTGATCAGCAAAATCTCCTCTCTTGCTATTTTTTCTATTAAATTAACATGCTATGGTCATTAAATGGCTTTCCTGAGCTAAATGTAACGTTATGTGACATAATTGTTCTCCCGCTGTTATATTGACCTCTTTCCATGGTTTAAAAACACTAATTGGTCGATATTATGTATACTTTCTAGCTGTAACGTTACCTTACCCTTGCCTGTTGCAATGTGAAAATGAGATAAATAATGGACACAAATGAAAAACATGAATTTGTTTATTTGATTTCATTCATTTATTTATTTATTGTTGCCAAATGGACAGATCTTTTTATAGTTTCCTCGTTAGCAAACGTTAGCCTAGCTAGCTTGCCAAGCTATTTTCATAAATAACGTTAATCTGTAAGATCGTTTGTACCTTCATCTGTGACTGGAGGCCACTGCAGTCACAGATCAAACCAACAAGTCATTCTGCCTGGCTGTAGCTGTCATCGAGGGTGAGTTCGCGTTATCACCGAGGTTTGTTTACATACCGGTGCATATGTCTATATGCCTGTGTAACAGCTCAGTAATGGCGTCGCCACAAGATGGCAGCCTACACAGAACGCTCGTCGGATTCGTCTATAGGGCAAAGTGAAGTAATGGCAGGAATTGGTATGGGAAGAATGGATGAGCTGGCAGGATTACTAGTGTTTGAATGGGAACAAACTTAATTATAGAGACCCTTTATATAGCATGTGTTGTGTCTCAAGACACAACACACTACCTTAAAGTAGAGGTCTGCACTCCCGCTGGAGTCCTGCGGGAGGAAAATAGTGCGGCGCGGGACAAATTTTGAAAGGTCATTGCGGGAGCGGGCGGGATGATGAGGTGTATTTGCGGGTGCGGGCGGGAGGGATGATACGCTGCATTCCCGCAAATTAAATATGAGTGTAAGTAAAATTTATAAATGATTAAAGTAGCGTACATCATTTTTTGTTGTGATGGAGATTCTGATTGGCAGCAATAAAAACGTTTTAAGCAGCCTAAACTTGTGAATGTTGTCAGGTAGGGTGGGGCCTAATCTCTCCGCTGCTCTGTGTTCGAATTCGAAAGCTAGTTCAAGTTCAAAATAGACAGCATGGACGAGGAACAGAGCGTCTCCAGTGCATCAGATATAGGCCTAAGCGCTTCAGATGTAAGTACTTCTCTAAAGAAAGGCAATAATTATAATTTAGTTTTTGGTTACTAAGTACTGTTGTGAATATTATTCTGTTCGTAATATGGGACCGTTTTGTGATTACATATTAAATTTTTAAATGGCCTGTGATATAGTGAATTCTATAATATAGTAGATAAGCATTATCTGTTTTACAAATGTTCCTATGTGTAGGCAATGCCTAAGGCTTAGGCTGTTTTTATGTTACACGTTAAACCTAATGGAATTTGGGCCGATTAATGTTTATCTGTGTTGGCGTTAGTTACTGATGCCTATTTAATGTTTTGTATGGTTGAGCAGGCTTACCAATTAATATGTTACCATGTATTGGTAAGGAATTTTGTGCGCACGCATTTTTTTTCCCCAAGACCTTTCATCAGACAGAAAGTGCGGGCGGGAGCGGGACATTATATCACCGATGTGGGCGGGAGCGTGACTAAAAATGACAAATCTTTGCGGGAGCGGGACTGAACACTGCGGGAGCGGGTCTGAAAATTGTGTCCGGTGCAAGTCTCTACCTTAAAGCCAAACCAATGCTACTAAAAAATATTCATGAACAAATATTCCTCGTCAATATGCATTTACACCAATGCACAATCTTGTCATTCTTTCAGAGACATTTTGGAGTCTTTAGTATCTGAAAATTTAATTTTTTAAATTTTGATAACCCATCATCCTTATTAATGCCTGACATTATGACAAAGCCCTTAACCTACATTCCCCGGCCTTACGAGTTGATCAACCTATCAGACACTAAGTGGAGAACCTTCCCTCAATGTGTCAGTGTGAAATTTCAGCCTTTGTTTAGAGAGTTCATTGACATGCACTGTTTCATTCTACATGCTTGACCAATTTTGTGACTCCGAACTTGATGTAAATATATCTTTATTGTGTGTGTGTGTGTGTGTTGGGTTAGGATATTTATATTACTATAAATTGAATCGATAGCATACTTTCTTGAGGGTAAGGCTTAGTATACTGGAACCATTTAGATGTTCATATTTGCCAATATACTTATGTTTAATTGTCGAGTTGTTATATGTGTATGTCCATTGTTTTAACATTTCTGTTAAAAAAACATGCTATGTTAGTTTATGCTGAAGTAAATTACATTTTTTGAGCTATATCTTTACATACAGATATTCATTGGTCAGTGGTACAGTGTTGCTGATCAGGGCCACTTGCAGTCAACACAGGTCACTGTGACAAATGCAGATGAGCTTGTTTAATCACACCTGTAATCTTAATGCTGAATTATTTATGAGCTGAAGTCTAAATCTGGAAGCCGACAGAGAGCTAAATTTGAATAATGTTAAAAAAAAAAAGTACTCAGCGTTCTGTCTGCTTGTTACATCATCACAATTTGTCCTCATGCTGGACTGTGAGGATAATCTTTGTGACAAGCACTGATACTATGTCAGAAAGATGCTAATCAGTAAGCTGCCTAAACAGACTGCATTCTAAACTGCTTGAAAACCTAAGGATAGGATACACTACACAACTTTTAAAATCTTGACAGATTTTAAAACACTAGGCTCATATACTTGCCAACTTTGTCAATGATTTCAGAATAAAAACTGACTCATGCTGAACACTAGATGCTAGATCTAAAATCGATTCATGTTTGATGTCCTCTAACTGGATGGAATCATAGCCTGAAGCTAAAAAGTCTCCGACTAACCAAAATCTGCAGACTGACTCTGACCTTCAGCAACTTATATTGACTCTTCAGACTGCAAATCTGGGCATAAATCATGTAGTGTATTCCAGCCAGTCTGGCTCCTAAGATTTTCATTATAACCTAATTCTTACTAATTCGAATTCTTCCTGTATCTGGAACCAAAGCATATATTATTCTCAGAGACGACAATTGTAGAATGCATTGCAAGCTCAGTGCTCTGTTCCAAAACCTACATACAGTAGACAGCATCCTAATCATCATGGAGTTATAATGGTTATAATGGTTACTTATGAGGTACTTCTGGTTACCCCATTAGTAACCAATTGTGGTAAACTCCATTTAGGCAGCATCTTACATACTATAAATTACAATACAGTTTGGTGCATAAATTGGGTAAAATTGTTTGTTTTTAATGACACTAATTATACATAAGGTTTATCATACTTCTACCAATGGAGTATGATCTTTTCTCTGCAGGTCTCAAAATTACAAAACTGTTTAAAAGTTTGAGGTCAGATTCTTCTTCTTATTATTATTTTAAAGTATCTAATTCTCAGCAAGGCTGCTTTTGTAAAACAAAAATATAGTAAAGTAGTAATATTGAGAAATAATACAGTTGAAAATAACTGTTTACTATTAAAATATATATATAAATGTAATATATTCATTCTAATATGCTGATTTGGTGCTCAAAAATATTTGTAATTATTATCATTTATCAGTGTTGAAAACAGTTGTGCTGCTTAATGTTTTTGTGGAAACGGACACATTTTTTATAATTCTTTGATGAATAGAAAGTTGAAAAGAACAGCATTTTATTGAAATAGAAATATTTTGTATCATTATAAATGTCAATACTGTCACTTTTGATCAGTTTAATGCATCTTTGCTAAATAATGTTTTTTTAATCTTACTGTTTCCATACTTTTGAACAGTATGCTACCAATTCAATTCACATTTATGTGTATAGCACTTTTCACAATACATATTGTTTCAAGGCAGCTTTACATAAAATGTATGTGTATACATTACAATTTAGAGTGATCTGTTATCAGAGGTGACTGTGTCTCCTCTGATAGTAGTGTATTTCAGAAATCAACATACAGGTATACAGATCACACAGTTAGCTAACAATGTATTAATTTAAGACTGAAACAATGAGCTCATTGAAGTAATAAATAGGCTACATGTTGTTAATAGGCTAAATGTTTAGGATGCATAGAAATTTAGCATAGGTGCATGTTGATTCTGAGTTTTCTTCATCTGAAGTTTTTACTGGAGTTCTTCACGACATCTCTTCACAGGTGTTGTGGCATCTGAAATCTTCATAAGAGGCTGGATCCAAATGAGATCTGACATACGCTCTAGTTACTTCAGGATGGGCATCCCGAGATAAAACAGAAAAGCAAATGGAAAATTATTAGCTGCTGTTCATAACATTCAAGCAAAGTTAATCATGTACATTGGATCTGATATAACTGGTGTGCAAGGTTATGGGATGCATTATGTGAATGCTTGGCTAAAGATGTATCTTTAATCTAGATTAATGAGAGAGTGAGCCTGAGGCTCGAACATTATCAGGAAGGCTATTCCAGAGTTTAGGAGTCAAATAAAAAAAAAAAAAACGCTCTCCCTACTTTAGTCGACTACGAGAAGCAGCATTCTGTGACCTTAAAGAGAATGGATTGTAAAGTGTGAAGGATTGTAGGGCTTAGAAGATCGGTTAAATACACAGGAGCTAAACCGTTTAGGGCCTTATAGGTCAGTAGACTGTAAAAAGTCTAGTGTCTCGATATGGCGCTGACATCTTGGAACTTGAGTCTGCACACTTGCGTTTTCGGGACCAGACATGCGCAGTCGTGAGCAGGAAGTAAAGCCGCGAAATCAAGGCCCCACCCTCATTCTCTCTGAATCAAACGCAAGCACAGACCCCTGCACCTTTCTTGTGGCCTCTGTCTGCTTCGTTCCTCTCCAATGGTGTCTGCTGATTGCAGAACCTCGTTAAAATAAGGTAAATACAACTACTAACCACATAATCAACATTATTAAAAAAAGTCCTCTGGTGCTTCAGTGACTACCTCGCAGAGTGAACCTGTCAATCACAGCTGTCAATCATGAGCACCGTTTTTATGGCATCATATAACTAACTAAAAACAAATTTATTTTAAAAACAAACACTTGAAATTACATCAACGTGATAGAAAGTAAATGACAGAAACTATGGGTGGGGTTTATGACCTTTAGGACCGGTCACAGGGGGGCGATCGAGACGTTTTGGCTTCACTTTTGAGGGCTTGGTCAGTAGCAATACTTTTTGTAATTGATACAGAACAGATAGCATGTTCCATAGCTTAGCGATTTTCCTGATTTCCAAAAAAAGTGGAGTATCCCAGTTTAAAGTATAGCCTTGGTCAGAAGCTAGAAGTAAGTCCCAGTTTCTGTGCTATGATTGGGCCTGAATCCAAACTGAAATATTTCTTAGATGTCTTCTTTTTTTTGCAAGATGGAACACATTTGAGTGGACACAACTTTTTCTTGTATTTTAGACATGAATAGAAGATGATGAAGAAGAAGCTTTATAATATCACCCATTTTTATCAGCCATAACATTCACATTTTGTTAGTGAGGTGCACTAGGAAAGCAGAGAACTGCCTGAAGTGAAGTTCTTGTAAAAAACCTCCACCATTGCAGATACATTAAACACGCCTGTAAATCAAAGACACCGCTTCCTGCAGTGGATGACAACTGTTAAAGCTGTGCATCATCTGCAGATATACCACTCACTGGCATCTTCATTTCAATACGTTTTCTTTTTCCATGCCAGGCAATTTGCATTTCTCATTTCTCTGGTATATCTTCAGAACGTAGCAAAAAGATCAGTGGCCGAGGAAATTGCCATTCCATTTGTGTCTGCTAAAGTTGCATAGACTGCATGCATGTGGAAACTACAAGCTGTTATTTATAAGTTTGCACACTGAAGTGATTTAAAGTGTGAACATTAAATTGGGCACTAAACAGCTGTGATCTCTGTGATCTTTGGGTCAAAAGGTCACAAGCAATGTAACAGATGCATGT
This sequence comes from Pimephales promelas, assembly GCF_016745375.1. The sequence continues at coordinate 4,002,906 of NW_024121122.1, forward strand.
TGCTATGCATAGAGGTCAGAGTTCAAGGCATGAGAATTACGGAAGGAATGAGGAGGCCACAGTTTTTAAAGAGTGCTGATAGCTGTTGATATGGTTGCTGCTTTTCCTTGCCGCCTGTTCCTGCTTTCTGCAGTGGTTGGGTTGTTGCTGTCTGACAGCTGAGAAATGATGGGACAAACCGAGGTGCCTTATAGCCTCCTGTTGAAGTGATGTGCTCGCTGAAGCCGCACAACTAGCTCTCATCCTCCCATCACTCTTTTTAAGGGCTTGTCTTACTGGCCTTTGGCTATTGATCAGTGTTGACTCAAGACTACACAGCCACACAGATACACATGCTATAGACAATATGAGTAAAACATCAGATGTGCTCTATAAGGACTTGTGTGGAGATTTCAGCTTCTTTTGACCATCTTGTATATGAGTGTCATCGGTGGTCTTACTGATGGTATATTGCTGAAATTGAACTCATTTAATTTAATTTAACCTTTGACCCAAAAAAACAATGTTCTTATGTTCTGTTTTACATTTATTACTAATACTGAAATACACTTATATTACATGAGGTTACATTTGCTTGTGTTTAGGTTAAATATTTAATTTCTATATACATTGATGTTTGAAAGGAAAATGACAATGCGTTATTTGCATTATGCCAAAATTAAATTTAAATTCAAATAAAATGTTTTAATTTAAATCCATAACTACATTTCTCATTAGTATTTTTTTTTTTTTTACTTTTTCATAAGACTTTTTTAAAGGTGGATATTATGTGGTCTTAGGTGGGACCACCAACAATGGCATTTCGCTCTAACCAGCCAGATATTGTTTAGGACAATAATATGTCAACTGCTTTACAGATAACATGTCTGTGTCCTGGATGAGATATATAAGTGTCTCTTCAATCTGTACTTATCTTCATTGTGAAGAGAGAGGTTGTAGATGTCAAACAGAAGCACTTCTCACGTGTGTTTTATTGGTCTTAGCTGTAACTATATTTTCAAATAACTTTGTTTGATAGAAATACAGTGCTGGCCAGAATTATTTGCCCCCCAAATATGATCAGTTTATGCAGATTTCTTTTTTACAGCTATCTTTGATCATATTTTCCAAAGGGAGCAAATAATTCTGACCAGCACTGTATAAGTTGTTAAGTGTCATTATAATCATCACAATCAGAGATCAAAATTAATTCCTAAGGATCTTAGTATATCTGATCTGTTCATCTACTAAACAGATGTTTGATGTGATTGACCATTCATCAGGGACTATATGATACAGACATGAATAAACTGTGCATTCCTATTGTCATGATTTCATTGCGTAACTGCATCAGTCAATTGGATGCACTCAATTCCTAGCTACAGCCTTTTTTTTTTCTTTTTTTTTTTTTACAGAAATCAATCAGTGAGTTGAAATCCCATTAGACCATGTGTGGCATAAACAATAACCTCCACTGCTTTCACAGAGTGTGTGTCCTCCTCAGGTGACCTCAGAGCACTGACATTAATAAGGGTAGTGATGTAAAACCTTGACATACACCTGGAGGGAGAGGCAGGGAAACAATCGACTGAATGACAATTTAATGCTTCCATGCACCCGCTGCACCAGAGGCCGCGCTCAAATGAAAAAACTAGCTGTTTTCTTCCTCCATTCTCACTCCTCAGATCTGCCCAAAACTAAGAGACCAGCGGTGTGTATCATTCAGACCAGTAGCTGGTGTTTGCTAACCCAAAGTGTGCAGTATTGACTGGCTTGTTGTTTGATGGGAGACCAGAGTTAAACTGGTAAAATGCAAGGTCTATAAAATATAGTTGTTTATCTAAAACAGACTGAAGTATTTGGCCCTTGCTTGTATGTTTGAAAAGCCCAAAAGTCTAGATAAATCAAGTCAAATTTATTTGTATAGCACTTTTTGGGTTATGCTATTATCCCGGTGGATGAAGTAGTTATGTGCAATGAAGATGTTTTAAAATGCTAAGGTTGTCTTAATAAACTCGAGCCATCTATCTTTTTTACAGAAACAATTAGACACCATTTAGAAACAATTCACTCCCTCATTTAAGTTCTTAAAGAAGAGTTGGCAAAAATCGGCATTCAAGGGTCATATACCTTACTCAGGGTCAGGGATATTGGCTATAATTTTGAGTTTTAGTAACTGTCAGGCACATCTTAATTTTTGTTTGAGTAAAATTTTGGATCTGTGTTGACTCAAGCTGTGTTTTAGACGATTCAGTTCAATTTGGTGAACCGGTTCGAAAGAATGATCCGCTCAAAATCCGGGCATCATTGAATCAGTAGTGCAAATATTAAACTCGTCACATTTTATAAAGGGCTAATGATCCATTAGCTACTGTATGTGAATGCAACATGTGTTCTTTGTATTGACATTTGATTCAGAGTTACATTCTTGGCATTTTACCTCATGTTTCTCTTGATGCTCCGTATACAAAAGGGAAAGAGATACAATTGCTGGAACATCAAAGCTAATGGCTAAACTGTTTACTTCTCAAAACAAAACCCTGAAATGTAGAATGTGACTGAAGTTGAATCACTGAGTGATTCCCCCAGTCTCAGTGAGTAACACGGGGGCGGCTGCATGAAAGATGAGATATGTATGTGCTTTCCTCTTGATTCAGTTTTCTCCCAGTGCAGCAAGTCATTACTTTGTAACAGTCTATAATGACACTAGATATGTGTCCTCACAGGGGGGCTTTAATAATGCCCACCTCAGCCTTTTGATTTAGGAACAATGGGTTACATTTAGGGAAGCAGACTTCTGAGGTGCGGTGGGTTAAATGTCGTCACACCATTGATCATAGAATAACTAACTATGTAGCCGAAATGCTGTTTTAATGTCTTACAAACTGTAGCTATAACAGGTTTTCTTCAACTTGTATGAACAGGACTTAAATGTACTCATTAAGCATTTGCTATAGGCTACAGCCTCCTGTCTTTCATTCCAACCCTAAAATCAGAGCTCTCATGACCCTGAAGGTCTGTGCTTATGTGATCATGCGGCTTCAGTAAGCTATCTGAGGTTGTTTTACTCTGAATCCTGCCATTGCCAATCGTTATTATATATTAAATGTTGACAGATGATGTAGAACAGATATTCCCATGTTTTTTCTCCTGACCATTGGCTAATAAAAACCCAACCATCTCCCTGGAGCCTGCTTTACCCTTCGCTTGCAGGCATTCTGCCAAGTAAATGGGGTCTTGTAATTTATTAAAGAATTTATGCAATTGTTCCACATCGACCGCTTGAGTGAGGCAGTCTAAAGAGCCCCTCAGGGATCCTTGCCTAATATGTAATGTCATTCCTCCACAACACCTATTATAGCCAAACATTTTTACCATCATTAACATCAATGATTCATCAATCAAGCTGTTTTTACTATTGGTAATAAGAATAAGATTTGTTTCTTGAGCATCAAATCCACATATTAGAATGATTTCTGAAGGATCATATGACACTGAAGACTGGAGTAATGATGCTGAAAATTTAGCTTTGCAATACATTTGATTTTAAAGATTGAAATTTATCAAAATAACATTTAACATGACTGTTTTTTCTGTGCTTTTGTAAAAATGAATGCAGCCTTGAGCATTAGAGAATTCTTTAAAAAATGTATTGCATCCATTTGTTGCTTTTCAGCCAAAATTGTTTAACAGATCTTAAACGTGACTCTGTTTGACTGATTGCTTCTGAAGTGTATTAGTTAAAGGAGAACTCCGGCGCAAAATGAACCTTTGGTCTAATAAAACATTCGTACCAAGTCGACCGTTCTCTGAGATTTGTTTTCATGATAATATAATGTAAAGATTATCATGTATCAAGACAATACATTTTTTTTCTCAAGTTCTCAATGCTTCGTTTTGCATTTAGGGACCCTCATTATGTTATTGTGTTAGTGTGGGGCTATTTTGAGCCTTGTTAGTGGTATTAACTAGCAATTTCTTTTTACTTATTAAATGCCCCCATATACTAGCGTTACACACTAAACAGTTTTTAGAGATTAAACTCTTTACGTTTGATTGTCTTGAAAACTCTCCGAGAATGGTTAACTAGGTATCAAAGTTTTATTAGACCAAAAGTTCATTTTGTGCCGGAGTTCTCTATTAATTCTTGTCTGTCTTAATGTAGAGCATAATGTATTGCATTGAGCTGAGTTGTTCTTCCTTAAATATCTCCCTGGCTTTGGTGTTCGATGGTGGATGCTTGAGAGAGTTCTAGAGAGTACAGAAGAGATGTCAGAGGTTATCAGATGCACAGAGATCATGTAGATTCTGCTAGCAGGTGTTTACTTTCACATATCAGAACAACAACTGGATTATGAAAAAGGCAGCAGACTATCATTGTATAAGCTGTGAGAAGTGAGTCTTATTTTCCTGAGGTTTATATTCCTGTCAAATATGTCTTGCCAACTGTTCCCATGGTGATGCTTTGAGCACTCAAGGTCATAAAAGTGCTATTTAAGATACTGTAAAGAACAGTTTATCAAATGAAAGAATGTGCTGTGGTATAAGGTATAGCAGAGAAACATCTTACTGCTTTGAACCAAGCTAAGGATGTACAGAAAAAAATTAAGTATCATTTATTTATTTTTTTCCTTTCTCTGAATTTGATCGGTATGTTTTCACTGTTTTCATTACTCTTCTTGTCTGTGTGTTCCTGACAGATTGTCAGCCTGTGCAATAAGGGGTGACGATTTTAAATCGAATTTTTCTTCACGTTACATTGATAAATCAGTAGGTATATGTGACTGTCTTTATGAGAAAGTCAATGAGTCAATCAAATTCATCAAAGCAAATTACTATTTTGTGCGTGCGTCATTGAATCTCTTTCTGTGTTTTCACTGTTATATGGAAGGAGGCGCTATGACACCTCTTCTGAAAGAGTACAGAATCAAAAGAACAAGTGAAGAAGATGCAGAAAGTAACACAAGCGATATCATATGTAAGCATAACATGATCATCATTAATCAGCATAATAAATTTAAAACTGCCTAATGTTACCGAATGAAATATTGACCCAGGACGAACTAGGACTGTGCAAACTTGGGGTTATTTTTAGCCCAGTGGCTGGGTATTTTAATAAAGCATACACAAACATGTATTTCACTGAAAAAATGCACCAATTATATGAGAACCACTGAGAACCGCTCTCTCTCTTGAAGATGATGCAAAAAGCCGGCACTAAATAACTCAACATTTTGGACTGTTGCGTCTGACCCAGGATTGGGGTAACACAAAAACTACCAAACACTGAAAAAATAACCCCCCTAAAAAAATGAACCAACAGGCTCAACCCAGCGTTTTGGTAGAAAAAAAAACACAGCATTTTTTATAGCTTATAATCAGTATCTAACAATCATGTCAGTGCAATGAGAGATAGTTATCACACCCCTAACTCAAATGTGTGATGTTTCCTTATCAGATTATTTCAGATTGATCCTTCCAGTTTGTGTTTATAAGGGTCTGTAGGAGATCCGTTCCTCTCAGTGGGATAGTTCCCCTGCAGCACTGATGTGTTCAGCATTCACAACAGAAGACACAGATCCAGTATCCTTACAGGGATCCGCACTAAACTTGCCTCACCGCACATGCCTCTTTTCTTCCTCTCTGTATTGGCCTCAAGCTTGCTAACCTGGGAGCCTGTAATCATTATCTCAGTAGTCTTGTATTGAACAGCAGTAGTGTCTAGTAATCACACTGAACTGAGGCTGTGCTCTTCTCCCAGGCCACCTTCTCTGTCAAAACAAATTATTCATGAAGCTATAACCCAGCCTTCAGCCCCCCCCATAGCTGGATCTGAAGGTCAGATCTGAAAGAGTTAAAGGACATTGGTGCACAAATGCGTCTTTGTCTTTTTATCTGTTCTGCAGGGCTGCAGGTTTTATAACAATCATACAGAATGTACTTCTTACGTAACTCACTAGTGTTAAATTAAATGCTACCATGTACAAATTATGGTTCTGCTCTTTTTTAGCAAACGCATGGTCCGTTTACAAAAAAAATATATAATATGAATGTGTGCTTTCAAAGTACACTTTATTTCTATAGAAAATGTTCATGTTTGTATATATAAGTATTGTTATTTCACGTTATTTTTGCCACGGGCAGTACTGTAATTTGTATTAGTTTCCAAGATAAATGCCTTCTCAAATTGTTAAATGGCTGTTGTTTGTCTCTGTAGAGCTAAACACTCTGCAGACACAGAGTAAGTGTGTTTGTCTAAGCCACCTCTCTTTCTTTTAAAGTAGTGTCTGACAGAATGGGGTTGCTGTGATGAGTAGTTTGTAGGTTTATTTTGGGTCATTTCAGGTGTCTTCAAATTACTGACAAAAATACCTAATTTGCCTTTTCATCTTTAAAATTAAACTTTAATTGTCTTCACTGATCTTCCGATGTGTCTTCCTAATGGTTTAGCGGGTTTGCTGTTATGCAATCCATTTATATTTGGATCTGCACAATCTTTTTTCTCAGCTCTTCAAACTATTAGGTTAGGAAAGTCGGAAGTTGTAAAACAGGGATCGTTATCTCATTTGTTCATTATTCTAGAACCCCAGTTGTAATAGGGGTTGTTCACCTCAAAGAGTTGTATACAAGACAGGGCTTTATATGTTTTATTCCGGTTGTCCTAGATTAATGCCACCCAGACAGTTAATCAATACCTGCTGCAAAACTTATTACCAAAACCTGCAAATGGAAAAATAAATAGTTATATGGTTTCTCGTAGGTGATTTAGAGGCTTAACCCATTTGTTTGTTGCAAGGTTGTGCTGTACTGAGGTTTTGAGTTGTTCTAGACCAGCTGGGATGTCATGTCTAGACATTATGGATTTGGACTGGCAAGTGTGTTTTAGTACAATATTCACTCTTCTCTACGTCAGGAACTATTATGCAAAGCTAGGTCTGGCCAGCAGGAAGGTGTTCAGCGATGCTGGTCATGCTGACGGACCCAGCGGGAGATAAATCAGAGAGCTTTGACCAAAAATTGGTACTGGTACATCCCAGCTGTTTCCTATAATATGAACAAAATAAAGATATGCTGACAACTGAACATCTCTGACACACAAATGGCTTTGAATGCATGTGTAGTGGTTGAATAGAAATAAATGAGCACATGCTGTTGCTATTTTAATAATAATAGTGTCATAATTTGACACTATTAAATGTAATAATTAATTGAAATCAAAATTACATTCAGCATTTTCATTATTTATTTATTTATTTACTAGCCCTAACATGTATCTCTAGGTAAAGGGATAGTTCACCAAAAATACAATAAAAAGCTGAAGTCAAACTGTTGTTTTGTATTTTTGCTTTGGAATAACATAATGATGAGTAAATGATGACAGAATGCTAATTTTTGGGTGAGCTACCCTAGAAGGATTGCTAATATTTGGCTAACTTTGTTTTTATTTAAATTACAATTTTTAACCGAGAGAAAATTTGGCTTGAGTGAGAACCGTCATTGTTCATTTAAATTGCCTATAGAAATTCCTATCTTAAAGTCAGCCCTGATTTGTGGAAAGAGCCGTGTGATCATTGCCGTTCTCGTGAGGTCCTGGGGCCTGTGGGGCGAATGGTTGATCTGCTTGAGTTCACACAGGCTGCCAGTGCTCTGTGCCGTTGCGTATGCACATCAAGTGCATGACCCACGCGTGTGAACCTTTGCCAGTGGAAGAGAGAACTGTGGTTGTTTCTGGAGGGATCGCTCACCTGTGTGTTTCTTTTGACTCATCTGTGCTTGCTTGAGGGAAAGTGTAATTTGGTGTGTTTCTTCAAACCACCTGTCTGGAACAGAACATTTATGAAGCTGCAGAAAACATATCCATTGCACAGACCAAGAGTGAAGAATGAGTGAAGAATGAATGAATCCTTGAAGCTAAATAACCTACACATGCGCATGGATTCACATTTTTTCTTGTGGAGTGGGAGAAAAGCGGACGAGGCTGTTTGAAGGAGTTCTGACACGACAGACAGACAGTAACTCAAGGCTGTCTGAGACAGCTGTGTGTGATTTTCAGTCCTTGGCTCATTAAAGCTATATTATCCAAGGCTAAAAATATGATTAATTGATTGTAATGTTTTTCCAGGACTGATAAGAATGTTGTGCTATTTAGATAAATCACTTTCGCACAATCTTCGGCTCACAAGTGAATTCTGCGCAGGTTCTGGCGTACGAACGGTTTTATAAATCTGAATATATTTTTTGTTATACATACACTTTTATTACATTTAATCTTTTTAGTCATTTATGATGTTGGAAAAAAGATTGCATCAACTTCCATTATTATTACAGATATTTTGTGCCAATTTCCCAGGAAGTGGCTATTTTGTCCTATTAAACACATGGGATGAAAACGCTGCTTTATTTGCAAATGTTTTGTGCAATATTCCAATTTTGTTAAAAGTAAAGTTAAATTCAGAACTTTGGATGCAAATCAAATGGCTTAGTAAATGATGACACAATTTAAATATTTGGGTGAACTAAGAACCAATATATATAGTATGAGAATGTATGTGTAAAGAGGCAGTTCAGTGGGATCGGATCAGAGCCCTTTAGAAACCGAAATCTCAAAGAGAGCTTGTCTCCTTGCAAAATAAGCCAAATTTTTCAGTTTGCAACATGTCATAGCCTCTGGGAAGTGATGACCGCCCGTGTGTGAAGCGCTGCCGTCACTATGCGTACGGACAGTGCCTCCAGACAGAGCTGGCGACTGTTGTGTAACAGCCCAATTCCTTTCGGTCCAGTGGGGGTTAGGATCAGGAAATTTGTGAGCCTGTGTACTTTGAAGAAGTTTGCTGAATGTGGGATCTGAGGTGACAATAGGAAACGTTAACTTGCCGTGTCTTCTAGAGAAAGAAATCAATTACTTCCTAACCTCCACTTTGTACTTTTCGCTATTCATTTACTCTCTTTGACACGAGGGAGACTCGAGTCTCCTCGGCTCCGGTCTCTGTTTTCAGGCTCCACACAAACACACAGATGGAAGAGTAAACAGAACTGACATTAAGAAGCACAAACACACCTTTTTTCTATTTTGTACAGTGAGACCAAGAGCAGAGATAGTAGCATAGCTATTTCTTATTAATGGCACTAAAGCTTACAGAAGTAGGTTTTTAAAGGGATAGTTCACTCAAAACTGGGGCCTATTAAGAGCGAAAACAAATCCTAAGAGCATTATATTGACAGTTTTAACCAGTAAAAAGCAAACCCCTTCAGTGTGGGAGAGTTCATATAAAATTGATCCGATCAATTTTCATGCGATCAATCAATACATGCTATCATGAATATATGAAGAGTTCAGATGCAAAAGCCTCTAAATGCCATTTGAAATTTTCTTCTTTAATGATGATTTTTTATCAAACTTGTATATTTAACTTCAGTAATTTCACTTAAATGGCAATGATAATTACCTATTAATTGTTATTTAAGTGAAATTACTGAACTTAAATATACAAGTTTGATAAAAATCATCATTAAAGAAGAAAATTTCAAATGGCATTTAGAGGCTTTTGCATCTGAACTCTTCATATATATATTTTTTTTTCAAAACCACCCGTTTACAAAAAATGTAACCATCTCATGACCTTTTAAACTTGATTAATTGGCTTTATGCCCAGCTCCACTACTTCCTGAACTTCAGCCAGCTCCTTGTTTCCTGTCTGCCATTATTGGCCAAATTGATTAATTCAGGTGTGTCTGATTATTGTTGCCATGACTACTGAGGTCAGGTACACCTGAATTAATCAATTTGGCCAATAATGGCAGACAGGAAACAAGGAGCTGCTGAAATTCAGGAAGTAGTGCAGCTGGGCATAATGCCCATTGATGCTAACCTGACAAACCTAATCCAGTCCAGTCCGAATATAGATTATAGATTTATATATAGATTTTAGATTTAAATATAGATTTATTTTTTAGTCTATTTTTTAGTTATTTCTTTCTTTTTTTTTTTTAAATAACCTGGTATCTATTGAAAATGAATAGACAGACTAATAAAAAAAAAAAAAAAAGATTTTACTCATGGATGCATCAAGTCAGCCTACCAGTTTAGAGTTTGCCAGATTAAGACATTTCTAGTTTCTAGATTTGTTATCAATATGCACCAGATGGTCAAGAAATGGGCCGTGGGTGGTTCATGGGCATGCTGACTGAAGCTTATAGTGTACATATACAAATCTTAATGTATACACTTATTAAGCACTGAAACAGCTTCAGCTTTAATGGTGAGGCAGTTTTCAGAGTGCTGAATGATGACACAGTTGTAGTTTCTGCCTTTAATATGCTTATACATGAATGAACGGAGGTTTTCTCTGCAGGGCCGTTTGGGTAGCTGGTGACTGACTGTGAGCTGGGGTTGTGTGAAATCCCACTCTTTCACCTCCGAGACACATGATCTCAGAGGGAAGCCTCCTAAGTGGAATGCGAAAACAGTTAGTTGACAGATGGAAGGAGAGAGGAAGGAAGTGAATGGTACTGAATAACATAAGAAATCTAAATGCTCTGCTTAGCGCCGCAAGCTCATAACTTACTTTAAGTACTTTAAAGGAACTGCAAAGTTTCGTGAGCGATGATTTCATATTATTTTATTTACATATGTAGTGTATATTATAAAGTTGCTTGTAGTCCCAGAGGAAATTTTTTTTCTTTATGTATCAAGTATCGAGCATGTTTGTAAATACACACATTTTAAATGTTTCTCCTAATAAAAAAATATAAATATTTATATAAAAGAAACATGAAAACAATTTAAAATTGCAGGATTTAAAATGCCGATGACCGTTAAAACACACATCTTGTGTGACACTAAAATTTGAATGCACCATTTTTGCATTCGAATGTGGATTTTTATTTTAAATTCTGTGAATATTCGTCCTTTTAATACACTATCTTTTCATCAAGGCAAGCATGGCACTATAGACCATTTCACAAGATGTAAACAACACTGGTCCAGAAGCACTTCCTGTTTCAGTTTTTTAACACTACATAAAAGCTGGGATAAAATACAACCAACAGAACATTTAAAACTGAATCAAAAAGTTAAACAAACATCTTTGAGATGTTTTCTTTACTTGTGAAATAAAGAAAACAGTTACAAACTGAAACAGGAAGTGTTTCTGGACCAGTGTTGTTTACATCTTGTGAAATGGTCTATATATCTAGTCAGTTACTAAGTGCAGTGCAAGCATATTCATTTACAACAATTCAGTATTTTCAGCTTCAGAATCATGAATATTGTTATTCTGGTGTCTCCATTGTCCTTGGGTTACAATAACCATGTCCAAGCCTATTCATTTAAACCCATATCAAAGTTAGCAATTTAATCAACAGTGGATTTTTTGTTAACCTTGGAATATCGCAATAATATCGTATCGTGAGTTCAGTATCGTGATATGTATCGAATCGTGACATGAGTGTATCGTTACACCCCTAATTGCTACAGTATATACTTAAGCCTTTTAAAACAGCTATTGATGCTTTACACAATTAAAACCAGCACATACATTTTTTTCCACAAGCCTTACAGTCAAGTTTCTATTTACCATGTCCTGTATGTATGTATGTTGTCATATTTTAATCTTTTTAATTGGCATAATGAATGATTGAATCATCCTCTAACAGGCATTAGCTTCCATCAGCTGTCGACTGCAGTAATCAGTAGTCCAAAACATTTATCCTACTTAATTCTTACATCTGTTTTGTTTTCAGCTTTAGTGAAGATGACTTGCACTGTCTGATGTGAGATAGACCTGAGAAGAAAGATTGACCCTAGTGTCTCAAAATATGTATTCTGGTGCATTTAGAAATCATCTAGAATGGCTCAGTCAACAGCTATAAGGCTGCTGACAGAGAGCGCAGTGACAAAACAGTCTGGAGAGCGTAACTTGTGATTTACACGTTATCTTTGGAGACGTTCCTCTCAAGTTGTGAAAAGAGGCCACAGTGAAAGTTTCATTAATGCGTATGACTCAGCTCTGACTGTGAAAAAACACAGAGGAATTGCACAAGCTCTGCGCTGAGCAGAAAGCACACACAATCTTTATGGATGCAGGACTCACTTATCACAGCAAGATGTTTACTTGGAACCTAATGTTTAATGTTACCAAAATGTATCTGGGCCCTATTGTGCCGTCACCAGCTGATCACTTCAGTCCATTTGTTCTTTTTTAAATGACTTTCGTTGTTCTACCAACAGTATAATCATATCAGGGTTGCTTTAATTACTTTTGAGTTCATGGGTCACATATAAAGAGCTGATTCTTTAAAGGCATGTTAATATGTGCAGTTGCCTGTTCTGATTCTAAAAAAGTACAATGCTAAAAACACATAATAATGTGCAACTCACCGTGTAATAGGAACGGTATGCTTGTCAACAAAATCGAGAACAAAAAGTTTCCTGTATATTTTGTTGACATCAAAGTCTAATCAACTAAACAGCTTTTTGATGCAGATTCATCTGTCACTTAGTATAGCAGCCAAATTAGACAGATGCCAACATGGACAGGTTGCGTGGTAAGGCTTTGCACGTTTAATGCGCAAAACTGTGCAAGGTAAAAGATATGAGACAGGCTATAGGAAATATAATTATTAGATTTATAATCATATATTAAATAAATATATTCATATTACAATTTGTTTTACACTGTGAATCACTGGTTGAAATCATCTAAATTTAAGACACCTTTAAACCTTTTCGATTTATGGTCACTTTGCTTATTGTTTAATATATAAAATATGACTCTCATTAATGTTTAGTAACAGCTTTAAGATGGCTGTGTTGTTGCAAACCACTTAAGTAGAGAAGCGCAGCTGAGCAGTCCTGTGGTACTAAATGTGTGCAGCCATGTGCACCGAGCCCTGTGTTTATGTTGTTACCTTAAATCCAAGGGCAGGTCGGCAGGTTTTCAGCCAGAGGGGAATATGGTCTGCTCTCTACCCATCTACACACACAGTGAGCACGAGAAAAAACCTGTTTGGCAGTGATGTCCTCTTCTGTGAAGAGCAGTCTTGTTGAATGATATCTTGAGGTGGAAAACAGTAAGTCAGTCCGTGTGGCCTCTCCATGTGCTGCCGTCTTTAAATGTGGCTTATCCATATTCTCACTACACACACAGTACAGACTACAGTGCAGGAAGTGAGACTAAAGTTACTGTAATAAAGTAACAATTATTATAATCGATTTTTGCTTTATAATTGTAATGTTTTTATATTGAAATGTTAAATGTCTTTTATGTATTAATTTTATCCAAAGAAATAACAAAAGTAAAAACATTTAATAGAAACATTAAAAGATAATGTTTTGATTTATTCTATTTCATTTTTACAATACATTTCATTTCATTTTTAACTCATACATGCAGGGCTTGACATTAACTTTTTTTTGCTCGCCAGCCATTGTGGCTAGTGGTTTTTCAAAGTTACTAGCCACTCCGCATTTTCACTAGCCACAATTTTGATACCGATACCATTGGGAAAAACGGCCATATAGATATTTTTAATGTTATCTCATTATTTGGCAGCCGGTATATTAGGCTGCTGTTGCTTTAAGACATGATAGACGGACCCATTACACTGTTTTAAATAGCCAATATACTTGTAATTATGTGCAAGTACAAAATCTTCCGGAATGAGTATAATTATGCTCAATATGTTCAATCCCTCACCCTATAACCAATAATATTCATCCTGAGCAAATTAAACGAGTGAGTAAAGGGACGCGGGTTTGTGTGTCAAACTGTAAAGGATGTCAACTCGCTGTCCGACAGATTAGAGAGGGAGAACGCGTTGCTGGTGCATCCTGCGGAAGAGTTTCAGATAGTTCAGTATCGATATGTATGTCAAAATTTTGCAGACTGCATTACACGCCACTGCTGAAATCCACTCGCACATGGTGGGTTGGCGGGTGTCAATTTCAAGCCCTGCATACAATTGTTTATATTTCCATATTAAGTTACATCCTGTAAATATTTTGTAAAATACACTACACAGCCACCCTGTTTACATGGTATACACCCTATATTTTAGATGAATATTGTTCTAAATACAGAATATTGTATGCTGTGTTTATTCATTCATACAACATTACCTTGTTTAACTAACATTTAAACGTCAGACCTCTGCCTCAAGGGCTTGTCTGGTCCATCATCTAGACTAAGCAAATGCTAACAGCTTGAAACTGCATGCTGGTCTGAGCTGGTCGTGTCAGAAGGTGTTTATGTGTGAGGATGTGTACTCTTGGTTTCTGCAGTGTTCAGAGAATGAGAATCACAGTCAGATGTCATACCAGACAGCCACAGACTCCAGGCAATAGAGAGATTCAGACCACCTCAGCATTTAATCCAGTCCACCTTCAACAATTGTGCTACAAGGGTTGTGTTACAGACTGAGTAAACTGTAAACTCTTTAGCGAGAGAATAAATACCTCAAGAACTAATTGGACTGTGCCGCTATTAATAATGTATTCAACTCTACTGTGACCTGTCATTGTGCTTTCAGCAAAGAATATGTTAATATCCTGATTTTGTTCAGTTGTATTAAACATTGTCTCTTGTTTAAGATCTCTAAATATACATGTAAGCAAAATTGCTATCCTGCTTTAATTAAGACCTAAGGCAGCGTGTTTATATTAAAGCTGTAAGCCAAGGTGACTCTTGATGATAAATGAATGTGGGAAGGCGTAAGGTCACCCCTTGAAAGCATATCAGCACCTTTACGTTTGCATTTAAATTGAGAGTATCTCCACATCTAAATTAATTTTAAAGCCTCTGAAGAAAAGTGAGGTCGGTTCAGAGAACCAACACTAGACCCTTATTAAGTCACAAATGGGATGTCTCTGATGTCCTCATGCTTTACTGATTGAGTATTTGTAGTGATTCATTTGTGTGTTCACAGCAGTAACAGTGAGTTAACTACATGGTGAACTGCCTTTAGATTAGAATATTCGTTGTGTCCTTGAATCCTATAAATTCATCCTTTGTTGCAAAGTTGAATCTGTCTGAGATTGTGTTCCAAAAGTCATGGAAAAACCTGGAAAAAAAGTCTTATAGTAAATAATCAGAGTCTTTTTAATGCACTATCATTCAAAAGTTTGGGGTTCGTATGATATTTTTAATGTTTTTGCTTAACCAGGCTGCATTTATTTAATCAAAAATGATTAAAACATATAATTATTACTATATTATTACAATTTTTATTTTTTCTGTTTTAATATATCATAATGCCATTTATTCTTGTGATGCCAAAGTTGAATTTTTAACATCATTACTCTTTAGAATCCTTAGAAATCATTCTAATATGCTGATTTGCTGCTCAATAAACATGTATTATTATGTTGATAACAGTAGTGCTGCTAAATATGTTTTTAGAAACTGTGATATTTTATCACAGTTAAAATGAAAATTCAAAGTAACAGTATTTAAACAAATATATAAATCTTTTGTAACTTTCTCTACACTCACAGTCAAATGTATGAATTTCTTTAATAAAAACATATTGACCCAAATCTTTTGAACAGTAGTGTACTGTACATTTAACAAATATACATAAAAATATTAAGTCTATAATTTTATAGAAATGGCTATATTTACATTTAGTATGCATATATTATTGATTTGCATTTGCAAACCAGGAAATTTTGGAAATTGTTATTTTTTTGTTATTTTGTTGTTCTTTGTCAATTGTTCTTTTCTATAAAGTTTTTTGGACTGCTTCACAATAAATCCTGAAATTAGAGGCATTAGCCATGTTTCCCGCTCCTCATGATCGCTGGTGTTCTTGTTACGTGTTCACTGTTGCAGTTTTCTTCACACTCGTTACTATTTTAAATTGAACCTGGAGGTGTAACTTTTCTCCACACGAATCATGTGCCATGCAGGGCTTTTGGAGTCCTTAATTGACTTCAGAAGATATTGCCTATATTTACATAATATATTTAAATACCCATTGATCATTTAAAAAATAAAATAATGTCTGAAATAAATTAAAGGAGCCATATGCAAGATTGTGGCCAAACTTGGTACTGCAATCACTTTCAAATTACTGTAGAGCGGTGTATCCCGTGATTGGTAGATCGGTGGAGGGTGGAGCATCAGACCAAAACTCAACATGACAGCATCAACATCAGTTGGGCTGCAACTTTACTTTTTAAATGACAATATTCTGGCTGGACTACTGTTGTCAGTGATACAAGTATTTGAAATGAAGATTTCTTAGTGACATTTCAGGAAAAAAATATGATTAATTGAAATACATTTCTTGCATAGAGCTCCTTTAACCCTTTTTTTTCATTGAGAGTTTTATTTTAATAAATAACTTTTACAATAATTGGAATTTAGGAAATCCTTGAGGATTTAAGTCACCAGGACCGTGACTCATTTTACCCCAGCATCCTGCATTTTATCTTTCTCATACGGGCATGTGACGTAATCTCATTTGGACATTTAAGGGGTCATAAAAACGTCCGTTCAGGGCCATTTCTGGTGACCCTCTGATTAGCTGTTAGTCACTGGCTGAATTTGCGGAAAGGAGCTGATTCTGCCTGAGTGTGTCTGTTTGACAGATGCTGGGAGAATCATGCATGGCCTGTGCGTCATTGCTGTGTGTTCTTGGGAGGGAGGCATCAGGTGGTCTGTCTTGTGTTAAATGGACTGATTCGACAGGGAGGTGGGGGCGATGAATAAGGGTGTACGATGACTGTTACAATCTCATGTGTTTCTGAGTTAGAGGCTGTGGGGTGTTGCTTGGACGAAGACGAGTGAGAGGAATGGGTTCTGTGGGGTTAGTTGAGAGTTTTTAATGATTATTAAAGCATGAGACTTCTGATAATGTTCTTAATAACAACATTGTTTGCATTGTTCAACATGGTCATTATGTAATAAACAAATCAGATGAAAAAGTAACTTCTAAATTAGCTCATTAGTATTTTAGGGCGTTCTTTTGTGATGTTTTTACATCCAGTACATTTTTGCTTGCTTGGATTGATACTGTAACATACAGTGGGGCCAAAAAGTATTTAGTCAGCCACTGATTGTACTCCTAGGTTCTCCTACTTAGAATAATGAGAGAGGTCTGTAATTTTCATCACAGGTACACTTCAACTATGAGAGACAAAATGAGAAAGAAAAAAAAAATCCAGGAAATCACATTGTTGTATTTTTAAAGAATTTATTTGTAAATTATGGTGGAAAATAAGTATTTGGTCACCCACATACCAGCAAGATTTCTGGCTCTCATAGACCTGTAACTTCTTCTTTAAGAAGCTCTTCTGTCCTCCACTCATTACCTGTATTATTGGCGCCTGTTTGGACCCGTTATCTGTATAAAAGACACCTGTCCACCGCCTCAAACTGTCACACTCCAAACTCAACCATGGCCAAGACCAAAGAGCTGTCGAAGGACACCAGGACGAAAATTGTAGACCTGCACCAGTCTGGGAAGAGTGAATCTACAATAGGCAAGCAGCTTGGTGTGAAAAAAATCAACTATGGGAGCAATTGTAATAATCTCCCTCGATCTGGGGCTCCACGCAAGATCTCATCCCGTGGGGTCAAAATCATCATGAGAATGGTGAGCAAAAATCCCAGAACTACACAGAGGGACCTTATGAATGACCTGCAGAGAGCAGGGACCAAGTAACAAAGGCTACCATAAGTAAACAGACTGCACACTACACCGAGAGGGACTCAAATCCTGCAGTGCCAGGCGTGTCCCCCTGCTTAAGCCAGTAACTGGGCTAAAGAGCTCAACCACTGAGCACACCATGCCCCCATTCTCTGTCTTCGTTCTCTGTTCAACAGTTTTGTCTAATACGTTACTAGATAGAACTGTTAAACAAAGAAATTAAACTGTATTCGAAAAAGTATTATAGCGTTTACTTTTAGATTATATGTAACAGAAAGGCAAACACTGTTATACTTTGTCATTTACCATCAGCATTCATCAAATACGCATTTATATAATTTATACAAATAATAAACACTTAATTACACAAACATTGCAGACTTAGTTGAATCCAGCTGCCAGATATTCTGAAGTGCACATTTGAAGCCTACATGAACGTGTTACTCTGTGCATGATGGTCGGTCCATGTGAATTAATGAATTCAGCTTCCCTGGAGACGCATTATCGACAAACTTTAAAATATTACTGTTATTATTTTTTGAATCAGTCAACAGTCCTAATATAATGCTAAGTCTTTAGAAACTATATAAACAAACTATTTAAAAATTAATTGGTAACACTTTACAATAAGGTTCATTAGTTAACATTAGTAAACTACATTAGTTAACATGTACAATATGTGAACAATACTTCTTCAGCATTTATTAATCTTAGTTAATAATTCCAACATATACTAATACGTTATTAAAATCAAAGGTTGTATTAGTTAACATTAGTTAATGGACTGTGAACTAACATGAACGCACCATGAACAGCTGTATTTGTATTAACTAACATTAACAAAGATTAATAAACACTGTAACTATTGCATTGCTCATCGTTAGTTCATGTTAGTTAATGCATTTACTAATGTTAACTAATGAACCTTATTGTAAAGTGTTACCAATTAATTAATAAAAGACAGTGTTGATGTTGTGTTTAGCTACAGGGCTGTTGCTTTTGTAAGACTGTTCATCGATTCTTTGTAACTTAAAAATTGATCTTTTGTCTTGTAAAATCTGTGCTTGCAAAGGTTCTTCTGTTATCCTCTTGTTCATAAACATTATCTGGGTCTGAATCAAGCTCAAACTGGTATGGCAAAATTTATGCCATTCTTAATATTTACACTTGAGCAGATGAAACGAAGATGTTCTAGTAAGGGGCGTGACGTTTCTGGAACACGCTCTAAGCGGTTCGCCAATCACAACACAGCTGACCAATCTGAGCATACTGTATTTAGTATTTCGGAAGGAGGGGCTTCATTAAACCAGGGACTAAACAAGGTGTTTGAGACATGCTTGGAATAGAGGAGCTGAAATAATGTAATATATAATGTGTTTTTTTTTTTTTTTTTTTGAAGAATCCAGCATGAAAACGTATTCTAAAACATACCCAAAACCAAAATCAAGACTTTGAAAAAGGGCATAATAGGCTTTTGTGAAGCTGCAGGAGTGTCATCTGGCTTTCTTAGTGACACACAAACTGTTATTATTTTGTTGCATTTATGTTGCATTTTTAATTATCAGATTTAAATTAAGTTATACACATTATAACCTCCAACTTTCACAAAAAACCCTTTTCTCCCTCTACAGTTGACTGCTCTCAGGCATTTGAAAGAGTGGGAAAATATGGAAAATATGTTTTTAAGTACAGAATAAAAGACGTTTACTGGTGTAAAGAAAGAAAAGCTCGATTTCACCTCGGCTCCAGGAGCTTCAGAATGACACAGCAATAAAAATTAAATCCATTTCCTCAAAGCTGCGGAAGAAGATCCCAATAGACCAGAGAGAAGTCTTGACTCAGATACACATGATATTTAAAGTGCTGGTATTTTAAGCGCATGCTCCCCCAGGGTTGCTGGAGCAGCTGATGGTGATGTTCTTGTGTTTCTTTTCCATCACACGGTTAACTGGCGTTTCATGCAGAATGAGAGTGATAGAGATTGCTTCTGACTTCCCCTCATTTGAATTGTACAAACTCTACAGTCCACCTCTAAATCTGTCTTTCTGCTTAAACTTCATGACCTCAATCTGCTGCGAGCTCTCGGCCTAAATGTGCAAACTGCAGCAGGGTCATAATTCAGAGCTGTTGATAGCATCGGCCCTGTCCTTGAAGTCTTTGTGCATTGAGGCCATTGTAAATTAAATGTTCTGATCTTTGACATGAAGTGTAACTGTAACCCATGTACACTTCTGGGCTATTATAAATTAAGCCATCACTGATCATTTAGTTTTGGACTTTTATTCCCTCCCTTGATTAAGGGTCGTTTTGCATCCAACTTGTGACACATGATACCTTCACCTCTGGGGCTGAGGGGCGAGTTGATGTAAACAGGGGAAGGTTATGCGCTCTGTGTCATTAAATCCTTTCTCCCATCATGTTCCTCTCTGGAGTGTCAGCTATTGGCTTTCAGCACCGTGGACAGTGTCATTCATCAGTGCAGTGCTGAAGTGGTGGCAGAACCATGAGCTGTAGATCATGTCCCATCAGGCCACGGGCTGACAGCTCATTTTGAAGGCCCAGCTGATAGGGAGGGCAGGGCTATGACAGGCTGCATAATCCATCAGGCTTCCTGTGACCCATCCGTGCACTTTCCATCACGGTTTGGCACTTTGTGCAGCTCCAAGTCGTAAAGAACTCTTTTAGCACGGTCCAGTCCTAAATATGCCCCTCATTTTAATTGAGGTTTATGGGGCTGCAGTTAACATGGCTATTAATAACCATTGATGGACTAAGACCTTCAAAATGCATTGGAGACAAAAGGAGACTGTGTCCCTTGCCATTTCAGATTGTGTAAATAAAAATTACCTGTTGTTTCAAGACCTGGCATATACGTATGAAGCTGAATAATATGCTGCGAGTCATGTGGTAATGGAAAAAAATCAGATGGGAGGAAAAACTATATTTCAGTTCTCCTCGTTCTCTTGAAATTATACAGTTGTCTAATTATGTTGTATATAATTTGCAGGCATCAGGGAGCCGCTATTAATATGCAGAGTATTGGAATCGCTTTTGAATGCATGCTCTTATTTTTTTTAATATCACTTTCAATTTCGCGATCACATGGACTTGTGTAGGGAGCGGCGGTACTGACCACACATTTTACAGGACAACATATTTGTCAATCAGCACCAAATCTTCCGGCATCGTCCTGTCAGTCATCTCTCCTCACTATCTTCACGTGATAAGTGAATTCTGCTGTACTCTAATGTAACCGAGTACCACAGCAAGCTTATAATGTCCCTTCAGAGTGTCCCTTTGCAGTGCCTTTCCGAATTTGGATTAAGGCTGGGGCACATCCCTAATTATAATTATTTCTGAGTAAATAATTGTATATTAGTCCTAATGACTCAAAATATTTATGTATATATTCTGACTAATTGTTTTGCACTAATCCACAATGATATTTGTCTTGTGTCAGTCCTCATGTAATATAGTGCTTATTAATGTCTCTTTTCAGTAATTTCGGTCACAGTATGACTGAGTGGGAAACACATCTGCAAAGTCAACACATTCTTATGGTATTTTAAAAGTTTTTTAAAAAGGCCACGTAACTGACTTCCTTCACCAGAAGAAAATTAAGAGTTACAGTCTCCGGTATAATACATATCGTGGCTTAAAATAGAAGGCGGCTGACAGAGCACCTATACTTCATACCAAAGTAAATTAGACCCCAGGTGTTTTCAGTGTACTTAAACCTACCAGTGAAGACAGTACCTTAAGACAAAGACGGGTCTTCTCATAACCACCATTCATGTTTTTGTCTTTAATAACATGTCTTAAAGTGAGAGAGAGAGTGATGTAAGAGCAAGGGATGAGGAAGATTTGTATTACCTCTGCTGGCCTCAAATTACTTTATGACAATGGAAAAAGGGATGCTAGCCTGACCTGAACTTTATTAGTACATTTCATCTCAGTGGAAAATAGACCAGAAAATGAAACCCTCTATTAACCTCTCACACTGTGTGCCTGAATTAATAGAGTGAGCAAGCATTACTGCAATTACACGTTATGAGAGGTTCAGAGGTCAGGGTCAAATAAAATCACTATTACATACCACTTTTTAAAATGTAAAATTATTGTGGAAAGATGTTTTTCCCCCAGAATGATGTAGTCTACCAAATATCTGAAAAAATCCTACAAACCTCAAGGGCCTTATTTTTAGCAGCTTTTATGGAGAGAGAGTCAAAGCTTTACAGATGCCTACCTGCTCACAATTTTACGTTACATTAGCTCATTATCAGTACCGGAACAATGACAGCTGTTCATAAGTGCATGTTGTATGTTTACAATGTCTCACATACAGTTTGAAGTGCTTCCTCTATGCATGTGTGATGCAGAATATGCCTGTGGTGGAAGACGATGCTTGCTTTCACTGGATAGACTTTCTTTAGTACTGAAGGAATCACTTCAGAAATAGTCTCTTGATATGCCTTGATCCAACACATGTGTGCAAGTTTGCATGAGGGCTCTGTCTATACACACACTATTGACTCTGGTCATCACCCTCTGAAATATTGGATTTCAGTTGATGAGAGCCAGAAGAGCTCCCCTGCCTGCTCTTCCTTTACTACCTTATCCCAGATCCCAATGCTTAACTAACTGCTGTCATATTGTTTCAATCATTGTGATGTACTGTAGTGTGTGTTTTAGGGCTGGGTGATGTAACTAAAGTCATTTACTCAATATTCTTAAACCGTTTTGTTTAAAAGGGTCATTTCCTCCCTTTTTTAAAATAGTTTACTTTAATATGCACCAGACATTGTGAATACACAAAAAATGCCACTCACATCCTGTATTGAGAATGTTTGAGTGATTACAAACTTTACTAAAATAAGTTGAACACCCTAACCAAACCTCAGTCGCCAATAAATAAATATTCTCAACACAAGGCGCAAAGGAATGATCGTGAGATTATTGTAATGACACATCTTTAAGGAAGGAAAGCTCACATGAATTGATCAATTTATTCAGTTTGAAATCATTCGTAAATGTTTCGTAAATATTTGGTATATCGCCCAGTCCTAGTGTTTCTTTTCTTTCTTAACTTCTCTCCTCCTCTTTCTTCTGTATATCAATCTACTATATGTGTTCTGCTAATCTTGTAACTGTTGTTGCTTATTAGAACCTTGTTGTTGTCATTTATAATTTGTCTCTTTTCTTTGCATAGTTCTCTCATTGTGTTGTTGAATTAGTTCTGTTGCTTTGAGCGCTTTCTCCCTTTCTAACCCTGCGTTCATTTTGTTATGGCCCGACCGCAGTCCAGGATGACGCTGCCCCAGGTACCCAGGAGTACATTATGTTGCGGCAGGATTCCATCCATTCTGCGGATATAAGGGGTAAAGGCTCCCCTTTTCGTGCTAAGTGTCACGAAATCTTCTGCTGCCCACTGAAGCAAGTCACCCTCAAAGACAGCTCAGATCCCGAAGGTTTGTGTAAAACACATCCATGTTTTTCTTTACTTTGCTGATGCTTTTGTATCTTTTACATAAGTTTAAGTTTCGTTTGAACTTACTTTAGTGTTTTGCCTTTTCTTAAAAGCATCTGGCTTGTGTGTCTTGTAGAAACTGCTTGAAGCCTGTGATGTTGAATGACCTAAGGACACACTCCCCTTCTTTTCTGTTTGTGTGTGTGTGTGCGTGTGTATCTCTGTGCTGAATGCAGACTTATGATCAAGATTCTTCAGATCTGTATTCACCAATGCTTGACCAGTGACCAGATCACTGATGATGTCACTCTACCTGATCTGAGGCTTCACACTTCTAATTTAAAACCAGGGCTCTACACTCATTTATTTTATTTTATTTTTAGAGGCACAGTGTATACAACGTTTTGTTGACTAATATACGCTTATATTTATTATATTATATTTACGAGTGACACTTACACTGGTGCGACCAATTAACGTTCTATAATGTCACAAATTATTAAATGACATGAATACATTGTAGAGCCCTGCAAATAAATAACATCCACACAATAAAGCCCCTTTATCACTAAACCCTCAGTATGAGTGAATTATGATGATTCACACCACACCCTTCCCACAAGCCCCTCCCCTTTTTGAATACAGCTTGTCTCTTACTCTCTTTTCCCTCTATATCTCTCTTTCTTTTCTTCTCTTTAGCCCCGCACCCATTTTCAGACATCCCCCTCCCCCCCACATCAGGTCCACACATGATCCTTCCTCAGATGAATATCTGTTTAACTTCTGTTTCTCAAATGATAGTATTTATGCTTTCAAGTAGACCTGGACTCTGTCTCTTTATGTATCTCGCTCTCAGGTGTTTCAGATGCATGAGGGTTGCTGATGTCTGCTAATGGTCATGCATACACGGGTCTGATGTGCTGGGTTGTTATCAGGGTCCTGCATGTGGCTGAAGGCTGTATTGTCTTTATGTTGGGGGTGTTTTGGAAATCTTGTAGAGTGATAAGATTGTCCAAACATGTTGTAAATGTGATTGTGAAAGTGTTTTTCTTTTCAGACGCTCAGATCACTGGGTAAGCCGTCAGCAGTCACCTCAAGCCTAAATAAATACAATTTAACATACAAATGCGCTCATCTCAACCGCTGTGCAGGATGACATATGAATTGTTCACGCATCACTAGAACACAGCACTAGATTTATGGATAATTTAGTTGTCATAGATACAGTGCCATTGCTGCTGACAAACATGTGCCTAATCAATTATTCAGTAATGGTTTATATTCACGGTCATTGCTACCTTATTTCCATGTGGTATAGAGTTGTAGAGAGTCTCTGAGGAGCATGGGGAATCTTTCTGTGTCTGTTTGTGGTCAGTTTTTATCTGTCTGGATCATGCTGCGAATAAAAGGACACGAGTGAAAAAAGTGAAGGAGAGGAAGGCTTATAAAGAGACAGACTGGAGTACTGCAGATATATTATTCAGTCTGATTGAAGCTCTGCTTGGACGTGACTGAATTTGCAAAGAAAGTCATGGGTATCTTATGAAATAAGCACTGTGCCATGGAAGGTTAAGGGATAGTTCACCTTGAATTGGAAATTATGATGTTCCTCAGTGGGTCGCAAAAGGAGATGTTTGGCCTAAAGTTCTCACTGCTTTTTTTCCATACTTGAATGTGGACAGAAATTGTCAACCATCTAAAATGACACCAAAAGCACCTTGAGCCGCGTTTTACCCAGGAACTTTTTTCCCCCCAGACCGCTTGCTTACTGCGTTTACACCACGGGCTAAAGTACCGGTCCGGGGCAGGAAGATTATCGACGTTGAGCTGCGTGCGACTGCTCTTCCTAGCCTGCACGTTTGTTTTGAGTTTTGCTGTGCTGCTTTTGTGTGCGATTTGTTTACTAACGAGGTAATTAACAAAACGGCAGAAAAGAGACGAGCACCCAAAGTGTATTCAGAAAGCTTGTAATGCTAGATATAAAAAGTAGACGTTTGTTATCAGCGGATATTGACCGGGAGATGGATGGGACGGTCGCGCGCCATCGGGCAGAAAGAAGGAGGGGGGGGGGGGGGGGGGGTAGATTTTTTTTCTTAACCCCTTACTTAACTGTATTATTTGATTATATGTTAACACATTCTGTTTTAATAATAATATAACTTTTGGATAATCCACTGAATTATTTACAAATTAAAGTTTTAAAGAAATTTAAGACATTTTCCTGTTATTAGCTCCACATTATTTAACACATTGAGTCACTTAAAAAAAAAACAAAAAAAACTTGAGAAAGCACAAATAACATTATAAAATTGAACCCTGAATTGTGAATTAAAATCTGCTTTGTATTAAATATATTGCAGAATAAACTATTGCAAGACCTGTACCTGGGGACATATTTCTAACTTGACACTGCATGTGTGTCATAGCACCCAGCTCTATAAGAGACCATTAACAAGCGATGTCCTTTGTTGTTATGCCAGCTACAGTATAGGTATTCATCAAACACATAACATTATTGCAGTTAAATCATGGCTATGTCCATAACCCTTCTTTACAGAATGTGAAAATAGGGCTGGCTTGCTCATTTCACAAGCTGTGTGTAGCAATTTAAGTGCTTGGACCTTCACCCCTACCTGTGTAAACGGCATGAGTAGGACTGATGAGCTCTGAAATTACATTTTGACTGACCCCCGCTTCTCATGTTACATTTTCGACTGAGCCCAGCCCCCCCCCGCTCTTTTCAGACTGCATTACTCAACACTGTTATCACTAACAGCACAAAGATGGACTCTTTGTTTGTTTGTTTCCTCATTTAGTTGCATCACGCTCACAGGATCAGGCTGGAGCTATTTATGCAAATGTTTGCACAAATAGAGAAAGCATGAATAAGTCATGGTTATGATAATGGATGTGAGCAGGGGGGATTGAAATGGGTGGAGCAGCAGAGGAAGGACCTTCTGCACTGTACTGTGTTTTTTTTTAGCATTTTATATTTATTGCAGGTCTGTGCTCAGATTCAGGGGTGTTCAGAAATGTCTGGTGTAATACCAGTTTTTATATGACCTAATTGACAATTTTTTTTATCTCAACTCTTGCTTTTAATTGGGTAAGAGATCAAATACACTGCTGAACCAATAATATCTGCATTTATTTAATAAAAAATGTAGTAAAACCATATTAAAATGTATAAAAGTATTGTAAAATGGAATTTATTCGTGTGATCAAAGCTGAATTTTCAACATCATTACTCCAGTTTTCGGGGTCACATGATCCTTCTGAAATCATACTAATATTCTGATTTACTGCTCAAGAAACATTTCTGATTATTATAAATGTTGTGCTGCTTCATATTTTAATTTGTGTAAACCATTAAAGATTATAAAGAGAGAGAAATATATATGTTTATTCTTCAAGGATGCATCAAATTGACAGTTAAAAAGACATTTATAATGCTACAAAATATTTCTATTTAATAAATGCTTTAATAAATGTAATAAATGCATGTAATAAAGCAGAATAAAACAACAGGTCATTCATAGAATATCTTGTCTCTTTGAATTAAAATCTAGATTTATTCATTTAGATTTTATTAAAAGTCCACGCCCATGCTCACATTTACAGACAGCAGAGTTGTATTTCTTGCATGGATGTGGTCCCTAAGGATGTGTAAAAGGTGAGTGCTTTGAGAGAGCAGATTGATATGAGGTAATGTTGCTGATGTGACTGGTCATTTGGGTAGCACTATACTGTAGCTGTCGTCATGCTCTGGAACACACAACCAGACTTTTAACTGCTGTGAAATGCCACCAGTATGATAGAGGGGCTAGGTTAATAGTGTCACATCCCCCTTCTTAGCTACAGTGGCACCCTAAAGTTTTGGGACAAGCTGCACTTAAAAAAAAAGCATTGCTTTAAACAACGCGGGGCCAGATTTACTAAACAGGGCAAATTAGCAAGAGATCACCATTCCATAAAAGCGCCTTTATAGGAGTGAAAAGTTCTGTGTGTGCTCTACAGACGACGTGCAAACGTTTTTTTAGTTTTGATGTTTTTATTAGCTGTGATTTAATTTATGGAGAACTAGGAGTACCACAAAATGATGGAATCAACTTAAACTGTGAGTGTTTGATAAAGAACAGCAAAATATGTGAATGGGAGGAAGAGGAGGAGGAGATTGGCTCACTGCAAGCTTTCACTCCTGCCTAACTCCCCCTCTTTTCCTCGCACAAAACGCACACGCTTGGTATTTTCCCCTCGCCCACACTAGTGTGTTCCAAATGCCTGTTTAGACGGGTAGTCATGAGTCATCTCCCCACACGCTCTCACCTATTCTCCTCTTTCATCAACCTGTTTCACACCTCTTCAATCCCTCGCCCTCCTGGAGAGTTAAACTGAGAGGTGTACAGTGTGTAACTTCTCTCCTCCGCTCCCTCGCTGAACAGATCCACAAAAACTAAAGCTAGGGGATGTTGTAGCAGTCCTTTATCCAGTAGTGGAAATATTCCATCCTGCCAGAGTGGAAATCAATATGTGAACACTCTACATCTCCATTTAAAGTCATTTGTGCTCTTGTCTGAGCCGTGCCACTTCACAGACTGGTGATGCTCCCATTTTTGTTGAAATGTTTACTTTGGAAATGGCTGGAGAGTTTTGTTCTCTATTGCAATAGTACAAATGTCAAGAGTGGTACTAGTTGAACCCCAAGCCCTCATTCTGTGATATGGTCCTCCTGTCCCTTGGGCCAATGGGACACGATGGAATAGCACAATAACATAAGACTCGAGTGCTTCTGGCAGGCTAAGGCCTTGTCGGCACTGATTTACAGAGACACCCAATTTGGAGCATTGTCTTTTGCTGCCAGTCCTGGTGAAGGATCTGAGAGTGTTGGGCTGGACGGAAAAGGCAGGATTGATGTCTGCCTGCGCAACTCTCTCACCCACAAGCAAACCAACATGTAGATGTTCAGTAATTTATAGGAATCTTTATCAGCCTACATGAAACAGTCTTTTTTTTCTGCAATGTGATACTGCAGATCAGTCACATGAACTTATTTGAGGGATAATCCCACTGGAGTAACCTTGGGTTAAGTGCCTTGCTCAAAAGCTCAGTGGTGAATTCTGAAAGCTCGCTCCTTGTGGAGACTCAGCCTCTTCATACCACCACTAAAGACTTATCAAATGTAGTCTCCGATATAATAATTTTGGATGATACAGATAAGCCACTTATTATTTTCACGTGTCATAACCATTACATGACTATACAAGTGAATTTAGGCATCACAACAAGATAACGTGCAGTTTGAAAAAATGGATATTAATTTTGAGATTTGCTAAAGGTTACATTTAACAGTGTTGTTAAATTATTAGTGTTTTTAAATATACATTTTATGTGAGCATTAGATTAAGGCAAATGTAATCTAAATGTAAGAATAGGGGAAATGAGCATGAACAATTAAAAGATGTCCAACAGGATTCAAATTTATCGCTAATATGATACCAATATAAAGTTTTGGGTTGGTAAGATTTAGTTAGTCTCTTTTGCTCCCCACGGCTGAATTTATTTGAACACAAATACAGTAAAACAGTAATGTTGTAAAATTATATTAGAGATTAAAATAAATTTTCCTGAGATGGCAGAGCTGAATTTGGAAAGTCTGACATTATTACAAACTGAAGTGATCTAATTATAAACAGCCAGACCAACAGTATGTGGGTTAAACTAAAGCTAATTCTGTTTTTGAATAAGGATGTTAGATGTACTTTATCTCCTAGAAACATGCAATAAATTGATTTTGTGTTTTTGAAAATCAGAGCTCTCTAAGCAGTCTGCACCTGAACATAGCACCATTCCCTCTTTGTGCTATTGTGCATGCACTGCTGTAGGTTTAAGGAATAGGCTCAATGGCCCAGTGATGTCTTTACAGCGAGGATGAGATTCGGTTTACTCAACCACTCCAGGCGAGAAGCTATTTATAGCTAATCCTAATGTGACAGGGAAGAGGGGCTAAAACACTGTTCTGGGACACACATTCAGGGTAGATGCAGGGAAAGCAGAATGAAAAGAGAACATTGCAAAGCATCTCCAGTACATGTGTGTTAGGAGGATGCTGACTTGGTATCCAGAACCATGTTGTCTCCATTGACTAGTTTACTTTGAAGTGCAGTCGATGTCATGTGCTACCTTACATATTTATTGTTCTGGGTCTTTGTTGTTGGGTTTTGACAGACATCTTGTTCAGATATGTGATCTTGCACCTGGCGCCAATGACTTTGTACAGTGACGCATGTATCATTCTAGCCCATTCTCATCCTTTGGCGTCATATAAGTGACGCCATATGACATTTCAGCGAAATACTACGCACATGGCACCCTTTAGCATCAATATAACACACAGAACCCAAGGCGTCAAACAGGTGAGTGGCATCCTTTAGCGTCAATGTGAGACGCAGACCCTACCCCATACCTAAACCTACCCGTAACAGTGCGTGTTATATTGACACTAAAGGGTGCCATGTGCGTAGTATTTTTTCATATTTTGCACTCACGCAAAGTGGGCTGGCTTTTCCCTCCACAGACAAATGCTAATAAACTAGGAAATAAACTTAGCGGTCCCGGGGCAGGTCAGAGCAAAAAGGAAGCGTGTTCTGGCGCAAACGTTCCCTAGTGCTATTTTGCAGTTCCGCTACTGACCAGAAAAAAAAACCTAGTCTAGAGTCAGTGGCGGGTTGCGCATTGTTCATAATGCTATTTTAAGCGCACATGCTTACCCATAATGTAGCGGGTGCACAACGCGCATACATTTTGATTCTCTCATCAACACAGATGCAGCAGGTTTTATTTTTTCAAATCATACATTATAACAAAGAAAAATATTTACACACGAGGGAAATTATTGTGGTGTCCATGACATTGTAAAAAAAATAAATAATTTTTTTCCTCCCACGCCTGTTTTACCGACACTAATTTAGGTGGGTTTCTCCCATCCCCATACTACGTTACTTCTCTGTCTTTCACTGCCCGACAAGTACGTCGGTCTCCTCGGCTGTGAACCGCTCCTGGCGCACGCCTGGTAAATCTGCCATAATAATAACAATCCACCATGCAACATGATGAATGATGCTCTGATTGGTTTATTTCGTGTTACGCCCAAACCACACTGATGCCAAAGGGTCCTGACCAAACGTCAATATGTGACAATTTGGGAGAGAGAATGTATTGACTTATTCTATTTTTATGGTGCACACAGATAACAGCCGAAATGAATAGTAAAGCACATATAGCTGTTTGGAAAGTTACCCGCTCAAGTTACCATCTTGTGCCAACCTATAAAACTGCCTCTAATTCACTTATTTGTGAAGTTTTTAACAGTTACTGTATATGTATATGTTTATAAACCATAGTTGCTAAACAGAGATAAACATATGTAAAAGAGTCTGGGCTGGCAGAGTGTTTCAATCTTGATTTGTACACGATGTGTTAGCTGCACTTGCAGTCACCTGAATCAGAATGCAGGACACGGGAGCCTGGAAACAAGTTATCACAGAACCAAATCAGATTTGTGGGTAAAAGATTGAGGAGGTAGAATAAATGAACACTGCTAGGACGTACAAGCCGAACCAGAGCATTAGAGAGAGTAGCCAGAGAGAGTGACAGCGCGGACACACGCGGGCGCGAGTCGGCAAAACTTAAATATGTATTGTATACACACTCACATGCTCTATTCACACTGCCGCAGCGATATCTGATCGGATCTTGTTGCATGCATGTAAACAGAAAAAAACTAGTAAATTGCATTAAATTGCATCCGATTTGGGCCATTTTCATATGTTGTTTGATACTTTTCCAATATCTGGTCATCTGGCCTATAAGTCTAAAATCTCATATCCGACTCTTCTCTTATTTCACGGTTTTATGTCATTAATATCCGCTGTAACATAATATTTGTTTACAGTATATGTGCATGTCTTAGTAATTCTAGAGTACAAGATGTGAAACAGAAATGTCAAGTATGCATTTTAACAATGTTACACTATTTTCTTAGAAAGGCTTGTCTTCCTGTGGTGATGTTGTCATAGTCAAGTCACCATTATTATTTTATAGCGCTTTATACATCACAGATTGTTTTAAAGCTGCTTTACAGTGACCAACTTATGATTAAATTATGCAAACATAGTTCACTTTTGCTCTAGAAAGAAAAAAAAGTCTTGTTGTTCAGCTATATTCTCTTCAGTGTGTGACACTGTAAAAGTACAGTTCAGTTCTGCTCGTAATGATAATCGGTTTTTAAATTAGTTCAGGATTAGGCCTGAGTTCGATTAGGACATTTAAGTAACCTTTTTAAATGAACTTGCAGAATAAAGAAACAACTCAAATATCCCTTTGTCAAAAGAAATACAGTTATGGAAGTGTGCAAGTGTGGCAGAAATGGATAGTTAACCCAAAATTACAAATTCTGTCATTATTTAGTAAATGAGTGCTCTCAAGCTTCTAAATGGAAGTAGCATGAAAATGACGACTGTTTTTTTCTATGCTTTAAACACTCCTTCCTAATTTAACCAGCTTCATGTTTCACAGAAGACCAAAAGTCATTGGGACAGCGAGAGTGTATAAAGGATAATAAAAGTTGTAATGTTTGGATGAGCTATCCCTTTAGTTTTGATTGGCAGTATCTTAGCTCTTTAGTCTGTGTCTGACAGATGTGTTAAAATGTGGGCCATGCGAGCAATGAGTGTGCTCTCTATTTTTCCTCCTGCTCCATCCGTCAGACACGAAGCTGTCTGATTGGCTGTCGCACCATTCAGACGCATGCTTTGGGTGATGTAATGTGCAGAAATCAAGCGTCATCGTCGACGCAGGACCCAGCGTACAAAAAGCAGCGCTGATGATTCCAGCTGGCGCTAATCTCAGCGCTAACACTGATAAAGGCCTGATTATTGTTATCCCTCCGGCAGTGGTCGCACACTTTATCAGCTGATTAGCAGCAACTGCTGGAGAACTCTGTAGCTTTGTGTGATGATCTGCACTTAATCCTCACTGATTTTATAGCAGCGTGAATCCAACTCCCTCTGCAGTGTGTGCTTGTTATGGCAGATGTTTGTTTTTTTAAATGGGATCAAATGGCTTCTTCCAATGCAAAAGATGCCCAATCCACCCTGGTTACTGCTTGGTGAAAGGCCATAATCACTTAAACTTATCACTCTGTCATTCCAGGATGCTCAGCATAATCTCAGATTCATATTGAGACTTATGACACGGCTTCCTGGAATGCTTGTTTGCGATTGGTCGATTGTGATCTCTTGACAACAAAATATTTTGGTATATTGACTGTTTAGCTGTATAAATCACTGCTGTCCCAGGCAACTGATTTTTAGCATAGATTTAGCCTCTTTTAACCCCCACAGTGTCTGTCTTCGCAAACAATGAATACAATATTTATTTATGTGGTTGGTTTGATGGGTAGGTTTTATTTTGTGATAATGACCAGATGAATGTACATTCATTCTATTATTTAATACTCAACCTCTTAAAGTCTCGGACTCGGTTATAAACATGTCTTCCGAAGAGGGTGTGGAAAAGAAAGAAAGAAAGAGACGGGCATCACAAATTAGGAAAAACTCATTGTCTCAACCGAGACAACTGGGCTCTGTGAAAGAAGAGTTTTGGCTCAGAGCTGAATTCATTGTCAGAATTATTATTATTTCACTTGCTTTCAGAAATGAGAGCGCCTGCAGCTAAAGGACTTCTGCGTTTTCGTGAGGCAGCAGAAGGGAGCGCAGAGTGGCAGAATCAAAGGAATTTCAATTGCTGTTTACTCTTCGGCCTCCTATTCAGACAGCTCACGCTGCATGAGAGTCTGCTTAGATCACAAACTATGCAGGGTGGGAAAAGGAAAGAATGTGAAAAGATGAAAAGAGAAACTTTGTATATAATGCATTCGCCATGAGCATGGAAGCAATGAAGCTTGGTTATCCAAAGAGAGATTCAGTAGGAGATGCTTACATACTCCACCTTATAGGGGCGGTTCACATAAAAATGAAAGTTCTGTCATAATTTGCTCTTCATCACATTGTTCCAAAACTTTGGAACACAACAGAAACATATTTTGAACAGTTTTGTCCAAAACAACATTGAAAGAAAAGTTTAGTTTTGTTTTTATAGCACTTTATTTGTATAGCACTTTATAAAATAGAAATAATTTCAAAGTAACTTCACAATAATAAACAGGAATGTAACAGAATTAATGATGAGACTAGTTCAAATTCTGCTGTAAAACAGCATAGTGCAGTGATTATTCAGTTTAGTTCAATAACTAATTTATTCATTATAAAAAAGTTCACAAGTAGCTCTGCTGAAGATATGTCATTATTCAGCTTGCGTCAGTTAAAATGTTGTTTCAGATCAGTTCAATAATGGTGTTGATGTTGCAAACTTCAGTTTGAAAAGAAAAAAGATAAAGCATTCGTTATTATTCATCTCACTTCAAGTTTTGTTCTCGTCATGCAGTTAAATAAAAAAAACATACATTTTTAAAATTATCTTTTGGTTTCTGCATAAGAAAGTCATACATGACGTCATATTTAGAATGAAATGATGTCAGAAGTTACATTTTTGTGAAAACTATCCATTTACAACGCTGATTCATGAAGACTGTTTAGACAGTAGACAAAGGAAAGAAACAAATTGTGCATCTGAATCTCTCAGCACCTTCCTCATCATGTTAATACTGAAATAAGATATGTGAAGAAAAAAGTCAACAATTTATTCATGCGCTGCAGTACAGCCGCGGCTGATCCCCACGGTTGTAGAACAGGTGGTGTGTTCAGAGCTGAGGTCTGTCAGAGGGAGCAAAGGCAAATCAAATAAAGAAAGTTTTGAGAGCATCAGCATGCCAAGCAGGCATCCCAGAGGGCTGTGTAGAAGTGAAGCCTTGCCTGGGATCTCTCCTGGATACTTTTTTTCTGGGGTAAAAAAAAAAACAAACAAACAAGAAACTGCATGGTGGGGGGAAAAGGCAAGGACCATCAATAATGTAGAAGGTCAGATCTACTCTGGCTGTACTGTTTAAATCAAAGCTGGCTGGAGCTCAGATTTAGAAAAGGAATTTAGTCTTTTGGATTTAAAACAGTGAAACCGGACATTTCTGTTAAAATGCAAACGAGGTTTTTAACAGAAATGTCCCCCCTTGAGGCGTTTTTACCTTTTGCTAAAACTTGGTACTCAAAGGGATTGTTTATTCTATCATATTCCACTCCATTCTTCACATATATATATATATATATATAGTGAAATACATACAGGTTTGAATATGAGGGAGAGTAAATAATGACAATTGAAATTTTTGGTTGAGTTATCCCTTAATTGCATAGTATTGTTATTAATCTAATTAGTCACATAGATAAAATCCCCCAAATTAAGAATTTAAAGATGCTGCTGATAATCAAGTAAAACATTGAATTAAGGTTACTAAAAATAGGCAATTTATTAGTTATTTCCATATTATTGTATCAATCAGATGTCGCTGGTGTCACGTCTCAAGACCACTGCATTCTACTCCAGTGTGATGTACTCGGTCTAGCTGTTTTTGAAATGTTTTGTTTGAACGACTGGGTTGTGCTTACTGCAGACTCACAAAAACATGGTCCTTCAATCTTGAATTATTTTAGGTGCAACAATGTTTTACATAGGATTTACGTTTGGATTAGGGGTCATGATTAACCCATTTATCCTAATTATTCCTAGCTAAGTTAGCATGTGTGTGGTACTCTTTAACCCAAATTAAACTTTGTCAAAAGTTTATGTATATTTATGTAAAAGTTGAATGTATATTTTCAGACGTAAGGTTTTAGTTTAATCAAATTCCAGTGCTGGCTTTATAGCCACTTGGCTACTTGCTATTTTGTGTCTACGGCAAATGCGCACAAACATTTTGGACTTGAATTTTGTATAAGTACTAATGTTGTAAATGTATTTTTCATGTAAATTTACTTTATGGAGTTATTTTTCGATTTGATCAAGAACTTAAAAACATGTATAAAGTAAAAAAAAAAAATTGTCAATTTACCATTCAGAAACGTTTTGTAAGAGCCGTGTGTGGTGAGGTTCTGCTTGCCTCTCTTCGTCGCTGTTTTCTGGGTCTGATTCTGGCTCATACTGATACTGCAGTATCGACACCATTATTTACATTTGACACGAACAACACATGCAACTTCGCCCGTAAAGGTAATGGGCGTGAATTTTCTGGACAACGTGCTCTACAGTTTAGCCAATCACAACACACCAGCCTAAACTAACCAATCTGAGCCCATTGCCTGTTTCTGAGGGAGTGATTTCATAGAATCAGGATGTAAACCGGTCGTTCAAATGACAGAGGAGAAAACGGCTTTCAATAAAGGTGAAATTTATGAAAAATAAGACTTTTAAAAAAAGAGAAAAACCACAAATACATGTTATATTGCACCCCATAAACACAATCATGCAAAGAAAAAAAGCAGTAAACCACCCCTTTAAAAAAGGTACAGGAAGTGAAATGGGAGAGTGAGGGAATCATTTTATTTCATTTAATGGTGACATATTATGCCCCTTTTCACAAGATGTAATATAAATCTATGGTGTCCCCACCCAGAATGTGTCTGTAAAATTTCAGCTCAAAATCATTATAGCTTGTCAAATTTGTGTGTGTCCCTTTAAATGCAAATTAGCTGCTGCTTCCCATTCCCATCAGAAGAGGGTCGATTCTTTACACAAGCTTGATACTCTGGAAACACACGAATCTCAGTCGTCCAAAATCTCAGAAATAATAATTTTTGGACTGCACCTGGACATTTCTCAATTTTTAGTGGATAGTTGTATTTAGTTGTTGTGAAGTGACATTGATTCATCTCATCAACTTGCATGTGCCATCATGTTTAAGTTTTACACAAGTTGACACAGTTTCCCTGAGGTCTTTATAAGACAGCTGAGACATTTTTTGGTCAAAAAGTGTACGTGCTCATCTGTGCAGCCAACGACAGAACAGTTTGCATGCTTTGCTCAAACTTTTTGCCATTGCGTTAGAACTGTTGTTGCTTGTGAGAACCAGATGACAGCGCCGTGGATTAAAATGTAAAGATTAAGGGGCGGTAATATTATAATATCGCCTGCCTAGGTCAGAAGGGGAGCGAAATCTGACCTGCTTATTTTTTTATATGCTTGCAGAATTCTTACCAAAACAAAGTTATACTGGGTTGTCACTTTTCACGTTTTCTAGGTTGGTAGATGCGCCAGGGACCCGACTATAGCAACACAGAACAAGTCAGATTTCCATGATATGTCCTCTATCACTAAACAGAATTTTGCTCAGAATTTTGTAGCCAAAGTGTATATTGCAAGGGGGGGTTGACTGCTTTTTTTCTTTGCATGATATGGGGTGCAATATAATATGTATTCGTGGTTTTTCGTTTTTAAAAAGTCTTATTTTTCATAAACTTCACGTTTATTGTCAGCCGCGCTCTCCTCTGTCCTCGAACGAGCGGTTGACTTCCTGATTCTATGAAAACACTCCCTCAGAAACACGTCATGGGCTCAGATTGGTTAGCTTGGTCCGGTGAGTTGTGATTGGCTAAACTGTCGCTTACGTTGTCCGGAAAGTTAACGCCCATTACCTTTACGGGCACGTCATGAGCTCCGGTCCAGATGTAAATATGCGTCGAACTGCAGTATCAGTATGACCCAGAATCAGACCGAGAAAGCCGCGATGAAGAGTCAAACAGAACCACACCACACACGGCTCTTAATAAACGTTTCTGAATGATAATTTGCTACATTTTTTAACTTTATACACGTTTGTTTAACACAATAGCATCTGACTGGCAACAATAGCAACTAGGGGTGTAACGGTACACAAAAATCACGGTTCGGTACGTACCTCGGTTTTAAAGTCACGGTTCGGTACGTTTTCGATACAGCAAAAAGAAAGAAATGCCAGAGAAATTTCCTATTTGTTTAAAGAAAAAATATTTTTAAATAAGTGTGAGTTTTCCTAGATCTTGAAACTTTCAGGTTTATAAATAGGGGTCATCTTTGAAGGATGAACAAATAATGTTTTGGTCATCACATTAAAAATAACATTTAAATATATATTTATTTATATAATATTTGAATTTTGAAGTGCTGGAAAAAGATGTGTGAAGTACTTGAAAGCATTTCACCATTCCAGCCAAACTGGTTACAGTTAGTGTTACTATATTAAATCCATGGTGAATGTTGCTGGTCTGTGGACGTAAAGTAGCCTACTAGTTCATTCACGGCACAATGTTTCTCCTGGTTTCCATGACAGAGATGAATGCATCTCACTAGATCTCGCAGCGATGTTATTACCTCAGTGGCGAATTCAAATGTTTTCTTTACCGGATCTCTTAGTTGTGGTAACAGTGTTGCTTGATCGAGATCGGCTCGCGCTGCACAGATGTTGCTGGTCCGAACTGATAAACGATCCGTGAAGCACATAACGAGGAGCGCAGTTTCGTTCTGCTTTCATTACCCTTGCCATTTGGATGTTGCGCAACGTTGTGTTGGCTGCGTCAGCACGAATTTTGCCGGCAAGAAAAATGGTCCAAGCAATCGTTCGGTTTGTATGCGTACCGAACCGGAAGCCTCGAACCGAAACGGTTCAATACGAATACATGTACCGTTACACCCCTAATAGCAACTGACTGGCTACTAATGTTATACTCAAACAGCGGTGGCAAGTTTACGTTCTTGATCAAATCGAAAATAACGTCATAAAACATATATACATGAAAAATACATTTACAACATTAGCACTTATACAAAATTCATGTTTGTACGCGTTTGTCGTAGACACAAAATAGCATAACTAATAGCCTAGTGGCAATAAAGCTAGCGCTGGCATTTGAAAAAAACTAAAACACAAGGCTAACGTTACGTCTGGAATTATACATGCAAATACATTTAAAATGGTTAAGTCTTAGCCTACTTACAGGTTGTGGCCCAACAACTGTGGTTTTAAAGTCGGAACTGCTTCATGTTTACAGTTTCTCGTTGAATCCCGGTGTTGAACTCGTGGAGATTCTAGAAGCTGTCTTCCGTAAAATGCACAGCACAGAGAGCTAGATTACGATCGTCATTTTCAGGAACATAATCAAACATAAATTGTATCCATTGTTGACGAAGTACAGCGTCCGTGGGAAGTTCGAAGACATATGACCTGACAGCTGCATGAACAACACACTCGACGAGCTGCTGGAGCTGCTGAAATGTGGCCATGCCCTTTTCTGCTTATTCCAGAGGGAGTGGTTGATGCAAATGTGTGGGTTAGTGACGTACCATAACCCAGCTGTAGTCCCAATCCAGTCGTTTTTGTAGGCAATATACTTCCTGATTTTTAAAAGACAATATCTCTGCTTACACTGAACTTTCAGCGCTGCAACTTTGCAGATACTGTTCATGCACCAACAGCAACATTACACACTATTTAAAATGAAAAAAAGTGAAATCGCAGTCAACCCCCCCTTTAATCACAATTTATTTTATTTTATTTTTTATAATGAATCACATTAAATTGTCAGCCCTGGTTTGTATTGCTAGTGCTAATTTTAAAGACCAGTTAGAAACTAACTAGCAGAAGATGAGCCCTCTCATGCTCCACTGACTCACTCTCAGCTGTCAGCACAAAGCTATGCCAGACCTTTACGCAATGCCAAGCAAGGCAAAAGACATCAGATATCTCCTGAAGGAAGCATGATATTAGCATGGGAAATGAAAACCGCCTGCCACGCTAAATGGATTTTGCACATGATCTTCCATAAGAAACTTAGCAAAGTAATCAGACAGCTTGCGCAACATCCACGTCTATTTATATGTGCCAGAAGCGAAGTGGAGATGATTAGGGCTATTTTTGAGCAGTTGCTAAGCTTAGCATCACACATTCTAGAATGGGTCAGACTGATGCAAGAGTAGTCGACTGTGATACAGATGTCACCTCTGAGCTGAGGTGGAAGACAGTGCTATTTGCTCATCCATCAGGCTGGACGGGTTCCCTTTGTTCCTTTCTCTCTTTTATCATGTATATCATTTTCACCCTGTTAAATTAGCATTTACAGGTTCATCTGCCCCTCATTTCCAACTATTTCCATTCCATCTGTCTGTCTAGGATTCAATATAGGTCAGAAGCCCCTCACGCAGCCCAGGCCCCGCTCCCAGGTTGAAAATAGAAAATGAGTTATTAATATGCTTAGGTAGAGTGTAATTCAGCAGCTCATGATTATTGCATAGGGAATCCTGGTGGAAAACGTGTGTGAGTTTGCAGACATTAAGTGATTTTCATTCTCACCTCTGTGATTAGCTGGGCAGAGTTGTGGGCTCAGGGCCATTGAAGAAATGAAAGCACGTCATATAAAAGCGATGAGCCCTTCTTCTCATGGAGAGCCAATATAAGCCAGAATCTAAGATTAAAACATTTTAGTGTAGATCTACCTTTTTGTGATTCCATGCTGAGTTTACTGACATTACTAAAAATCTGCATACTTCAAAAAAGCAACATGTCAAATTGATGAATTCTTCATTCTTAGTTTAATTGGATGCAGTCTTGCCCAGTGAATTGGGGTTTGGCAGGATTTCGGTGTTTAGCTAAGTGAATTACTAAGAACAGAAGTGGTCAATAAACTTTATTGTTCTCATTATAGCAGTAAATACTGACCTATTTGGGTAACAGCAATCAATTTACAGAACAAATATAGATATATAGTGGCCCCACAAACTATTTGGGCATTTATGCGTGCATTATGCAACAGAACATAAAATAAGTGAAACCAATTGGCATTTATTCTAAAGACAAGTTGCACAGAACATTTTTTTTAGTCAAAACATTTCACACCAAAAAGTTTAAAGTTTCAGAAAAATGAGACAGAATGGCTCAGTAAAGTACAGTGAGTACTGAGAAAATACACTTTGTTTTCAGATGTCACAGAAGGAATGACTCCTATATTATTTGTGTCTAACTGTCTAAAAGTGTTCAAATACTTTTTGGAGCCAGTATGCAAAGTTGTCAACTATGAAGAGATTCAAGCAGGCGCTCAGGTGAAGTATATCCGTGATAGGTGCTCTTAGGATAGGGAAAGGATCCAATGAAACAACATGAAGGTCCCAGGCACTCGATAAATGGATAATGAGGAGAAGGCGAAGGTTAAAAAGCCTTTATTGAAACGGGCTTATTTCATTATAAAAAGTTACAAGCCAGTGTAACTTTGGCTTGTAACTTTTTACAATGAAATAAGCCAGTTTCAATAAAGGCTTTTTAACCTTTGCCTTCTCCTCATTATCCATTTATTGAGTGCCTGGAACCTTCATGTTGTTTCCTATGTAAAGTTGTTGTAAATGTAAATGTAAAGTTTTTTTTTTTGCATGGCTGCTAGCATTCACAGCTATGTGAATGTGTGACTGTATGTATAAGTTGGCAATTTAGTTTCTTAAAACTTTCTGTAACTGGGCCACCTGTTGTAAATATGGTGTCCTTCTTTTTCTGATCTCCACTCACTCAGTCCCATGATGGTAAAATAGGGTACAATCTTTCAGCAACCCAGAAACGGCAGTGATCTGGGCTAGTCTCATCATGCTGCGGCTGTGTGGCCTCTTTCTGAGATATTAGCCACTTACTAGCTGAAATATTGTCCTAGAAGACTGTTTAGTTCATGATTATTTGCACTGTAGTCTCAATTGCTGTGACTTACGGTTTACTTTAATGTATTGATTAGCAGTGGTGTCATCCAAGTACGTATGATCAGGGCTTGACATTAACACTCGCCAACCTGCCATATGCGTGTGGATTTCAGAGGTGGTGTACGCAGTCACTCATATTAGCCACTTTGGCAAATGAAATAATAAACTAAGTGCAATGTAATATCGACACTGAAATACCTGAAAACTCTCTCATCTCTCTGACAGGGAGTTGACACTTACAAACATGCCTCTCCTCACTCACTCGTTTAATTTGCTCTAGAATAGATTAATATTGTTGGTATTACAGGGCTTTAATTTCGGTTAAAACCAGCCACATAAAAAAAGGATGCAAGTTCTGTCACAGTCAGGTGCAGCAGAGATAAATCTCTTTCGAAACAGATTCTCAGGGACAAGAGCATGAGCAAACAACATAGAACTGACAAAGAACTGCAAGAAACAAGGCTTAAATAGACAGCAAACTGAGGTACTAATGAGACTAATTAACGAGACATACCTGAACTGAAACTCAAGTCAATAACCATGAATACTCACAGACAGGGGATGGAGAAAGACTGAAATAAACACACTGACAGCAAAACACTAGAACATAAATACAAACATGACTCAAAACACACACAACACAAGACTGATCTCTATCCATGAGTTTTAGCAAAATGAGGTTTGTTTGTTTATCTGTATACAGTTCAAAAGTTTGGGGTAATGTAAAAGCTTTTAAAATCGTCAAAGCTGCATTTATTTGATGAAAAATACATTAAAACAGTAATATTGTGAAATAAATTATCGCTGTTTACTATTACAAGTTTTCTATTTATTCCTGTGATGTTAAAGCTGAATTTTCAGCATCATTACTTTTTTTTTTTTTTTTTTTTTTTTTTTTTTAAGTAAGCGTGAAACAGAAGTTCTCTATAACAGATTCGCAAACAAGTAATGTAGAATGGGACTTTATCTGTTGTTCAGGAATTTATTTAATCGTTGGATCATTGTGGCTTGCTATTGCTATGATCTCATGTGAGTGACAGGTTGTCATCAGTGGACATGACATCAGAGAATAGAGAAGATGCCATTACAAGAGGGAAGTTACTTTGCATATTATGAGGGCACATAAAAAAAGAAGAGCTGATAAATCATTATAATTAATACTGCATTATTCCATTAAACAAAAAGAATGGTCTATTTCATAGTGACTTAAAACAACTACAAAAAAAATCTGACTGACCCTGGACTTTTGAATGGTAGTGTACTGTATTTATTCCTTTTTTTATTTATTTTTTGCATTCAAGACGTATTTGCCTCCAAAACTGGGGAGACGTGTTTGAATGGGCATGACTGTGATTGTATTTTAAGCATGTACTGCAGACGTATCCTCGTAAGGATGTGTAACGGTTTGCAGCATCACCTGGGGCAGCTCTCTCTCAGGTTTTGTGGAGCTCATACAAATGAAATCAGATGGGCCCTAGCACGGATCTCCACCTTTTCACAGCTCATTTGACTGGAGATTGAGACTTCTCACACTCATCAAAAAGTGCAAGCTCTCAGGCCAGGACCGAGGCCTGGTTCACAAACTCATGCTTAACGCAGAAAATGAGCACCTTGTTCATAACAGAACAGATCAGATTATGTAACATCATTGTAAACAGATTACTTTCCATATGTTGTGGTTCTGTGATGTTATAAAGGACACATGTTTGAAAATGAACTTTAATTTTGCACTTTCTTTTGCTGAGGCTTATGTCACACTCTAACTTTAAATGCACAGCTTTTTTGCATGACCCACATGTTAACTGAAGACTCAAGTGTGCCAGAATGACTTCTTTATCGGTTCTGATTGCACTCAGTTAAAGTGTTCTCATACTGTGAAGCGGACAGAACGGCCATCTGTAATTACCTTCAACGATTGATGCTTACATTTCTGTTCCTATGAGTCAGGACTCACAATAGCTACACACAGTGTGTTTCTGGGGGCACTGAAGATGAGTCTGTGAATTGAGTTTTCCTTGAAGCTAAATGGGAATCCCTGAAGGCGTAGAATGAAATTAGCCGTAGTTGTGTATTTGGTTGTTGCAGAATAATCAGCCGTCTGGTTTGTGATGGACTCTTGCTCACCCCAGCTAATACAGCTGATGGTCTAATGAGAACACAACTGCCTGCTAATTGGGACAGTGTTGACGTTATGATTCATGTAATTGCTCAACCCTGTTTTTCGTTATCCAATCTGCATCCCCGTGATGCAGCAGTGTGATGCAACTCTTCAACATATTGTAGCACTACGGACTGTTTCTATTGCTGTTTAATAAGGATTCATGTTTAATTATATAATTCAAATTACAATCATGATCTGATTGGGTTCAGAGACTCAGAATACTCAAAACCATGGTTAACATTTAACATTCATGCTTTTCTTAATCTTATGAGAACAGATTAAGAACAACTTGTTCACACAATTGATCACACTTCAAACGTCTTCCAAGAAAAGTATTACATCAGTTATATTTGAAATACTTTATTTGAAATACTTTATATGAAATACTTTAAAGGCAGGGTTAATTTTAAAATAGAATACATGTAATATTCTATTACGAATACGAATAATATATATATATATATACTGTATATATATATATATATATATATATAACACTTATATATATATATTAACACTTTTATTCAGCAAGGATTCATTACATTGATTAAAATGACAGTAAAGACATTTATAATGTTACTAAAGATTCATATTTCAAATAAATATAAAAACTTATATGAATCCTGTATGTTGAGAATAAGATGTTTATTGAGTAAAAGATTTCTGAAGGATCATGTGACACTGAAGACTTGAGTAATGATGCTGAAAATTTGATGATGAAAAACTTTTTATCAAGAAATAGTCAGAATTTGGCGTAAACAGAATGAGAACATGGATCCATCATGCCTTGTTACCACTGTGCAGGCTGGTGGTGGTGGTGTAATGGTGTGGGGGATGTTTTCTTGGCACACTTTAGGCCCCTTAGTGCCAATTGGGCACTTTTTAAATGCCACGGTCTACCTGAGCATTGTTTCTGACCATGTCCATGTCTTTATGGCCACCATGTACCCATCCTCTGATGGCTACTTCCAGTAGGACAATGCATCATTCCACAAAGCTCGAATCATTTCAAATTGGTTTCGTGAATGAGTTCGCTGTATTAAAATGGCCCCCACAGTCACAGATCTCAACCCAATAGAGCATCTTTGGGATGTGGAACGGGAGCTTCGTGCCCTGGATGTGCATCCCACAAATCTCTATCAATTGCAAGATGCTATCCTATCAATATGGGCC
Source organism: Pimephales promelas (assembly GCF_016745375.1). The sequence goes on from NW_024121122.1 coordinate 4,047,053, forward strand.
AACATTTCTAAAGAATGGTTTCAGCACCTTGTTGAACCAATGCCACGTAGAATTAAGGCAGTTGTGAAGGTGAAAGGGGGTCAAACACAGTTTTAGTATGGTGTTCCTAAGAATCCTTTAGGTGAGTGTGTGTGTGTATACAGTACATATATACTGTATGTATATATATATATATATATATATATATATATATATATTCTACCTCCCCTGACTTTGATAAAACGTTTATTTTTTATTCATTCCATATTTATTCCGACCCAAAACATGAAAAACATGGTCACTTTCAATAGCGCATGCAGGTTAATTTATTTAGGCTTTGATGGAAAGATGTTTTTTTTTTTTTTTTTTACATCTTTACATAATTTTTACATTACATCTTATTCATAATTTTTATGCTCTTTCGCTCACCATCTCTGCATTACAGTTTTCCTTATTATAACCCTTGGATGATGACAAATATGTCCCATCCCTCTCATTCTATTGGACACCATTATTATTTTCTCAATCGCTCCCTTTCATCTCTTTCAATTACACTTTATTTTATTTCTCAGCATCTAACACTTATTACATCAGTGGCTCAAAGCAGGCCGCACGTGAAAGGTAACCTGGTTGTGGACAGATTTGAAAATCACATTTTGCTTTCATGGAGAGTGCGAGAGAAAAAGGGGGAGCAGGGTGTAGTAGAGGGTTGAGGATGATACTCCCCTTCCCCCATCTACTATGCTCACACACATGCTCTGATATAGACACTGTCTCCATGACAACGCCTGCCAATGCTGTGTTGCCAGTGGCCAGCGCTCAGCAGAAGGCCCTCCTGTTTTTAGCAGCAGTGAGATGCTGTGAACTCTCATAGGCTTGTGGGCTACATTAAGACAACACATACTTCACCTTTACTGTTTTCCCCTCCATCGTTGGTTTCACTTTTAGAATAAAGCATTTGTGAATGAAGAACTGTTGCCATCCCTTGTTCAAGAGAATCAAATTGTTACTTCTTGGGAATTTGATGTCAGAGGTGGAGATTTATAGCCTTTTTCACAGCACTTGATATAATTACACTTATCAATTTGAAGGCGGATCCAGAAATGTTCAAACGACAATCACCAGTGACAACAGATTCACCCGCTGTAAAATGCAAAAGACTTCGTTCAGAAAAAAAGAGACTACATGTAAGGACATTACATGTAGTCACGCAATGCTGACGTTGTTAACATTAACAATTTGAGAACAAAGTTTAATTTGCGATATGATAAGGGATTTTTTATATTTAATCAGCATGATTTACTGCAATGTCAGAACCAGAACAAAAGTGAATATTACTTACTTGTTCAGATGACATTCTCTGGTGAAAATTATTATGTTAGCCATAATTCCAAAACAAAAATAATTATAATAATAATGATTGTGAATGCCAGTATCCACACCGGCACGGTGACTGACAGCCTCACACTCTCCTCAAACATTGTGTTCATCCGCGCTGTCTTGTCGATGTACAACTCACTTTGAGTTAATAATTCCGTGAATAACTGCAATTGCAGATTTCGAACAGAGATGGCGACAAAGAGGAAAAACTGAGGACTGCAGCTTTAAGGCATTCATTTGTGCTTTATTGGTACTAATGAACAGCCAATATCTTAGTAATATGCATGGTAAAACTAGTTAATAGTAAGAATTGGCCTCTTAACTAAAGTGTTACCATATATACATTCTAAATACTTATTTATAATACGTGAAAGGTTAAATCTTGAAAAGAAAATAGGAACGCAAAGGTCAAAATTCTCTTTACTCTATAATTGGCCATGCATCTCAAAGTCCATTAACACCAGCTCCATCTAGTGGCCGTTGATGGGACTTACAGCCATGATGTCTGCGTCTCTGAGAGGTGATGTCATTCTTTCTGGCTGTGCTTGGAGAGAAGGCTGTATGTTGCTGATATCTGAGCGTTCCCGGGCGGAGAGAGATGATCAGTATGGCCATCTGTGTGCCCGTGTGTGTCAGCAGGAAGCACACAGCAAATTGGCACAATTATCAGTTGTGTGAGAGTGTGTCTTGACTTGGTCAACAGCAAATGCAATATAACAGGTGCGGTATTGTAGTCATTTCCTCATCTCGAAAGCATTTTCTGCAGCACTGTGTCATGAACCCATTTCGGTTTGAACCCTCTGATGTATGAAATGTTCCTTTGTATGAAATGTTTCTGCAGTTCAAACACACTGAACAAACACTGAACACACATGGTTCAGAGATGCACTTCTTTATAACACCCGTAGTGGAGGGAGGATCTTTGATTTGAACCACCTGATAATGTTGTACTGTAAAAGCAGCATAGATCTGGTAAATGCAGCTAATGCTCCGAGTATAATGTGGTTATTCATGGTCTCTCGAATAGAGGACAGCAGCCACACTAATGTACAGCAGTGTCTTTCAGTTTCATCAGAGCTCCTATAATCCATAATAATAATAATAATCATCAAGCCGTTTGCACCGCCTGATCAACAGTCACTTCCACTGTACTGTACCTTTTGTCTCACATTTCATCTCTCTCTTTCTTTCTTTTGTGTGTGTGTGGTCCTCCTGTGTGGTATTTCCTATGTTATGGGGACCAAATGTCCCTGAGTATAATACCAGTAAATTTTGACCTTGTGGGGAATCGTTTTTGGACCCTATGAGGAAACAAAGTTCTAATTTTTTTATTTTTTTGAAAATATAAAAAGGCATAAAGTTAGCATAATTTTTTTATTTATTTATTTGTTTATTTTTTGATGGGTAGGTTTAGGGGTAGAGTTAATAGAGTTAGTATGGTGATATAATACACAGTTTATACAGTATAAAAAACATTATGTCTATGGAAAATCCCTATAAAACACACAATCATGTGTGTGTGTGTGTGTGTGGTTGCGTGCTGTCATATTTAATTTAATTTTATACAGGCTATCTTACATTTCTTTTTCAATGTATCTTATTAGTGATCTCACAATGTATGTAGAAAGGACCCTTTTTTGACCTCTGCATTCCATCTAGTGAAAAAGCAATGCTTTTTAGTTTATTTGTTTTAAAGAGTAAAGGTCATTGTGTTCTTTCTTTAAAGGCCTCAAAAAGGCAAAAACAAATTGGAAAAATTGCAATCTTGGCTTTTTTACCTTATAAAATTAAAGTTTGGCAATTTCAAGTTAGCCCAAATAGATTATGTTAAAGGGTTAGTTCACCCAAAAATGAAAATTCTGCCAGTATTTACTCACCCTCATGTTGTTCCAACCCTGTAAGACAAATTAGGATATTTTTGATTAAATCTGAGAGCTGGATCACTCCTCCATACTAGTGCATGAGGGATTGAAACTTGTTGGCCTCGAAAAGTTATTAAAGACATCGTTCAAATTGTCCAAGTGTCTACAGTAGCTCAATCTTAACTTTATCAAGTGATGAGAACACTTTTTGTGCGCAAAAACAAACATAAATAATGACTATTTTATTTCAACTATTCATTTCTTTCTCTTTGGGCCTCTAGTCAGTTATGTGTGTGATGAATGTAAAATATGTAACCATTTACTCACCCTTATGTTGTTCTAAACCTGTTTATTTCTTCTGTTTAACACAAAATAAGATATTGTAAAGAATGCTGGTAATTAAACAGTTGATGAACAGTTGAAAAAAAAACCAATACCATCAACTGTTTGATTACCAATCTTTTTCAAAATATCTGCTTTTGGTTTCAACAGAACAAAGAAAATGACAGGTTTGGAACAACATGAGATGAGTAAATGATGAATTTTAATTTTTGGGTGAACTATCCCTTGAATATCCATTTACATTTCTGTTCTGAAGTAATGGATAGACTGCACAGATTCATAAATATGCTTCGTTTGCGCCATCTAGTGGACAAACAACTGATAAACACTTTTGAGGCAGTGATTCATGGATCTTTCCTTCTCCAAATGTCAATTTTAATAAATATGAATGCTATGGAGGGGATAAACAGTGCAAGATTGAACACACAACACTTCAACACAAGGAATATTCACTATTAACCATGATGGTGTGCTACAATAAATGCAATAAAAAATGAATTTGTCTGATGGACAGTCAATGAGTGTTATTTGATGTGTTTTGTGTTTGATGCTGTGCAGATCTTCCCTAACCTTAATTAACTCTTAATTAAGCTTAAAAACTTACGTAGGAGTCTTAGCTTAAGAGCAATTCGGAACTGATCTGAGAGCAACTCTTGAGTAAGGAAAAGACAAAAATTTGCATCTTATTGGAGGCAGAGCTGACCCCGTTGCTATGTATGACACAATCTTTTGAATACTGCGATTGGTTGGTTGTCCAAGAAGGAAAAAAGAGCAATTCTAATCCTTTTTTACCATGCTTTTAATTTCCTAAGGTATTTGATTGGCTTAGAATGATAAAAATTCTTCCACTCTTTCTAACACTGATTTCTGTCTATTTAAGTGGTGGTTTGAATGTTGGTTTTAATATAGCAAACATGGAATAAAAAACGAGAAAGATGAGAAAGCCCGACTGGACAGAAGAAACGTGTTTACTGTTAGTGGATGAACACTAGGCCATCATTAAAGGAAAAGAGCAAGAAGCAGACGTGGGAGCTTATAGCGCAAATTATTAACGGTTCATTGCCCTGCTTGTATGCACCAGGGAAGCCTGCTACATTCATAACTATAGTTTTTTGAGCCTGCAAGGTGGGAATGTCCAGTGGAAACTAAATGAACTGCGACACAATAAGAGGATCTGAAAGTGCTGTAATGTTTGTGTGATCACTCCTTACAGAAGGTTGTGACAGACCCAAATCACTGCTGCTTTATTTGTCAAATATCTTAGTGATTACTTTCATTTCTGGCGTTGTGGCACTCCTGCGCTGTGTCAGAGATATTAGTGTGTCTCTTATAAGATCAGTCACACAAACATGAGCGTCTTATTAACTCACTGTAATTGTCTGCAACACACTTCGTCTTTCTGCCATTTTGTCCTCTGCTAAAGTAACTCTTAAGCCTCTTAAAAGTCCCCATCCTTATTTCTAACAATTTTGACCGTAAGACCTCTTTTAAGGGTTAAGATGCTTTCTGAATTACTTTTCTCTTTAATAGGATTTTTTCTTTAATGGTAAGAGTAAACGCCCACATTTCTAAGTATTTTCTTAGAATTTTGACACTAAAGCTACTCTTTGCAAGAAGAGTAATTCACGAAGCATTTTAGCCCTAAAAGTAGCACCTAAGTCTGGGACAACTTAAAAGAAGTCGAGAGGACTCCCACCGCCTCTCGCAGTCATCAGTGCTGCATTGATCTGCAAACAAATCCTCACCCATGTCTCACGCTTAGTTTAGCTTAATATCCCAGTGCCGAATTTCCCTTTTATTATTATTACCTTTTTTTCCCAGCACCACGGGCCAGCAGCAGTAACTGAGCCTGCATCCAGTTGGGCTTTCTTTTCTATTTTGGCGAGTTCATAATCCACCGTCATTCAACTATTACATTACTTCAATACGAGGAGCAACATTATCTTGCTTTAAGTATAGTCAATTTAGGCTAATATCTCAATTAACCAAGCGGCAGTTTTCATTGGGGTATAGGCTATACTTGATTTAATTTAATTGAATTCACGACTTTTCTCTCTCTCTGCCTTTTTAGAATTGCACTTCACTGGGCCTGCACAAACATGTCATTATGCATTTCAGTGATATTACTATCATTATTTTGTGTAGGACACATACTTATTTAGATGTCGTAATTCCATGATTTGTTGCGTCTGTTATGTTCCGCATGATGGCCCTGTCATCTAACAATCAATCACCGTGATCATTGCGAGGAAGCTCGTGCGCGAGAATTGACGTCATCCATAGCAACGAAGACTCACTCTTAGTTTTAGAGTTGTCATTTTTCCTTACAAAGAGTAGGTCTGAAAGACGTTGTGTATAACTTTTAAGAGAAAACTCCTGGCTAAAATATTTTAGTGCAATTTAGGAGTACACAAATTCTTTGTTAATACAGCCTCATTTGTACATCTGGACATTGGACCTCTTGTTGTTAAGTTTCACAATGTATCTATAACCTACTTTTGTATTCAGTCTTTGCTTAAGAGACAATGTTGCCTTCATTAATACACTTTAAATCGATTGTTTATTGGCTTCACGTCCAATGATGTGTTAGGGAATCACTTGAGATCTGCCTCATTTAACATATTCATTCTGACTGATTAATACAGTGTGTTCGATATGTCAAACTATAATAAGTTTGACCACGTTAATGTTCTCATGCTCATGATTTAAGTTTTTTGCTGGCTGCTATCAATATATTGAAATTCATTTCACTCTGTTTTTTTCAAGACCATGCCAGTTTTACTGGACTACCGGCAGCTTTTACAGTTATTTTTATTAAAAGAATTGTGCTAAATCTCTTTTATCTGGATGCTTGGATCATTGTTAAATCTGTCAGGCGTGTTGAGAACAACAGAAGTGAAAAGCACAGCTAATGTTTGATGCTTCTGAGTGGAGAATGGAGGGTCTGGTATAACTGGTTTACACAACGCATTAAAGGATCACTTTACAGCCGTTTCTTTGTAACGTGAGAGGAACGAAAGCTCTGCTCTAGTAGGAAGTACAATGTTCGATTTTCTCCCTGCAATTTTGACCCAGAGTACTGCAGTTTAGTGAACACACGCCCTGTGTTTGCCGGATCAACAGCGTATCCCAATGAATCTTTAATGACCGCTTTAGAAGTCGTAATGGCTGGTCAGTAATGTCCATTAATGATTTCTGAATGCAGCTGGCCCCGCCTTGATGGCCACTCGTCTGTTCCATTAGGATTTCTTTTAGTATGGTAAAAACTTTGAAAACATCTTCCTGCTTGCAGTGAATCATCACTGTCTTCCTGCTTTATACTTTCCACAATTTAACTGTGAAATATGACATTTCCTCTAAGAAAATCCACATCAGGTAAGAATTATCTTCACTTTTTCTGCTCTTCGGTTTAAGGAATATTTAGAGTCGTGTAGTTCACCTGCTGTGTATTGCTTTCATTGGGTTTGACTGGTTTTACTTCAGTCTCGAAGTTGTCTGTGGGATATCAGCTTGTTGGTGCTGTCCGAGGTGCTGAACTGCAGATAAAGCTGCACTAGTCTTCTTTCTTTCTTGAATTTCTATTCATTCTTACACTCTTCTTTTTATCTTAGTCTTGTTTTGTTTCATTTAGGCTTTGTAGTATGTATTTGTAAAGATTAAGGGACATGATTTTAATTTAAAGAACATTTCAAATAATATTTTACCCTAATTTTATACTAAAATTGCTTTTTCTATGTGGACTGAATCACATTTTGTGGACCTCAGAATCGATGCTTTAGCTAAACTGATGTTTGTCACTGACATAAGACGGACAGAAATAGTTTTCCTGCTTTTTATTTTCAGAATAACTTTGCAATACTTGAGGAATATAATTCTATAAAAATCGTATTATTATTAGGCTATTATTCTTTCGTTACATTCGTAAGGCGTTCTGATATTTGTCGTCAGTCCAAACGTTTAGTCTAGTTGTTATTGCGTTTCATAATGTCCTGATTGTACACTAGATGGCGCTGTTGATGAAGATATAATATCCCGTTTCTGAATGAGCAGGGCAAGTTGCTGAGGTGTGTGTGTGCTTGGCCGTTCAATGGCTCATTTTACTGGATTTTTCTTAGACCTTTGAATCCCACGGATTAGTGCAATGCCAATACGTTTGTACAAGATCTTATTCAACAAATATATTATTTTGTAGGCTAAATATTATCTTTTCAGTAATAAAGTAGCAAAACAATTATAGAATGCCTAAACACTGTTTTTAATATCCATCATACCTCTCGGATTTCTTGAAATGTAAATAAAAACAAACATTTAAAATATTGTGCAGTGCAAATATTGCATGTTATTATGAGTGGGCCAGAAGACAGAATGTGTTTTTGCCACGCATGCAGGAAACTCACTGCCATGGCAACCACTGCTCCAATCAGGACATTGCTATTCTGTATCCACGCGATTCTTAATGTTTTGAGAAAGAAACATTACATGACTAGTATGTAACTCTCTTAGCACTTTATAAAGCTTCAAGATCTCCAGTTCACTTGCAACTGTTACATTTGTGTGCGTCACCGTCTCCCTGCGAGTAGATCCGGCTGACCGCCTCCCTGTGTTAAATATTGATCAATTGCGCTCTTCTAGTCACCTAGCTAGCTTGCTGTTCTATGGGATGAATATAATATCAAAATAATTAACACGTGCAAGCACAAATATCAATGAACTTGATTAATGTTGCATCAATGTTCATTAATGTTGATTAATGTTACTCCACAACCAAATGCCTTTCAACTTGCGTGTGCAAAATTCTAAATTGAATGAATCTGTTGCGATTTGTACAAATGGAGACATTTTTGTGAATACAAATGTTTTATTTTGTATTAGTGTATCATAATTTGCACTTGCAACAAAGAAGATGTGTGTGGATCTGGTGACGCGCATGCATTCATTGACGTCTTTTCTGAGTCATTTAATTCAGTCTCATTTGATTCATTTGAATTGTGAGACTTTCTTTTCGCGTTTTTTAAGGATTTCACAACCCACACTACAAATGAATAGGACTGGTGCTAGTTATTAATGTAGGCACAACTACACATCTCTATTTGACAAATTTTCGTGTGTGTGCAAAATTCAGAATCTGCTGTAGCCTTGTTAATACAAAACCTCGATTTTGTATTAATGTAGCTCAGAATTTACGCATGCAACAAGTAAGGTGTGCAATTGTGGATGAGGTCGGTGACACTCGTGCTTTCATTGACTTGTTTCTGAGTCGATCCTATTTGATTCATTTGGATTTTGAGACTTTCATTTCGCTGGTTTATTGGACGAACGATCCACACACACTGTCTGAGAAACCTGCTACCACTAGATGGCAGTATTCTGCTAAAACCAACAGATGACGGCGATGGAGATCGATCGATCTTCCCCATTTACGCTTAATGTGAGTGATATTATTGAAGCACCAAATTTAGAACACAATGTAGGCCTACCTTATTAATAAAGTTATTAACGGATTAAATCAGATTATGAACAACACCCATAGAAAACCAGTATACAATGCTTAACGTGCAATAGTGCATTGCATGTTCAATAAGGTATATCACCGTACTGCATTGACGTTACACTTTCTTTATAATTGTATAGCCTACAGACAATAGCATGTAGGCTAGGGTGACCAACATTAATGTTTTCCCACGACATGTCCTGTTTTCACGTCCTGCCCTGGCCGTCCTGGCTGGTTTTTATAAAGTGATGAAAATGTCCTGGTTTTCAAAAAACTGCTGGGAAAGATCAGCTTTACAGCTAAATATTGATCAATAAACAAGGAGGATCAGGAAGAAAAACAATATAAAGAGGAAGAAAACTAAAGATGTAAATATCTTTTGTTCATTTTTGTAAGTTTGTGAGAGCTATTTTTGTTCAATTTGGAGGTATTTCTTTTAGTTATTTATTATTTTTATTTTTATTTTTCTAATACAGAAGAGACATTATTTCTGTCATTATTTTTGAAACCTGTCATAATAAAACATGTTGAGTAACCTATAAGAAGCTTATCTGATTTTGTGTCTTATAATATAACAATTTTCTATCCATTCACAGGAGGCAGCCTACTTTAAATCTATTGAAATTAATATAGCATCTTTGAGTAAACTTCAAGTATCTTTTGAGTATCTGTTTGCCGGGCCGAGTGTCCTGGTTTTTGGTAATCAAAATATGGTCACCCTACTGTATATATAGCCTGTATATACAGACGACAGCAGCATAATCAATCGATCTTCCCCATTTACGCTTACTGTGAGTGATATTGAATGTGAGTGATACTGAATGTGATATGTATGTATATATACACTCACCTAAAGGATTATTAGAACCATCTGTTCCAAATGCTTCCTAAGGCGTCAGTTGGGTGACGCCTTGGGAGTGAGAATGGGCTGTCTGTTCAATTTCTCATTAATGCAATTATCTAATCAAACAATCATATGGCAGTTGGGGCGATCTGAGTATTTCACAGTCTGCTCAGTTACTGGGATTTTCACACACAACCATGTCTAGGGTTTACAAAGAATGATGTGAAAACTGAAAAGAGAAAAACATCCAGCATGCGGCAGTCCTGTGGGCAAAAATGCCTTGTTGATGGTAAAGGTCAGAGGAGAATGGGGCGACTGATTCAAGCTGATAGAAGAGCAACTTTGACTGAAATAACCACTCGTTATAAACGAGGTATGCAGCAAAGCATTTGTGAAGCCACAACACGCACAACCTTGAGGCGGATGGGCTACAACAGCAGAAGACCCCACCGAGTACCACTCATCTCCACTAACATGAAAAAGAGGCTACAATTTGCAAGAGCTCACCAAAATTTGACAATTGAAGACTGGAAAAATGTTGCCTGGTCTGATGTTTCTTGATTTCTGTTGAGACATTCAGATGGTAGAATTTGGCATAAACAGAATGAGAACATGGATGCATCTTGCCTTGTTATATGGTGTTCCTAAGGTGAGAGTATATTTGCATTTCCCTAAAATAATTAAAAAAAAATTAAATTAATTTAGTTTTTAATAAACAATCTATTTATTACAGGGACATACGGATTACAATAAAGACCAATATACTTAAAATTTAACCAACTTAAAAATAATTAGTTAAAATAGCCGTATCTACGCCATGGCGTAAATGAATTTCTGAATCGCTTTAAACGATTCTTGGAATTGAACTGTCCAAAAGAACCGATTCGCGGCATAAATGAGTAGGACTTATACCACAACTGAACAACTCTGTTTCTGTCCTCTCATTGACTTATTTATTTTCCCGCAGTTGATCATCATGATTCATCCGTACTACGTACAGACTTGCTAGAAACTTTTCGCTCTCGTTGTAGTTGTCTGGGTGTACATTCAGATGATTAACTGAAAACAAACTCTCGCTCACACGCCCACACACACAAAGCGCGCGCACGGCTCGCTAACAGGTGTTTCTCTCTCATGGCTCTGTGCTGAGACTGTGACTGAATGCTTCGTCGTGGGATGCCGCGCAACGTGTTTGGTGTCTGGAGGAACATCTCCGTTATTTGTCGAAATGGTAAGGTAGTGACATTATCAAGAGACAGGTGCGGTAAGACCCCAGGCAACTGAATGTTGAGCCGTCAAAGGACTTTATCTCCGAAGAAAAATGAGCGTTGAAGAGATGCGCCGTCACCTGCATAATTTTGTTTTGTATTAACGCCGTTTTAAACTCTTTTCTGGCGATCTGTCACAATGGTGGTCTCTGGTGTATGAAGACTTGGATGTGAGCTTACGAGTTAAATATTCCCCTTAAGAAATTGTGCTGTGGAGTAAGTGGGGAAACGGATAGTGTCCTCTGAAAGTTTGGTTGTCGCACCGTCAAACTGGCCATGGCTGCAGCGATCGCCAGCTCCCTGATTCGGCAGAAGAGGCAGGCAAGGGAGCGTGAGAAATCCAACGCCTGCCGCTGCGTGAGCAGTCCGAACAAAACCAAAGGAACATGCGAAAAACCCAGTCGTCTAAGTGTTTTCTCCAGGGTCAAGTTGTTCGGCTCCAAAAAGCGCAGACGACGACGACCAGGTCTGATGTTGTTAATGTCCTATCTTAATACGGCCATTGTATAACAGAATCGCTATCAATGCATTTGTGTACTTTTCAAAACATGTGGACTCTATCTATCTATCTATCTATCTATCTATCTATCTATCTATCTATCTATCTATCTATCTATCTATCTATCTATCTATCTATCTATCTATCTATCTATCTATCTATCTATCTATCTCATTCATTCATTCAGCACAACTGTTAACTTGCATGCGTGTAGTCTCAATTACCTTGCTTTCCTCCCCAGACAGCATCTTACATAACCCTTGTCAGAAGTTTGTGTTATGCGTGTATAGAGTAGCAGCTGTTTACAGCAGTGATGTTCTGTTCACATGGACTAACACTTTATGTAAACTTAAAAATGTTTTCAAATAGGCTACACACTACGTTTGACATGTTGAGGAGTGATACCTTTGCAAATCTGTACTCTTTCGCACTCTTATTGAGCCGTTCGTATTGGATCTGTACTATACTATAGCATCTGTATGATAGTTTATTTTGGTTTATTCTAAATTGGTATATAGGCTTATTTGAAATATTCAGATTTTCTTTGTGTTTTCTTGACTGAAATGTAGGGTGTGTTATAGTTTGTAATATCATATGTAACCTTAAATTCACACATGTTTTAATCTCCTATGATAAATGAAAATTAATCAGTGTTAAGAGCATCACCAACTTACTAAGCCTGATTAACTACATATCTGCTAATGCAATTGCAATCTGGTATTTTGCGCAGGAGATACGTGTTTTTTTTTTTTTTTTAGTAATGCAGATCAGATCCATTTAAAATGATATTGCTCTGTTCATCTACATATCCACATGAATTCTTGTCATGGCCAGAAGACTGCAGTTTCTTTGCAAATTGTAGCTCTTACCAATTTTCTGTGTGGTGACTGTGGTGACTAGCTATATCAATGTTGAAATCTTTATTTTTTGTTGCTGTTGTCTGTGTGGACTGTTGTTTGTAATGCATACAGGCTCAAATCTGTAGACTATGGATTGCTCTTGCTGAACCAGAAGCTTTGAAGCCCCTAACACTGTCACTGTGGCAATGCCTGTTTAACCTGGTTCTCTCTCTCTACCTTCTGTCTGTTTGCAGAGCCCCAGCTGAAGGGGATCGTAACGAAGCTGTACAGTCGACAGGGCTTTCATTTGCAACTCCAAGCAGATGGAACCATTGACGGCACTAAAGAGGAGGACAGTGGTTTCAGTAAGTCAGCTGGCATGTTGTCAGAATGTGTTTTCAAATTTTCACCTACACCCAGGCACAGCTTGAGGTTCAGTGGAAACAAGGAAGTACCAGATTAAAATAGAGTGGCTCCCAAAAAAGTATTTGGACACTTTGTTTTATGAATGTTTTTGCGTCAAACCAAATGGCATTTCATTTTTGAAAGACATATATAGAGACTTTTCAAGCAAATATTTTTTTGGGTTTCAAATGATATAGCAAAAAAATTTAGAATAAATAAATAATAATAAAAAAAAAACATTTGTCCATACTAGTTACTCAGCTAGTACACTGATTCATACTTCCTTAGACCAGCTGGTTAAAAGTGGTTACAAAAAATGGCTCAGGAAAGTGAAGTTGGTTGGTTCTGGTCTTGCATTATTTATCTAATGCGATAACAGCCAGACATTTGGGAGTGTGACTTGTGTCCAAATTTCTTATCTTTTTGGGCCACGGTGTGCCTGGTATTGTATTTCAATGATGGCTGTTGTTGTTATTTATTCCTGTACACTGACTCTTCATTCAGATTTCTGCCTTATACCTACACTTCTAGACAGCTTCAGCTTTGCAATTTATAATACCTTTTCAGTTCCTGTATCGGTCAGAAGAGTTAAGAGGGTCAGTTCTGTATTATCCTGAAATGGAAAATTCACCAGGAGCAGTCGCATAAAACTACCATTCTTCAGAAAACAATTATTCTGAGAGCACAGTTAATGTAGCTGGAAAGACCAAGTACAAGAGAAACATTTTAGGCAGATGTCCATAATGCCTGAGAAACTACTTTTTCTCCGCTTTCATCCACAAATTATTTGTGCCATTTGAAGTCATCTTACTGGGCACATGCAAGTGTGAATTATTTAGTCCGTAGGCAAGTGCGGCGTCACCCAGTCGGTGTTAGAGCTATACTGCGTATAGGAGACGGCTGGCTGGTTGGCAGAGCTCTAATTTAATATGTGCTATATCTCACTGACGCTAAGTGTCTGTGGCATTCTGGGGCCTGTAAATTAGCTTGACTCTCTATTCAATTAGTCACTGGGTGAAGATGACGCTCATGTCGAGCAAATGAGTTTGTGGTGATCGGAGTCATTTGGAACTGTGATCACTCAAGGCTCCAAATCCTCTCATTCATCAAGCTCATCTAGATTAACACACATTTGTAAACAATGTTTAACATGAAGAGCCATGCTAATTGGTAAGAACACCCCCTTCCTGAATTTAAATAGTGGTTGTTTGACTCAAGTATACATGTTTTACTCACCCTTGAGTTGCACTGGTGCAATTGGCCACTCCTCCTTCATTGCATGCTCATTTATTTTCTTGTCTGTATTCTTCCCCTGTGTGATTGACTGTAAGGTAAAATGAGTTATATAGGGGTGAGATTAGATAATAGAAGCTGACCTGCTTTTCCCACCACACTCCCTTATTTTGTGGAGAGAATGAAAAGCTGTTGCTGGAGAGGAGAAGTGGGAAAACAGGGAGCTTCTATCTCTCACGCTACAAAAATAGAATTGTTAGGAGCTTGGTGCCCGTGTCTCCATAGCGACGCAGTGCAGTCCTCTTGGCTCTTCTCTTGGTGTGTGTGTGTGTGTGTGTGAGATAGGGATGAGGGTCTGCTCCAATGCTGTCTTTACTCTATTGGTGTATGCCTCTTACCATATCTCTTTGACTGTTGTTCTTTGCACTTCAGTGAAGTGCCAAGTTATGTCATTGCTTCACTTAAATCACTTAAATATCACATAAGTGCCAGGTTTAATGTGTGTTACAGCATATCTCAGCCAAATACTAATTATTTTTGCCCTGAAGTCATGCCATTCTGCTATAAATAATGGAGGTTGGCAAATCCCTTTACTTAAAAAAAAGTTAAATAAATAAATAAAAATAAATGTTTTTCTAACTTTGTGAGAAATGACAGCGATAATGAGAAGCTCCCATTCCCATTTGCTAACGGTGGATCATATTTGATTTTATTATATGAAATTGGGCCAGGGGGTTGGAAAGTAGACAAAGATCTTATTGAAAATCAGCCTTTCCATCTCTCAAGTCTGACTGTGAAGAGCTCTTTGGAGGAACAGGAGTCAGGACAAAAGCTCATTCTGGGCAGTGAATGTCAGGTATGGCTGCTATATTGGATTATGTCTCTGTGCAGAGTTTTAGAGGTTAATTCAATTCCTAATCAATATGCCGGAACTTTGCAAGTTAACACAAAGCAACTTTGCTGTGTCTGTAAAACCAGGCAGTAATGTTATATGTGAACTTTAAGGTTTTTCACCCATGTTTTCAGTGATTGGTGCTGTAGGAGAAGTGCTTTTTTGAATTCTGATGGTTGTTATATTAGCGTTTTTGCAGAGAAGATTATTGTGCCCTCTTGATCTTCCCAAATCTCTGTGCTCAGGTGCTCTATTAGGTGTGAGTAATTGAGTCTTCTCTCCACAACCCCCAGCGACTAAGCTCTGTTAATCCCTCTGAAATGAAGTCTGCCGTAACCCTGTGGTTATGTGTGCATAAAAACTCTTCATATGAACTCAGTGGCTGTAAAGCACAGAGCAGGAAAAGGGCTGATCTCTACAGGTGGACCTGGCTGGTGTCAGAGGGGTTCAGAGAGAAGAGGAAGGACCTTGATGTTGGATTAGAGGGGATGGAGAAATCTCTGGACTGTTGTATAAAATCGCAACATGGCCATCTATTGAGCTCTGCAGGAAAGAAAAAAAAATATTAATCAAGAGCTTTCATGTTTATGATGAAAGGCAGAAGGGGTTACTGTTTATGTTCTCTCTGGAGAATGAGGAAGTATGAATGTGGGCTGAGTTAAAGTTGTTCGTTCAGACAGATTATAAATTAGATTAGAGAGTGTAAATATTGACAAATGTTTTTTCAGGTGGACATTTTTTCCTTTAAAGGGATACTTCATTCAAAAATCTAAATTTTGAAATCACTTTATTTAGTTCTAAACAACTTTAATTTCTCAACTTTCATTCTTCTTAAAGCGTTTTGTTTCAGTTATTCATTTATATAGCACCTTACTTACTAGGGGTGGGGAAAAAATCAATTCTCGATGCATCGCGATGCGGACGTGGACGATCCTGAATCGATTCACAAATGTCAAATAATCGATTTTCAAAACAAAACAAAAAATGTGGAAATATTTTGGCTTCTGAAGTTGAAGGGGAAAGGAGCTGGACAAGAGCCGCACTAGTTGCAGCCTTTGTGGAATAAAACCAACGACGGAAACACGACAAATATGAGAACCCATATGACCCGTTTCCAGCCAGAAGAGGAAAAATAATTGGCTGTACCAGTTATATTATTATAAAAAAAATATGTCAGTGCCATTGTTTTGTCCCAAGATTCCCACCACCAGTATTGTTTTTTCTAAGGCACGTATTGAAAAGCTACTTAAATGTCCTAGTTGAACTAAAGCCTTATCCTGTCCTAATCTAAGCCCTGTTTTGGGAAATGATCTCTTTATATCATGATCGCTTTTTCAAATATACTTTCATGGAGGGATAGAGAACAGTCAGGTTTCATTCAAATATCTTTATTTGCGTTTTGAACAAAAGTCTTATGGGTTCAGTGACAGAAGGATAAATAGTTGATAAGAAAACTCTTAAAAAATAAATTACATAATAATTCGCTTTTTTGTTGACCAGTTTTTTTTAAATTGCATGAGTCTGAGAGTACGTGACAAATTGTTCATTTTATAGTGAAGAGATGAAGGATAGGTGATGCAAGTATGTATTCTTAACTCAAAATATTGTTCTTTAATATCTTGTGCGATTGCCATCAAGGCAGTATATATTTGGTAATCTAGATCAGTGTGCATTGATTTCTTTATATACACACACACACACACACACACACACATTTACTCTTTCTCTCTCTTTAAAAAAAGCAGCCTTTCGCTTTACAAGTTTGTTTCCTTCTTGTGTTTTTTTTTTTTTTTTAATCAAGCTAGGTTACATAACCAGTGAAATGGCTCACACTTTTTTTTTTCTTTCAAAAAGCTTGTGCTGTTTTCTTCCCAAGCTTATGTTCCTCAAATACTCCCAGTGTCAGGGGTGGCTGGCTGGCTGCTTCACTCTTCCCACTGGCAGAAAGAGGCTGTGTGGATGGGAGAGATTGTCAGCTTTATGGCTTACATGGTGACGGGGGGGACAAAGGTGTGAGGAGAGTTGGCACAGCCAGTGGTACCCTGAAGCCCGAGCCCTGCGCAGCTCACTAACTCTGCTCAAAAGAGAGAGAATGTGTCAAAGAGACAGAGGGAAGAGTGTGAAACAAGACAGACAGAGAGAGCGTGTGTGAAAGGGAAAACGAGGAAGCATGTTAAAGAGGCGGCAGTAAATTTAACCAGAACAAAGCATTATTCAACAAAAAAAAAGGTTTCAAAATCCTTTTTCCTGTACGTAATAACTTTTTTTCTCTCTGAAGCAATTTTTCTACTAAAAAAACAAATAGACAGAGACCACCAGATTATTTATGATGAGGATGCATATCTGCATTCTCAGACTCATTCTGCTTACATTTTTGTGGTATGTCCACCTCTCAGTCAGTGACACTTTATTAATTTCTGGGGGCTATGCAAGAATTTTGCTATGCATGTGAACACTTCAAATGAACTCAAACCATCTCAGTTATAAAGTTAATAACGAAAAATTATGTTAGAAATTAGAATAATGATTGACAACAACTCATCTGACAGCAGATACTGAATCAGAACACCACGTTTTCCTCGGGCATTAATTACTTAAACTGCACTTCACGCATGCCTTTCAGAATAACAGTCTCAAAAACATTTAGAATTACGTGTTTTGTTTATTTGACAAAAAAATTCTGCGACCCACTTAAATCGGTCTTGCGAACTATCGTTTAAGAAATACAGCTATAGGTTACTATATAAACTACATGATAGTGATATCCTAATTAATTAGCTGTACTCTGCATAAATGTTTGAAAATATAATTGTCTTTTCTTGTTTCCTATACAGCCATGTTCAATCTCATCCCAGTGGGCTTGCGAGTGGTGGCCATCCAGGGAGTGCAGACCAAACTCTATCTGGCCATGAACAGTGAGGGCTACCTGTATACATCAGTAAGTTACTGCAAGTTCCTATATAGAAGTTTGTTTATGTTTTAAAGGGGTCATGAACAGCATTGTTTTATTGTTTCATAATATTTCTTGGGGTGCATTTATAATGTTAGTATGATTTTACTTCAAAAATTGTCATAATGTAGAAATAAAAGGCATTTTTCCTACCCTTATTTTTGCCCTCTGGTTTTGAACGCTCTGTTTGAAGGGACGTGTGCTGTGAGACTTTAGTGTAAATGGTGCTGTGATTGGCTTTGCATGTGAAATAGCTAGTATTACATGTGGAACTCTCTCAAATCTTTTAGCATGCTTTTAAAGCTCTCAAGGTTAACTAATCATGTAAAGTTATAATTAACATTACAATCAGATCTATGGCCAGTGTTGTGCCTGAACGCTTTCATGAACTCATTCATATTTTGGGCGAACGTGAACTGAACGTACTGTATTACTGCCTGATGAATGTTGCTGTGAACTCGTTCGTTCTGGTGTCTGTGAATGCACGCTCTCTCAGTTTAACTTCGTTCAATAGGTTTCCAGATTTATATAGAGTCTTCCAGGAGAAAACCCAGCTAAAACTCACCGTAAACAGGCCTTAATATGTAGCAAAAAAAAACCACCCAATCTGGCAACACAAGACACCAGTGTCGCACCACGGCCACCGTCGACAAAGCAGCGAGCGAGGAGGCGTTAAATGTTCATTTAAACGGGTTTCTTGACGAGGTCGGTGAGGATGGGAAAAATCTTACATTTCTGTGCAAACTTTGCCCGTCGATAAAATAATTGTTGTCTGTGGTTGTATATGGGCTGTGGCAATAATAATAATAAAAAAAAGAAGAAGCAGCTGGAAAAAAGCATATGGAAAAAAGAACTATGAACTAGTTCATTTTAAAATGTGTGTGAAATGAACTTTGAACTAGTTCATGTAGAAATTGAACTTTCCCAACACTGTCTATGGCACTAAATTAAGATCGTGGCATGAAAGTTTGCTGTGATGACTGGTGATCACTGTAGACAATCACAGACATGTTGAGCGCGTGAATGCAGCGATATCATCATTGCATCATTTCTGCACACTTTCATCATAACTAATGTTTTCATCATAATTAACAGTGCAAACATATATAAATAAGAGATTAGTTGATTCTAACAGGAGATTTGGCGAGAGTCCAGAACTCTGATTGATTGCTGATTGATTGATAGCT
Organism: Pimephales promelas; assembly: GCF_016745375.1. Next base: position 4,066,224 of record NW_024121122.1, read on the forward strand.
CTAGCGTGCAGCAGTTTGATTGACAGCTATTGTAAACAGAGTGTTCTTTGACCACTTTCTATATATAATTCAATCCATTTTAAATAACATATTAATTACAGTTTACACCATACGAAGAGAAACAATGTGAAGTTGGTCACTGGTTTGATTTACTGATAGGACAAAGAACATCTGACATGAATCATTACATCAGAAATCACTGGTCACAGGTCAGGCATCAGTGAACAGGTATACTTGCATGTTGTGGCAAGTCCATCTCATAAAAGCCTGCAAAGTCCGCGCTGAGTTTGTGGATTGATTTACTAAAGAATCCAGTGAATTGTACCAAATTGGAATAATGTTCAACTGAGACATTCACATTTGTTGAAAATAAATATCCACACTCCTAGCATTAGGATCCTTTGGAAGGTAATGTTATTTTTAGTTCAGTGAGTGACCCTGTGCTCTTCTCTTTTCCTCATCTTACTTACTCCAGTGGGCCAGTTGATTTTCTTCTGCAGAGGCAGTCTTTCACTACCTTATGTTATAAAGATGTTCTAGGATGAGTCATGGGGACGTTGCAGTGGATAAGACACATGCCCGTGGTGTGAGAGACCCGGGTTCGAATCCACTGTGAGACACCAATGTGTCCCTGAGCAAGACACTTAACCCCTAGTTGCTCCAGAGGCGTGCGACCTCTGACATATATAGCAATTGTAAGTCGCTTTGGATAAAAGCATCAGCTAAATGAATAAATGTAAATGAGTCGTTCACTGGGCCTGGTAACAATAAAAGCTGATTTTGGACCAACAAGGAAGTTTTCAGTTCTGATATTATTCTATTATAAGAATATTATATTTATATAATATATATAATTATAATATGATGTTATTATTATTATTAATATATGATATTATTATTATAATATGATGACCTCTTAAATGTTAAAACCTCAAGGAAAACTTGATTTTTCAGTTCATGACTGCTTTAAAACAAGGGGGGAAATCACACCAAGCTGCTTCATCACAGACCAACACCTGATCACTTGTCAATCAACTCTCTCCATTACCATACACGCACCACTCATCTACTGCCAGATCCTGATATCAGACACTCCGTATAAACAGACCTCCATGTGACCCAAGATCAAATGGTCACGTAGCCTTTAAGATGCATTCTTGCTCCTTAATCCCCCTTAAGGCCCTTGCACACTTGAGTCCGAAATTCGCGTCTGAAATTTTCACACGTTAAAAAATAAATACGACCTTGCGTTATATCAATCGCACTTGCACACCGCCTAAAAAATTGGATTGGGTTCAATTTTCTGTTTTGTTTTGCATCCGTAGCAAGCAGTTTGAATGGTGTTTTGACAATTCAGAGCCACCGAATCACGAAAACGAAAAAACGCATACGGAAATGACTCGGTGTGCAAAGGCCTTTACTGTACTGAATTTTTTTTTTTTGTCACTTTCAAGAACACTGCACAGTGTTTCACAGATTTATCCATATAAACAGATGATGCCTCCATTGTGTGAGTATTCTCACACCCCCTCTCCCCATATGGCGTACTGTCAGAAAATGAGTTAAGTTACAGCTGTGACAAATATCTCAAGATGTCATCGTAACCTCAGCTCCACACTCATAGTTTTTATTATGCACAGCCCGCACACTAAGTGGCGTGATTACAGGGTAGATGGCTTAGAAATGTTTGTTTACTGGCTGTGGCTGGGCCGCCCTATTGCCCCTCTCACCCCCTCACAGTCCTGACCTCACGCCTGCCTGTACCAGGCGAAATGTCGGCACTCTGGCATTCGTCTTGGTTACTATGGTGATGCAGGCAAGGCAGTATGTGGGTTGTGTGAATGTACACCAGTCCCTATCATTTTATTCAGCTTCAGCAAAAGATGGATAAGACCCAGTGCTTTCATAATATCCTCCAGCAATCGTGAACTCATCTGTAATTAGCATAATACAGTATGTTGATTTGGAGGACTGTTTGTAATTGCTCTAAATGTTCAAAAGTACATCCAAGTAAATTTTTTTTTGACTGGTGCAATAATTGTGAATAGTTATCATTATTGATTCATAGTTGTTTGTCCAGATGATTAAGTCCCTTCCCTTAAGGAGAGGTTCTTCTCCACCTTGCTCTGAAATCGGAGGACAGATGAGTTTTCCAAATCTTCTGTTTCCAGGAAGCTTCGGGCTGGACTCGCTCACAGCAGGCAGGAGATAGACAAAACCAAGCTAGCAGACAAGAGACTCTTGCATGAAGTCTGATCATAACGTTTGGTGTGATGGAGCCGTGACATATCCTGATGATATAGGGAAGCAGTGGGATCTAAACACACACACACGCACACCTAGAACTACTACACATCCCGAACACAAGCACATTCATTCATGGTGGTTCTCTGTTCCCGCTCAGTGACTTTAATGATGTGTGCCTCAGCGTCTGTAATTAAAACACATGTGCCAGAGTGCTCATTAAATTAAAGCTCTGTTCTGCACAACAGTAACGTTGCGTTTTCCATGTGGCATCCTGGTCGAAGGCAGAAGGATGAAGGCTATATTTAACAGTTTCTCTGAGTGACAGCACAGCAAGGTTCTGTAGGTATAAACATTTTATTCCAGCTGGAACTGTTAATCCTGGAGAGTGTTAATTTGCATACAGTAAAGTCTTTGAACATTCATCTTCATTTACTCCCTGTATTCATTTTCCTGCAGTTTTGTCCCCTCCATTGTGAATCAAAATCATCGTAATTGTCCAATATTGGATCTACCTTTCAATTTTGTGGATTTTTTTTATTTTTTTTTATGGAAGTGTGAACTGAACTGTGTGGATCTTAAGGAGTATACAGTAGCTCTGTGAAGTAATCCAGTGCTTACAGTGTTGGAGAGCTTTCATCTGGCATAAGAGGATACTGCGAGGATACTGCTCTTGTGCTGCTGCTTTTCCCTTTTCTATAGTGTTGACTTTAGTTATATCTACTCTATCGTTCAAAAGTTTGGGATCAGTATGATTTGAAAGAAATCGCTTGTATTCAGCGTGGATATAAAATTAAGTATAAAACTAATCGAAGGTAACAGTAAAGACGTATGATCCTGCTAAAATATTTCTGTTTCAAATGATTGTTCTTTTCAGTTTTTAATAATCAAAGAATCCTAAAAAAATATATTTTTGTTTCCACAAAAATATTAAACAGCACAACTGTTTTTAACATTAATAATAATAGAAATAATTTTTGAGCACTAAATCAGCATATTAGAATGATTTCTGAAGGATCATGTGACTGAAAAATTCAGCTTTGCCATCACAGGAATACATACATATATATATATATATATATATATATATATAAAGAAATAAATATAGAAAAGTGTTAATTAAATTATAAAAGTACTACTGTATTTTTGATCAAATAAATGCAGCCTTGGTGAGCATAAGATCCTTCTTTCAAAAACTTTTTGTCTTTTCTTTTTAAATGTAGTAACCCTAAACCTTTGAACAATGATGTATTTCTGTAGTGTTTTTTTTTTTTTTTTTTTTTTTTTTTTTTTTTTTTTAGATATTTGGGGCAATTTAATATACTTTATCTTATTTATATAATTTGCTTTTAAAATTTTCCTCACCCATTTGCAGTCAAGCAGATTTTAAAAAGTATTGTAATGTAATATTTAAAATGCATATTTTCCACACTATTTTTTACTGAATGATGAATATTTAATAATTCACATTTATACATGGCAATAGATATTCTTAACCAACTTTATTTATCTTAAATCTTTATGAAAATTCCACACAGAGATTTCTATGACCATTTTGACTGATACTGCAAACTAATCCTTTAATGGTTTGACATGGTTTTGAATTGATGAATTAAAACAGAATATTTGGACTGATTCATGAAAGTTAATCAAACTACCATCCTGTCACATCTTAAAATAAAGAACCAATCAATAGACAAACACACTATGGGTGCACACACAGTAATAATTACGTCTCAGGCAAAATGCATGGAAAATAGCCACATTGATTGTTCTTGGTGTAGATGGTGCATTACATGTTGTGGCCTATTATAAGCCAAATCAACCATAATGTCATAAAGCAATAGTCTGCAATTCAGTGAAATGATTGGTGCGCATTTAGTACAACACAGTCGATCATCAGCACAGAATTACTCAGATTGTCAGATTGAAGAAAAGATGCACAATGACCTTTTATTGTATGAACTTAACCAAAGATTAATTTGGCAGTCCATGAATGAATTAGTTGGAAAAGGGTCGCTTGCCCACTTCAGGTGGGTGGAGAGATCTTGCCTCAAGTCCTCAGTTTAAGTATCTTGGGGTTTTGTTCATGAGTGAGGGAAGGATGGAACGGGAGATTGACAGACAGATCAGTGTAGATTCTGCAGTAATGTGGTCGATGTACCGGTTTGTCGTGGTGAAGGAACTGAGGCGAAAACTCTGAATATACTGGTCAATCTACATTCCTACTATCACCTATGATCATGAGCTTTGGGTCATGACCGAAAAGACAAGATCCTGGATACAGGTGGTCAAAAGGAGCTTTCTCCTCAGGGTGGCTGGGTGATCCCTTAGAGATAGGGTGAGAAGCTCGGGAGGAGCTCAGAGTAGAGCCGCTGCTCCTCCACATCGAGAGGGGTCAGCTGAGGTCAGGTGGCTCGGGCATCTGTTCCGGATGCCTCCTGGACGCCTTCCCGGGAAGGTGTTCCGGGCACTTCCCACTGGTAGGAGACCCCGGGGAAGACCTAGGACACGCTGGAGGGACTATGTCTCCCGGCTGGCCTGGGAACGCCTCGGTGTCCCCCCGGAAGAGCTGGAGGATGGGTCTAGGGAGAGGGAAGTCTGGGCATCTCTGCTTAGACTGCTGCCCCTGCGACCTGGCCCTGGATAAGCGGAAGATGATGGATGGATGGATGCATTTTTTTTTTTTTATCACTTGAAAGCATAGCGATGGTCTGTAACCTCTGCTGCCCCATGGCATGTTGTTGTAAAGTTAATCATTTTCTAAGGTTCACTCATATTGAGCACTATAACCAGGTTTAAATGCACACTAATATTACAAAATGAATCTGAATTTGTTTGGTCAGTGACCACCCAGAACACCGTAGCATCCCCATAGCAACTCGTTAAAACGTTGTGTGTGTTTTTGCAATCTGTGTGTTTGTGATAAGAAGGCCGAAAATAATAGAAAGAGAATTAATGCATGAGTGAGTGTATGTCTGAGAGCAAATGTATTCATCCATCAGCTTGACAGACCGAGGGAGAGAGGAAATCAATTAAACATATTTTCTGTTCTCTGCACATTTTCTCTTTGCATTTAAAGAACCACATTATCCAATGCTAAGTTGTTTAATTATAATACCTGCTGTTTAATCAGTGAGCACATCAAATATTAAAACAACCTTGCAAATATGAATGATTTCATCACAACATATTACAAATGAACAGTTAATCAGATGACAGTTGAGTTGATGCACATTGGCCGCATTTGAAGTCGAAAATCAGTTTAGTGTTGGGTCATTTGGAACAGCAGAGACAGGCACATCAATATTTGGAGGCCACAGACTACAGAGAGAGCACAGACACAGTGTCCTTCTGTAGTGGCCATAAACTATTCGGCAAGGGGAGAATTCAGACCATATAGGACACTTTCTACCATTAAATTAGATTGTTTTGTGTACTGGTACTGGTCCACACAGATGTTTTGCTGGAAAGTGCACATGCGAAACGGTTATATTTCTGAGCTGCAGTTTATAAACAAACACCGTTTCATCAACTTAATTTTACTGTTCGTTGTTGACATCAACTTGGAGAGTAGAGAACACATGTCTACCTGATTGCTGTTCCCGCAATTCACTCACATGGGTTTTTTTTTCTCTCTTTTCGTGACCAGAAGGATAGTTCCGCTTAATCTTTTAATTGACGTTGTCGAATTTGATTGACGCGTTTTGACACAAGGTGGAGGCGGAGCCTTGAGTAATTTGCGGGGCCCTACGCAACTTGCGTAGTATGCGTATAGGGCTGATCGGCTCTGTCTTGAGCTTAAATGATAATTCTTCAGATAGGTGATTGAGCCAGAGGGAATGATGAGGTGCGGGTGAAAGAGACCTGGTTACCTGGCAGTGGAGAAGGGAAGATCAGCCTCTGACTGGAATAGATTCTGTCAGCTTCCCCATTTACTTCTTTTCCATAAATGGAATTGGAGTTGGATGAGGGAGAGTGGGTAAAGTAATGAGATAGATCGAGAAAGGGATGATGAGGAAATGGAGGGTGCGCCCATATACAGAGGCCAAAAGGAAAGAAGAATCTTCGAGAAAAATGGAGAAGATGGCTAGAGAGGCGAAAATAAACTAGGTTAGTGGTTGAAAAAGATATTGGAAGACAGAGGGGGAGATCTAATGGAGGATGGATCAAAAGAGGAAAAAGCAATAAGGCTGAAAGAGGAAGATAAAGAAAACATTGGTTGTAAGGATGGAGTTGAGCGAATGACAGAAGATAGAGCACCTACACACATACTGTATGAAGACCAATTAGAAACTCTTTCTATTTCGAACACACACACAAACATCTCTTCATGCTTCTCTGTCAGGGAGGGGGATTCCCTTTGGGAGAAGGGAAGGAGGGGCAATGCGGGATATCCCCTGCCAGAGGAAAAGATATTAGATACGAATCAGAGATAGAATCAACTTGAACGCAAAGCGCTACAACACCTCAATATCTGCTCTTTTATTTTAGCTGTCATACATTCTGTTGACACCATGTATTTGTACTATGAAAATCCTGAAACCCCAAAACCGAAGGTTTCATTTAGCCAAAAAAATGAATCCCAAAATAAAGTTTTTGTAATTACAATTAGTTATTTAAAAGTTTGTATGTTGTTCAGGATGTTGTTCACAGGTGAGAAACCAGTTCAAGGAAAGTTTAGCATCACTGAAGAATCGCTAATTGTTTCAGTCAATGATTTCATCCCTCCAAAACTGTTTCAGACGAAACCAACATCGATTTTATTTGTTGGTTTTAGAAATATCTGCGAGTGTTTTTCCCATGTGATGGAATATTCCCTGTATTAAATAAAAAGGTGGATAGTGAAGAGCTAAATGGGAGATTAATATCTCTCATTACATCACAGTGCACATTCTCTCTCTTATCTTTGTTTCTTTGTTTGCAAGTATATGTGCTTTAATTTGATGTGCATAATCTCTGTTCTCTGCAGGACATCAGTGGGTGTCCAAAAAATATCTGCTGTGTTATATCTTTTCTCCAGCGTTTTTTAAATGATGCCGCTGATTACTGCAATTTTCATCACTGTTGGTGATAAAATGGCATGGAAAATTAAAAAAATGTGTTTGCCGTTTCTGCACAGTGCATCTCTCATCTAACACACTCCATCTGGAAGCTGTGTGTAATGATGCCTCTGAGACATAACAGCCCTTCTCCTCTGTATGCGTGGAGGTACAAGTACATTTGTATTGTGCATAATATTCTGGCACTTCCTGTCTAACACTGTGGTGTCAATTCTTGCTGTGTCCATTTCTTGAAAAGAAACGGTAGCACATTCTTATACCCACGACTCGCATGTTTGGGCCTAGTATTCCACATTTACAGGCAAAATAGAGGCTCTGTCTTGCTTATTAAATCAATTCTGTAATGCATTATTCCTCTGTATCGATGATGAATGGCCCTAGTCTCAATGTTCTGAAAAAACAAAACAAAAGTGCCCCTATTATGCTATTTGAAAGGTTCCTAATTTTGTTTTGGAGGCCTCCTTCAACAGGTTTTCATGCATCAAAGTTTATTTTCTTATAATGCACATCACCACATTTTTCAATGATTCTCAAACGACTTGTGCGAAAATTCAGTCTCTCTAAACCCCTCCTTTTTCCAGAGCTTGCTCTTCTCTTATTGGCCAGATTGCCCAGTCTGTTCTGATTGGTCTACCCATGTGTATATTTCTAATTTATTGCGGTGCGCATGCAGGGTTGTATCATAACAGAGCATACATTAGTTGAGCTCTAACGTGAATGACTTCTCGACATGCCCTCGTCTTGTGTAGGGGTGAAAGTAGACTTTGTTTACAGGAAGATAATGAAAATCATAGGTGGACTTTATGCAAATGTATTACATTGTTACGTTACGGAAGTATGAATGGAATTACTGATGACTCGTTTTGACAGTTCAGAATTTATTTTTCCTTTAGGAGACTCATTTATAACTTTATTTGCCATGTTTTCACAAACAGCTATATTACACACAGCATGAAAGGTAATATTCAGAAAAGCATAATAGGGCCACCTTAAAGCGCAGAGGAGGAAGATGAATTTCTATGAAAGTGAATTTCAGCCTTAATGGATGAAAGTGATTAATGATTCTCTGAGTCAGTGTCAGAGGACCAGCTCTCTAAAGCAGCAGTCTCCAATAAGTGTACCACATTTCAGATATGAGCTTAAGATTGGTTTCACCGTGACCCGGATAATAATTAACAAATAATTTTCATATATTAACATAATTATAAAGAGTGTATTTTTTTTTCTCTACATGGAGAAATGGATCTGAAGTGGCATAAAAAGATGCAGTAAGAGCAACTGTTAACACATGTGAAATTAGACACTAGTTACACTATTTATTTGTTTATTTTAAATAAGAGTTTAATAATTTTTTTACTTGCGGTTTCCACAAACCTATTAAGCAGCACAACTGTTTTCAATGTTGATGATGATAATAATAAATGTTTCTTGTGCTCCATATCATGATATTAGATGGATCTGAAGGATCACAGATGTAATGATGTAATTAAGTTGAAAATTCAGCTTTGCCAACACATGAATAAATTATATTTTATAATATGTTTAAATAGAAAACGTCTCGGTTATGTATGTAACCCTCGTTCCCTGAGTAGGGAACGGAGACGTTCCGTCGGATGGCGACGAATGGGGTTTCGCTTTGAAATCCTATCGCCTTTTTTACAAAACAAGCCAATGGCAAGGAAATGCCATGGGCTGCGAAATTTGTATAGCGTATCTCCGCCTTACCTCATGGGTATAAAAGGAGGATGTGGGCAATATGCAGATATGTTTCTTTGCTGAGGAGCCAAGACTGAACTCGGCTGTTCCAGCGGTACAGCGGAAGGTGGCAGGAAGACGGAACGTCTCCGTTCCCTGTTCAGGGCTTATAAGGCTCACCTGAGGAGAATATCGCACATATCCAGTCCGTGGGTGGACTTCAGCGGGTCCTAGTACCGGCTGGTTGAAGCAAGTACATGGGCGGACACAGGCTCCACTCTGAGATTGTAGAATCTGGCGAATGTGTTTGGTGTCACCCATCCTCTCAGCTCTGCAGATGTCTGTTAGAGAGACGCCATGCGCTAGAGCCCAAGAGGATGCCACACTCCGGGTGGAGTGGGCAGTCACTCCAAGGGGGCATGGACGACCTTGCTGCCGGTTTGCCAAAGCAATCGAGTCCACTCTCCAGTGGGACAGCCTTTGCTTGGAGAGAGCCTTTCCCTTCAGCTTCCCACCATAACAGACAGAGCTGAACTGAGGTCCTGAACACTGCGACCTATCTACGTAGGCACGAAGAGTGCATACTGGACAGAGCAGTGCCAAGGCTGGGTCTGCCTCCTCTGGGGGCAGCGCTTGCAGGTTCACCACCTGGTCCCGGAAGGGAGTGGTAGGAACCTTGGGCACATATCCATGTGGTAGGAACCTGGGGTCTCATGATCACGTGAGAGTAGGCCGGCCTGAATTCCAGGCATGCTTTGTCAATGGAGAATGTGTGCAGGTCCCCTACCCTCTTGATATGGAGGCCAATGCAACCAGGAGCACTGTCTTCATAGACGGGAACTTAAGCTCAAAGGAAGCACTCTGCAGGGCAGTTAGAACCACTGAGAGGTCCCGAGAAGGAACGGGAGGAGGGCGAGGAGGATTTAGTCTCACCGCTCCTCTCAGGAACCTGACGATCAGGTTGTGCTTTCCCACAGACTTACTTTCGTTAGGGTCATGGTGTGCTGCAATAGCGGCAACATAGACTTTGATGGTGGATGGAGACAGCCTTTACTCCAACCCATCTTGAAGGAAGGAAAGCACGACACTGATCGTACACCTCCGGGAGTCTTCTCGATGAGAAAAGCACCATTTGGCAAAGACATTCTCGTGGCAGCCCTGGAAAGCATAGCTGTGAACTCTGGATCAAACTCGTTATGCTAGGACATCTGAGGATGGAAGCACAGACAAGAGGACACCAGCTCACCTTGTGATGCGGAGATGTACATGATTTCATCAGCCGGGGGGAGCGAATGAGCCCATGGGTAGGCCGGCGAACTCACTCGGGACCACGCGGGTTGCAATGTGAAAGACGGGGTGTGGACCGAGGAATTTTCATCGGTTTAGTTCCAGACCTGCTGTCTTAGGTCACCCTGGCCAACAGCCGAAATATTATCTCACATGAAGAAAAAATAGATCGGGGTGTGGATGAGGGGACTCTCACTCTATTGATTCTTGACCGTTACATTGCGATGGTCACTTTCCCGCTGGGAGAACGTGACACATCCACAAGCACTGTCTGAGCATGATCGAAGCTCAAACACATGAAAACGGCGCTTGCGCCCATCAGCTGAATCTGTCAGAATACCCCACTCAGAAATACACAGGCAGATCGTCTTTAGAAAGACATGTCTTTTAAAAAGATGTGCTGCGTCCACTTTTTGTGAGAAAAAGCTTGCAGCAGTGCTGAAGCACCCAGGGAGAAACACACGCGCTTTTCAGTTCAGTAGGCAGGAATATGAAACTCGCTGGAACTCACCATCACACCAACACCGACAGGAAGCTGCCCGTCTAAAAGATTCTCGAAGATAGATAGAGAATAGGCTGCAGGAGTGAAGAAAACTCCTGGCACCGAAGCGAAAAACATACCTGCATGTTGCGGCATCGTCCTTTTATACCCAAGAGGTAAGGCACGCTATGCAAATTCATTTTGTAATTCTCGAAGTCGATAGGCGAAGTTGATAGGATAAAGCGAAACCATTCGTCGTCATCCGACCGAACTCGGAGTGACAACGAAAGGGAACTGTTTAAATTGTAACATTATTTCACAATATTACAGTTTGACACCTAATGGTAGTGTAGAAATTAAATTATTTGTAATTTTATACTGGCCACTATATTGTCTGTGTATTTTTATTCTTTTTTATTACAGCTGCCGACTTGAACATTTAAAATTAATTTTGCAAAAGTGCACGTTGCTTATTCAACTTCATAGCAATATAACACATTGACTGGTTTATTTTAGACCTTTATTTTTCTGAACTTTTGCTGGGAAGGACATTTAGAGAGGCATTTAAAAGCATCGTGTTATTGTGCTTTCTGGATTGAGTGGTTAGCATATGGCACTAACAATCATCCCTGTTTCCTGACCTTATCCTCTTAACACTCCACTCTTTTGTTTTTGTTTATTTTATTATGATAATTATGATTAATTATTCCTGATAAGGTAGGGTACAATCCAGTCGTTATTGAGAGCCACTCTACATAATGCTTTTGTGCTCCATTCGGCTGTAATTATAATGACCTTCAGCTGAGACATTTACTGTTGTTACAGAATAGCTTTATAGCAGTAATCTCTTTAATGCGAAGAGATGCAGGATGTCTGTGAGGGAGCATTTCTTCTGACTGGAAGCATAGATGAGAAGTGTTGAGATGAGATTCTGTCTTCCTTTAAGTTCTCACCCTGAGTAAACCCAACAGTGTCTTTGCCTTAGTGCTCTTAGCTAACCGAAGTAGCATCTAACCAGCTTTTGGTGATATTTATCACAGGTGAAATATCGATCACAGATCAGTCCCTGTGTGCCTGCTCGTAGGATCTCACACGTAATCATAGATCAAACTTTCTGACTGGGCTGACCTGGTCCTTTCAATCCCCAAACACTTTGTTTCCTGGTTATTTACGGGATGTAGCTCAGTGCTGGCCCGACAGCCTGTCCCAGAGGAAGTGGGATGTCACAACTGGTCTGTGACATCAGGAATGTTCCTGTCAGTGTGTGTGGGAGCTCAGTGTCTGTGTGAGTCACCCGGAGCAGAGGGACGACTCAAGTCTGCTCCTGTTCAGCTGTGATGTGTGACAGTTGAAATGGACACATGATGAAGAGACATTCTCTCAGAATTGCTGCCTTAAAATCTGTCTATATACATTTATTACTAATTACCTTTAAGCCTGTCAGTTCGCTTTCTGGCCATCTTTGCAACACCCCGGGGCAGGTATTTGTTAAGTAGGTAATATTGTTAAAGCTAAACTGTGTGATTTTTACCCCCATCTAGCAGTGTAAAGATATATGACCATCCAGTGAATATTAGTTTCTGTTCCTCTCAATTCCGATTTCGGTGTCCTCTCAACTACTACGGTGGCCAATGTAGTCCAAGATTAACATGGCTTCCAGTTCGACCTCGTCCATGAGTGTTAACTGAAACGTAAACGGGAAAGGCGAAGCTTGAATTAACAGGTATGTCCCTCTTTGGCTAATGTACTTTCAAGATGGAGGGTCAACATGGCGACCGACATTAGAACCCCTTACCCGTATGTATTTTCAATGGCATATTATACACTCACGAGAATACTTTATTACTTGAACAAAGTAAATATACATTAATGAGCACACATATTTTTGAAAGAACTAAGTGTTTTTAGCTAAGAATAAACTAAAAGAGTTACACAGTGTAGCTTTAAAGAATTGGAAGTCAATTTGGATTTTTTTTTAAGAAATGAATACTTGTGTTAAACAAGGATGCATTAAAATGATCAAATGCAACACTAAAGATTTTTATAATGTTACAAAATATTTCTATTTTCAAATAAACACTCAAAGAATCCTGATAAAAAAAAAGTGTATCCCAATTTACACATATATTAGCGCAACTGTTTTCATCTGAAGCCTGGAGTAGGGATGTCACGATTCCTTGATTAAATTCATATACTCGATTGCATTTGCCCGTGTCTATTAACTGGTAAAATACTGAAGTGGTGCATTCCATGGACGAGAATGAACTACATTATCAAAATAATCAACAGATTATTACACATTCCTGAGCCCTAGATTGTAGCAATGACTGCTTAAAATTCAGCACAATAAACTACATTCTAAAATATATTCGAAAAGAAAACTTATTTTAAATTATAATATTTCACTGTTACTGTTTCTGCTGTTGATTAAATTATTACTATTATTGTTATTATTACTTTTATTGATTAAATTAAATTCAGCCTTGGTGAGCATTAAAAAACAAAACTTACTGACTCTTTATAAAGAAAATCTATATAAAGTTCAAATATCCAAACTGTTTATCAAGCCCCCCCCCCCCCCCCCCCCCCAAAAAAAATATATATATATTATAAACTAACAATTGTATAATGAATTTAGCAAATCATGCTTAAAAACAATTGCATCCAAACAGAAAATGTCATGTTTAATAGTTATGCTGAATTAAATTTTGGACCAATGAGATTTCACTCTAGGTGGAGCTACCCAGAGCCATAGAGAGAGAGTTACGACACTCCCATAGATTGCCATAGGAACTTAGGAATGCGGAAGTACGAACAAAATACAAAGTTCAGACATTGCACGGGGTAGCATAAGCCAGATTTTTTTAAGTGCTCATGGAAGAGATACATTTTCAGGTGTTTTTTTAAATGCTGACAAGGATTCTGCATTCTGGATAAGGGATGTAGACTTGTATTAATTAGTGGAAGTAGGAGGGAGCTGATCCTGTGGGCAACCTGTACGCAAGTGTCAACGCCTTGAACTTGATGCGAGTGGTAGCCAGGGCATAGGGATGAACAGAGGAGTGACGTGGGCACTTTTGGGCTTATTGAAGACCAGACGAGCTGCAGCATTCTGGATTATTTGTAGAGGTTTAATTGCACATGATGGAAGTCCTGCCAGAAGAGCATTGAAGTAATCAAGCCTAAAAAAGACTAGGGCCTGAACGAGAAGTTGTGTTGCATGCTCATTTAGGAAAGGCCTGATCTTCCTGATGTTGTGCATAGTAAACCTGCATTATCTAGCTGTCTTTGAAATGTGGTCTGCAAAGGTCAACCGATCATCCAAGGTTACTCCAAGATTTCTGACTTACCTTGATGGGGTGATTGAGGAAGAATCTTGTTGGATAGTGAAGTCGTGCTCTAGAGACGGGTAGGCAGGGAGGATAAGAAGCTCAGTCTTAGCCAGGTCGAGCTGCAGGTGATGTTCCTTCATCCATGCCGGGATGTCTGCCAGACTGCTTGAGATTCGTGCAGGTACTGTGGGATCATCTGGTTGAAATGAGAGGTAGAGCTGGCTGTCTTTGGCATAGCAATGGTAAGAGGAACCGTGTGCCTGCATGATGGGTCCAAGTTATGTGGTGTAAATGGAGAAGAGGAGCGGTCTAAGAACAGAACCCTGGGGAACCCCTGTGGTCAGTTGATGTGCTTTTGAGACCTCACCTCTCCATGTGACCCTGAAAGACCTACCTGTGAGATAGGACTGAAACCAGTGGAGAGGAGTACCTGTGATGCCCAGTGATGAGAGGGTGGACAGAAGGATCTGATGATTTACAGTGTCAAATGCAGCAGACAGATCTAGGAGGATGAGGACTGATGATTTGGCTTCGGTGACCGACAGCAATGCAGTCTCGGTTGAATGCCGTTTCTTGAAGCCTGATTGGTTGACATCCAGCTGATTGTTCAGGGACAGGAAAGATGATACTTGGTTGAAAGCAACTCATTCAAGTATTTTTGCAATGAATGGTAGGAGAGAGACAGGTCTGTAGTTCACTAAGATTGTGTGTGTTTAGCACTGATTTTTTTAGGCAGTGGAGTTACCCGAGCCTGCTTAAATGCTGTAGGGAAAAAATGCCAGTGTGGAGGGATGAGTTGATGATGTGTGTGAGACCTATATACATATATAATGGAATAACAGGTCTAAAAGTCCTTGGGTGTGTGTATTACAGTTTAAGAATGCAATCGCTGCTGTCTGTCCATAGAAGAACATGAACAGCCGTCGCGGCGACATCAAAGCATGTCGCAACTCTTTCTCTCTATGACTCTGGAGCTACCCACTTAAAAAAAAAATAGAACTGATATGTTACAAAAATAGCAACTGATGAAATTCTTAATTGGCAAACTCGGATTAGGTGGGGAGATGTCTGATTAGCTTATGCATGTTTGTCAGATATTGAAATTGTAGCCACAATATACATGTGCAAAGACACTTATGTAATTGATACAGGAAGCAGCATGAAATAACACAATTTGATGTTTCTTAATCTGCTGTCTCCTGTGTAAATCTCGAAGTTACTGTAAATTTTCCTTTTAAGTGCATCAAGCTCTCAGAGCTAAAGGAACACTTTACCCTGGTGATATTTGCGGAACGACAGATTATTTACCTTTTTTTCTTTCTTCCCTTAGCTCTGATGAAAAACATAATTTGATTTACAGCTCTCTCTGTAATATTTCCACATCATTTGCCACACTCAAACAGTAAAGATTACAGCCATAAAACCCTGAGGTGCTGTAATCCATTTGAACGGAGCCGTTCAGTTACTGCAACAGCATCCCAAAGGCTGTGTGGATATTAATCTAACCACTTCTAATGACTTTCTGTTAGAATTTACTTCACTCTTGCATTTAAGGAGATGGATATTGTATGAACGTTTGCATAATAAATTCAATGTGTATATTATTACCAAGATGTGTCTGAAATAAATTTTTTGTGAAAGATTATACAAGTTCTTTTTTTAAGAAATATGCTGCATTTTAGCTTTGCATGGTTCACCAGTATTAACCAGCTGAGACTAGACTATATATATATATACACACACACACACACACACACACACACACACACTAAGCAGGAAGTGTGGATCAATGAGCAGTGGGTGTGTTATTGTGGCTTTGCCTAGGCATTGATTTTTTTCGAATGCTCTATTGGGCTGGTGAATGACTTAGACACCTCTTGGAAAGCAATTAGTTAGCCAGATAACATGCAGAATAATGTAATTTGATATTGCTCTATTCACTGTCTCTCATCTTTTCACCCTCTTACACTGTTTACGATATCCTAACGTAGCATGTAGTCAATATAGGATCAAGTAGGAGGCGAGCATGTATAATGAATCACTGAAGTGCACACGGTGTTCTCGAACATATTCAATACGGCCCAATCCATAGACCGAGCCGAAGAGCGATTAATCCTCAAACTCCATTAGCATGTTTATGCAACACTACAACATAGATTGTTTTTGGAAGTGCTAATGGGAGAGTGAAGATTATTAGGGGAAAAAGAAAAGACTGGACCAGATAAAAGAGAAAAATACAGTTTATTGCACTGGGACCAAATGTTTTTTTTATTAACGATAAGAACGTTTGGAAAATGTAATTTTTTTTTCCACAGTGTTATTTTATTATCACTGAGAAAATATAGTTTTTATTAATATTTTTAATGTTTTTCATTCATTTTTATTTCAGTTTTAGTTTAATTCATTTGAGTACATTACGTTAAACTTAATGAAAATTAGAAATGTTTCCTTGCTAACTTGCTGAAATAAAGCAAGTGTTAGGTTTTTTATATTTACTTTTATTTCAGTGGTTTTAGGTAATTAAATTGTTTTCCTCCTCATCTGCCTTTAGTTGGACTGATAGTCCCACCCCAAAACTGGTTATAGGCCTAGTTATATATATTTTTTATACTTTGCAGGAACATCAGCCTATTACATGTCTTAGCTATAGTTGTCTTTGTATACTAAGTATATAAATTATTAAAAAAAAAAAAAAAAAAACTTCTGCTGTAAGTTTTCAGAGTGAAGAGATATTTAGATGCTGTATTTTTCTATGAATGTGCATAATACCATATTACTTATTACAATCCATTGTGTCACATAAATTATTTTTTTATTTCTGGGCCAATCCTCATTTTACTTTTTTTTTTTCTCCTGTCCCTTGCTGTCCAGGAACACTTCACACCTGAGTGCAAGTTTAAGGAGTCAGTGTTTGAGAACTACTACGTGACATACTCCTCCATGATCTATAGACAACAGCAGTCGGGCAGGGGCTGGTACCTGGGCCTGAACAAGGAAGGAGAGATTATGAAGGGCAACCATGTGAAAAAGAACAAGCCTGCTGCACACTTCCTCCCCAAGCCTTTGAAAGGTAAGTCAACACCTCTGTACAATTTAATATATTTCTATTGATTCATTTAAGTTGCTCTTTGTGAGAACTACCTCTATAAGATGATTTTAGAGCTGGAGACCTTATCTAGCTTTAAAACATTTAATCAGCTAAAAATGTCTTAAGAGTGAATGTTTTGAGTGCAGTTTTAGAAAATGATTATTTAAAAGGTTTCTAGGGAACCCTGATGATTCATCTACTGGACAGGAAACAAAACAAAAGGCATCTTTTGTATCTTTTATTGTCTTCACTTTTATAAAAAATATTGTATCTTTTGGCTTTGTCAAAATGAAATTTCATTATACGTACCCCACTATCCTTATGAATTCTCTAAAAACTATGGGCTTCGGGCCTGTGAGCACACAATCTGCCCCTTCATTGTCTCTCAACCCTCGTAAAGTGTGGCACCTTGTTCTCTCCATGCGCCTGTGGGAAACGCTGGTCGCAGGCTCTTGGCTGAGTTGATGAGGTGTGGATAGTGGAGTCTGTAAGGAGCGCTGCTGACGCCAGCACAATCAGACCATTTCAAGCCTTGTCTATGCATAAAGGCTCTGTAATGATAAAGCAGCTTTTGACAGCAAACAGACCTGTACCCTTCCATCCAGGCCAAGGCAGCCATCTCAGACAAGAACACAACAGAGCTTTGTTTTTTTTGCGAAAGTTCCTTTTGACTTTCAACTGCTGTCTGCATACTTCCTTGTCAACAAAAAATACTAACTCTGTGGAAATGTGTTGTTGTGGAAAAAGTATGAATAGGTTTCACATGATGACTTATAAAAGCTTACATTTGAAAGACATAAATATTACTTTTGTCTCTGGGTATCAATGATGTGCCAAATTCAAGGTAAACATATGAAGTGTTATTGCTTTTAGATGGACTTTTAATGCCTTGCTCTTCTTTTAGTAAAGATGCATAATTAGGATTTTTCTCTTAATGAAGATTAGACAAATGAATCTCTAAACTTAGAGCCGCTTTGCTTTTATGTAAAGCAGTAACTTCTCAAATGGCTCATGCTACACAAATGAGTTTTTGAACATAATGGGCCCTATTTTAACGATCTAAGCACATGGTCTAAAGAGCACGGCACAAACGCACTTCGGGCGTGTCCCTATCCACCTTATTCCTACGCTTCATGAAGCTTTGCATGAATTATGGGTGTAACTTCCATTTAAGCTGTAAGCAATCAGTGAAAGGCTTGCTCTATGAATGTAATACGCTAAAAAAGTGTCACAATGAGATGACATTAATCGATTCACCCTTCAACCATCGGACATTAAAATGAAATTTAAAAGAATCAACAAGATACTTGCAACAGACCAAAAATAGCCACAAAATTGCAAGTCTTTGGTTAAATATGATTGTAGTAGGCAAATATCTGTATTGTATAACAACCCTAAATCAAAAATGTTCATTAACTTCAGCATTGCGTGACACTATATAAAAGTGATTTCTGTCATTTTGACAGATTATAAATTGCATTTACCTGTGAAAACAAACCTGGGAAGAGACTTGAGGATTCGAGCAGAATAACCAGAGATTCTTCATGCATTCCAGTGAATTATTAATGGAATATCGTAAATTAAATTTGGGAGAACTGACCACAAATGTGCAGTCTATATTGTCCTTTTTCATACTTTTACAGCGGATGGTAAAGGAAAAAATAAAAATCATGAGGAAAAGAAAGCAGCGACTGAAAAGAGCTCTTGCCATAGATATTCTTGTTATAGCATGTCACGTTAAAATACGAAGTATAACGTTATTCTCATGATGTCTGAAAATAAATCATGGAAAACTGACAGCTCATCCAGTCAAACTGACGGATCAGCTTTATTTTTAGGGCAGCCTTATGATTCGATATTATTCGTTTTTAGCCTTTTTGAATGGAAGTTTCCTGCGTTAAGTTTTTCTGCTTGCAAATTGCACCATCTAAATAGTGAATCCGCCATGGCACGAGCGACAACCATCTATGCAAGGGACAACAATCCACCTCAACACACCTCGTTTTCAGACCAGCACACCCATGGGCGCACAAATGCTTGCAAATGCATTTGCTATTTAAACAACGTGGCACAGGATGTGAAAATGATAACCGCGTCGGGCTGAAACTACCAAAGAACACTTGCCTGGCGCTGCATTGCGCTGGGTGTATGATTGGGCCCTATGTCTGATAATGTCACACAAGTACTTACAGAAATCAGTAATGCTTTTCACTGCTTAAAGAATGAAAACAAGGTCTTTTTATTTGATTAGAAATTAAAAATGGAGGCTTAGCAGCTGAGAAACATTTTTGTTCTCAGAGAAAGCCTTAGCTTGTGAAAATGCATTTCCTTTTTCTATAGAGGCTTGGAGTGTGTTGAGAGGATGGTGAGTGTTACTAGTAATGCATTGGCTTTGAAGGACATTCACTTTGAAGATGATTTACTACAGTTGATTTTAGAGGTCATATCAGCCATTTAGTGCGGTTTGTGCTTAAAGGGTGAAATAACAATATAAAGTACACTTATTCAGTGTACAGTACATTCTCTGAGAAAAAAGCCTAAAGCAAATTTGCTTTTCCAATTAATGCTGTCTTGTGTCCTGTTATTGTGAAATATGAATAAATGTAAAATAATTGTTTTCTGTTTTAATATATTTTAAAATGTAATTTATTCCTGTATAGCAAAGCTGAATTTCCAGCATCATTACTCCAGGCTTAAGTGTCACATGATCATTCAGAAATCATTCTAATATGCTGATTTGATGCTCCAGAAACATTTCTTGGCATCAATGTTGACAACAGTCCCAGCAAACACAGAACGTTCCCCTAACGTTCCCGAATGGTCCCATGAGGTTATTTTTCGGGAACCACCAAACAAGAACATTATAGGAACGTTCCATGTAGATTATTTTTTGGTTCCATTTTGATAACGTAAAGAGAATGTTCCTTAGGAACGTTCTGGGAACCAGAACCTAAATTTGTTTGCTGGTTGTGCTGCTTAATATTCTTTTGGATACTTAACTGATACTTTCTTCAGGATTCTTTGATCAATAGAAAGTTCAAAAGAACAGCATTTATTTAAAATATAATTATGTTGTAACATTGTAAATGTCTTTGTTGTCACCTTTGATCAATTTTATGCATCCTTGCTAAATAAAGATTAATTAATACTTTCTTTAAAAAAAAAAAAAAAAAAAAAAAAATTAAATCTTACTGATATGACCCCAAACTTCTAACGGTAGTATTATGATAGTAATATAATATATTATTAATTAACATAAATTTATAGTATATTAAACAATTAACATTACCCTAGATTAATAAATGATCATTGTTAACCATATACATTTATCAAATATTAACAAATTGAAGCTTTTTGCAAGGTGGTGATACCATAATCGTTTGTAGAAAAGTGATGATTGTGTCAGTTGTGAGTTTAGTTGTTGCAGAGGAGAGTTATGTCATTTAAAGACCGAGTGGGATTTGGAAGTTTTGCTCGCTGCCTTATAAAAATTTCTTAGCTGTATTCTTCCAGAGGACCAATTAAAGAACTTTCTCCTCACTGTGAACATCGCTTCGGTTGCCAGTTCTCGGCTCACAAAGTACTGTATTCTAAGTCCAGAGTGCAGCCTTTAAGATCATTACCATTCCCAAAGAACCTGACACCATACGGCTGATGTATATTCATCCATAGTCTCTGAGCCTGGGGCCTCATTTTTATGTTCAATTAATATAATTGGGAAACATATTTTATACATTTAAAAGTGATTAACACTTCAACCATGTACTGTCATATTGATGCAGTCACTCTTTGAAGAACATTGTTGCAGAACATTTGGCTTTAATGATGAGATGTTATATGACAATGCTCAGAGAAAACTCTAATAATGAGCTGGCCGTGAGCCTCAAGACTCCTGCATCCCTCCAGGGAGAAGCTCCACACTTGGTTGCACAACCAATAAGTCAACTATTGATTCTTAGAGCTTTCTGCTTAAGTGCTATATCGATTGCCTGTTGCAGGCAGAATAAGCTTTGTGTGAGGTTAAAGGGTTTGTGATGCTTCCTGTACTGCACATCCACAGTTAAGATGATCAGACAGACACATTTTAGCACACTGGCTACCTAGTGGCTTTTTGGAGTTATGATGTAAACGTGTTGCCTGAAGTGCTTGGGTTAGACATGTGTGTCAGATAGCAGGTGTTGGGGCAATGCATTTTCTGTATAGACATAGATATTAGCTTCCTAAAGAAAGTGTTTCTGCTGAAAAGTTCAGAACCGAAGCACTTTCCTGCTTGACTTCCATAATCACTTCTCACAGTCTGTTCTGCTCCACTGTACCGCAACAGTTTTTACCTGTGTGTGTATATAACTTAGTGAGGTTCTCTAACATTTTAACAATTTTGATGTAGCAACTTCAATTACCAAACCTCATTCTTAAAATAATAGCTATATTAATGCTATCGTTACTAGCCAAAGTTGGGTTGGTAGGATTTTTTAGTCTTTTGTGCTCACCAAGGCTGCTCAAATACAGTAAAAAAAAAAAAAAAAAAGAAAAAATTGTGAAATATATTTACTATTTAAAATATCTGTTTTCTGTTGTAATATATTTATGTAATATAATATGTCATTTATATGAATTTTCGGCATCATTACTCCATCAGTCTTCAGTGTCGCATGATCCTATTATAATATCCTGTTTTGGTGCTCAAAAAAACATTTCTTATTATTAGCAATGTTAAACAGTTAAATAAAAGTATTAATTTCTTTCTTAATTATCTTATTGACCCCAACGTTTTGAACAGTAGTTATAATTTTATATTGCCGTCGCCAATTTTCTGAAAGTGACCTTTTTCCCATATTGTTAATGTAGTTTCTTGTGCCTCTTATATGATTTTGTTTCTGTTGGTTATAGGAGTTTTGTTGTTTTTAAATGTTTTGATAAGGCTTAGATAATTATCAGCCATTAAATGTTGACTTTTTTCTGTTTATTTTCATACTGCAAATATTCAGTCAACTAAACTTGAAGGAAAATGTCTGTTTTGCTTAATCAGTGGCTTTCATGCAGTAAATAAGTACATTTTCACCCCATTTCCTTTTCTCTGTGCACAGCGTCTAACATAAAATGTTGGAAGCTTTTACTAACCAAAGACTCTTTCTTTGTTTGTGTTTTTCAGTGGCCATGTACAGGGAACCCTCTCTGCACGACCTGACGGAGTTCTCACGTTCTGGCAGCGGGACACCCACTAAGAGCCGGAGTGCTTCCGCTGTGCTGAACGGGGGCAAAGCTGTGAGTCAGAACGAGTCAACGTAGCCTGGTTTACCCGGCCCGGCCCGCTACCTTACGCCTTCACCAAAACCTCTGAATGCTTGAGACTTCACACAGACTTCTCTCCAAAAAAGCTCTCAGTGGTTCAGGACAACATGAAACACAACATAACCATCCTTCACTTTACAAACTAGAGTAACATTTGATTGGACTTCTTTATAATTAGCTTGTTTATTTAGCTCATTGTTGTTGTTTTTCCCCCACCTTTAACACTCTCATTAATGCCTTTTCCATGTGAAAAAAAACAATTGTAGCGTTTCATACAGTGGGACGTTTGGTTTTAGTCCATCTCAGCAGTCAAGGTTCATTTACTAGCATTGCAGGTCCTGATGAATTAATACATTTGTTAAGAGTTCAGGGCTGTAAGTGAGGGTTTAGCTGCACAGGTGCAGTGGAAGAAAGCCACTCTTGTCCTCCATGCTTCCTGAGTGTGAAGCTAATAGAGAAGAGACCATTCCCCCGTGTGTGGGGGGAGGGGACTGTGTTCATGTGCACTCGCTCAGAGGGCTTGCTCTCTAGCATGGGAATATAAAGCCTACGTTCTGCTCACATGAAGAGAGAAGCTGAGCCTCTCAGAAGCAGGAGGCTTTGGCTTGCTAATTGTTTGAATTAGCTGTGAGCTTGTCTTACTTTCTCTTCCTCTTGTTCTTCCCCCTCATCAGTGTTTTTTGAGGTTTAAACGGCGACTGGAGATCTGGCGCACCAAAGACAGAACTGTAAGAGTTTCCCCTCGAGCTGCCAGACCACACTGGTACATATATATGTATATATACACGCATGACAGGACGGGAATGATGAATAGGTTTTTTTTTGTCTGATGGGAGTGATTATTGAGAGGTTTCAGTATTCAAGGAGATGGATGTGTGGTTAATTATGGCTGTTTGACCCCTTTTGTCTCGTTTGCGTCCCGTCATCTCTTTTCTAGGTTCCTTAAGTCTGTGTGCTTGTGTTTTTGCCTTTCCCGCCTATGTCGTCTCTTCTTTGGTCAATGCTGGTCACCGATACTGGTCCCACCTGGACTCCATTTTGTGTATTACTTATGGTGGTGACAATTTTCTATATAAATGAGCAAACAAAAAAATTATACTGTGGAACTTAAGTTGGTTGCATTTTTTTAGGGTGTGTCTAATTTGTAAAAGTAAAAAAAAAAAATACAAAAAAAATCTTGTACAGGGCATGTACAAATCAGGTTGTATACAGTAAGGACCCATTTTGTGGGCTGCAGCACAGTATATATTATTTCCCTCGGGCAACATAACGTCATACATGCTAGAGGGGGTTTCTTCTCTCTTCTGTTTCCTTCTGGGTTTCGTTTTTCTACAGTATCTGTTGCATGGGAGACTGCAGAGAGGTCAGGAATAGAGCTGCATGATTTAGGCTAAGTGTATTAACTCCTCCCTGGATCATATGTTCAAAACTACCAGGATAAAAACTGGCAAACAACATGTACGTACTGACTGACACTCTGTCACGTACCTTCAAGTTGTTTCTTATTTGTTGTGTACATACAATGCACTGAATAAAATGTTTATATTAAGATATACTTTTAAAATGCGTCTGTGCTTTATTTGTTCGCTTCGTAATTGTATTATTATTCACTTGGCATACTGGCCAATGGATCCTATCTTTTTCTCTTTTCCAATTCAGTTTGTTTTAATGGCCTCTTACATCTTGTTTTAATCTATTTACCCTTTTGGAATTGGGGTATTAAATAGTCATATTGTTCCAACATAATCAAATACAGAGCAATTAGAGTGATACCAGAGAACAAAAAACATTGGCAATCAAACTGTGCTGTTGTTTGACCGTTTTCGTGTTGTTTCTAGCGTGAAGAAAAAAGTAAAACAGCACTTAACAGAGCACTGTGTTGTAAGAAGGTGACAAATAGCACTGCACTGGGGAACGGATGTTGCTTTTGATGCTTTCCTGGCTGGTGCTGGCGTGTAGTTGAGCCAGTGATATAGCCAACTATATCCACTTCCTCTGTACAAAGATGAATCGCCCCTGGAAAAAATGTGCTGTTTAATTGCCTGAGTCAAGACTCCTGCATGGCTTCTACCTCGAGGAGCAGATTCATGTAATTAATCAGTATGATAGACAGCCTTGTGACCAAGAGTTCCCTTGAGTCATATAGTGTGAACATTGGAGATCACTGTTTGAAAAATGAAAAAAGAGTTTATATTCTTGCATTATAGAATTATAGGTCTCCAGAGCTCACCGTATGGATGTTTATTGGGGCATTATATATAATGTCAATATTAGAAATACACTGCTGTTTAAAACTTTGGGGTTGGTAAGATTTTTGAAAGAAGTCTCTTATGCTCACCAATGTTGCATTTATTTGATTAAAAATACTGTAAGAATTGTAATATTGTGAAATACTTGCTATCTAAAAAAATGAATTTATTCTTATATACTGATTTTCTGTTCAAGAAAACATTAGAAACATTTCTATCAATGATGAAAACAGGTGAGTGGTTTAAAATTTTTTGTAAACCTTGATAGTTTTTTTCATGAATATAAAAGTCATAAGAACAGCATTTATTTGATATATTATAAATGTCTTTACTATCATTTTTGTTTAATGTGTCCTTGCTAAATAAGTTTTTTTTTTTTTTTTGTCTTACTGACCTCAAACTTTTGAACGGTAGTGTAGATCGAGGCATACTCATTGTATTACCTTAACTGTCATTTAATGCTCACTTAAAGGGCGCCTATTATGGAAAATTCACTTTTACATGGTGTTTGAACATAAATGTGTGTTGGCAGTGTGTGAGCAAAACCACCCTAGAATGATAAAAATCCACCCAGTGTTTTTTTTTACAATCTCAATAAATCATATGCACTGTCTCAGAACGAGTTGTTCTAAGATTCAGCTCTTTGTGACGTAGAATTGAGCAAGGGGTTTGATTGACAGTGTGGTTGTGGCATAGACTCCGCCCTCGGTGATCTGTACACCATCCTCCGTTGTTTCAACGACAGCCGGTAATGTCTCATGGAAACATAAGTGTTCTGTTGTGGGATGGGATGTAATGATGACATGCATAGTATTTTTCACTTATTTACGACATCAGAGCCACTAAAAACACAGTGGATGTATTGTATTTTGGAAGTTTAGGTGGCGCCTTTCCTTCGTAAATAAGTTTAAGTTTGAGCGAATCATTTTCTGAATGACTGTTTTGTGAACGAGAATCAATTGAAAGCAGGTCTTGCTTCAAAGTTAATCCTCAACTGTGGATCGTCATCTACTGTTTGTGATCCAACGTCACCTCCAGTAAGTGTATTTTATGATTTTTGAGCAAATAGTAATTTCAGTCGATGTCAGCCAATTCAACAACAAATGCGTCTAAAGTTATTGCCGTCATAGGATGTCTGTGTATATAATTTAAACTTTGTTTGTATAGTGTGTAACCACACGTTTAGAAATATATATATTTTTAAAGATATTGTATTAAAAACTGCATATGTTCTTGTTCTGTAAGTTAGCCATCTTCTCACATTTGCCACAGAAGCACCTGTATGACAAATAAACATGATGCAACAGGTCCCTCGCATATATGTAATTTCGCTTGTACGTAGCAAACTTTATCACAGAATGTGTATGTAGTTTCAAAAGATTGCGCCAACGTTAGTGTTTGTGTGTGTCTGTGTATGTGTGGCATATCCATAATTTCAAAGGGGACGCAATTACAACTCTATAAGTACATAAATGTATCAAATAACCACACCGAGACATACTGGTCCATTCTCATTTGTGTTTATTCTGCCGGAGTCTCTTCGTCATCTGGGTCTGATCAGAGATTATTTATATATTCCGATTCAAACATGTACGGCTGAATGACATTCAAAATAGCGGGTCTCTTACTCTCTCAGCCCTGCTGCTTACCGACTGCCTTAGGTATGCAAGTGACGCCCTCATCCAAAGGCAGGGCAGGAATATGCAGCTCTTTTGCATTTAAGGTCGTATACACCAAAACAGCTCATTTTTAAACAGGCCCCAAAAATGACATTTTTAAATGGTTATAATTAATTAACTGTGGGGTATTTTGATCTAAAACTTCACAAATACATTCTGGGGACATCCGAGACCAATATTACATCTTGTAAAAAGTGGCGTAAGAGGTGCCCTTTAAGGTTTATCTTGAAAAACGCTAATTTTATAACACTGGATATGTAATCTTTAGCTAAATAAATGTTTCATTTTGTACATTATAACATGATGTGTATTCACCTGTAGCATTTAAAACAATCCTTTTTTGTGCTCTTTTTTAAATTACTGTACCGTATTTAGACAAAATAGACTTTATTATCAGCCATCATTTTTAATTTCAGTGAATCCCTGTAAAAATGTATGTTACAGATAACTGTAAATCTATTGAGTATGTAGGTGTGTGACAGAGAAAACATAAGGACCAGGAACAGTGCCTGAGAATCTCTTGTGGTGCAGTATGTATATACAGCAGTCAAGTGCTCTGTAAGCTGAAATGAACTAATGAAGAGTCTGTTCCATTGCAGCAGGTCGACACATTTCATCTCTTGTGCTGTTGCTTTATGCACTCCCATTATTTTCTCTCTGAGGCCCTTTCTTGTTAATTAAAGCTGCAGTCTGGCGTTTTCCTCTGTCGCCATCTCTGTTTGAAATCTGCAATTGCAGTCATTCGCAGAATTATCAACTTTACGTACTTCAACCCCCTCGACTCGGCATGGCGCGGATTTATACAGTGTTTGAGGATACTGGCATTCAGAATCCCAGATTATTATTTTTGGAAATATGACCAACATAAGAATTTTCAGTGGAAAATTTAATCTGAACAAGTAAGAGATATCCACTTTTGTTCTGGTTTCTGACACTGCTGTAAATCGCGCTGATTAAATATATCAATCGCTTATAAGTTATCATATCACGCCAAACCGTGCAAATTATACTCTGTTCTCAAAATGTAAGTTAACAACGTAAGCAAGCACTGCGTGACGACATGTAATGTCCTTCCGATATGTATCCTTGTTTTCACATGGGTCCGGTTGCAGTCTCTTTTTTTCACTCCGAAGTCCGAACAAAATCTTTTGCATTTTACAGCGGGTGAATCTGTTGTCACTGGTGATTGTCGTTTGACCCTTTCTGGATCCGCCATCAAATTGATAAGTTTAATTATATCAAGTGCTGTGAGAGAAGTCTATAAATCTTCACCTTTATGTCTACAGATGTGACGTAATGATGCAAAGACATGCTCGAATCTCCCGCGGAAATCCATCAGTACCACTGGCATTAAAAACATTATTACAAGCTTGCCGCTTTGAATCGAGCTAAGGTAAGCAGATAGTTTTGAACACTGGATGGTTATGGATTTTTTCAAATATGTATTTTGGATCATTTTGTAACCCAAAAAAACCTACGGCCTGCAGCTTTAAATGGAACACTAATTAATTAACACTGAAAATTTTCTCTAAGCCAAACTGGACAAGCTTTTATCCTGAACAGACAGCAGACCATGCAGCATAATGAAGACGAACCGTCAGAGAACGAGTGAACCGTTTTTCACACAAAAAAACTCACCTTGTAGACAAATGTTGTGAACAAAAAGTGAGAGCAGCAAATTTGTCATATAATTCAGTCTGCATCAGAGCCTTTTGCTGAAAAGAGTTGGTCTTATACCATTAACAATAGACTCTGACTAGATTATTTTTTACATACACTGTAAAAAAATTTCTTGTTAAATTAAAAGTAACTTACTGGCAACAATTACCCAGTACTTGCTGTTATTCATTCAACAGTAAAATTACCGTAATACTAACTACAGTACTGTTAAGCATACTGTAAAATTAAATTACATTATTTTACTGTAATTTCTTACCATATTGAAGTACAGGATTACACTGTTAATTTTTAATAATACTGTATAGTATTATACAGTTATGAAATGTTATTGTATTTTATGGTGCTACTGTGTAACCTGTAGAATATGTAGAAAATGCATAGAAATATTATTTTAACTGTTAGTGGGAAATAGAAAAAAGAATAATTGAAGCTTTAACTGCACAATGTTTATTGTGTATTTTCAAACACATTAGTACGTTTACATATGTACATTTAAGTACATTAATACAATTAAATACATTAATAATAATAATGTATTATAATACAATAAAAATCATGCATGACAATCATGAACAATCATGCATTTCAATTCATGCAAAAAATGATTATGAACAGGTAAAATAGAAAAGATTAAAGGGGCGCTATCTGATCAATCTATTCGGTTGTTAAGTCTGACTCTTCCGGGTCCAAGCGCTCTGCTCGTCCATATCTAATTAATGTTACAACCCATAACGTTAGACTAAGCCCTTTTCTTAAAGGACTGGCTTCGCTTAAGCGCCAGTGGGTGTTAGGGATAAAGGAAAGAATTGTAACTTACCTTATCAACTGCAGCCATTTTCTCTTTTCTTTCTCGTCACAGGGAAAGCGGTAGAATGACAGTTGAATGTCACTTGTTTTTTTTAACTCCGATCTATTTAAACAACATGGGACACAGCACTGCGGCATGTTAAAACTCGGGCAAAAGCGGTAAGCAGATAGAGAGGACCCAGCATTTGGACCCGGAAACAGTATTATCAGAGCGTGATTACGTCACGACTTAACAACCGAATTAGAAACATAGGTCATCCATAACAACCCAACAGCCTTAAGGGGTACCCCTGTCGTTTTTCTTTTTTTGGGGGGGTTGAAATTTTGAGTGTGGCATAAAGGCTGTGTGGGATCTCAATATCTCAGCTCTGGAAGTGTCTAGAGACTCCATTTTTGCACTCAGGTCTAAGTCTCATGGCCCTTTATCAGAATCCAGAGTTTTGAGAAAATTGGAGAAACTTATTTTTTCGCACCGAAAAAAAAACGACAGGGGTACCCCTGTTTTTTTTTTTTTTTGGGGGGGGGGGGGGGGGGGTCGAAATTTTGAGTGTGGCATAAATGCTATGTGGGATCTCAATATCTCAGCTCTGGAAGTGTCTAGAGACTCCATTGTTGTACTCAGGTCTAAGTCTCATGGCCCTTTATCAGAATCCAGAGTTTTGAGAAAATTGGAGAAACTTATTTTTTCGCACCGAAAAAAAAACGACAGGGGTACCCCTGTTTTTTTTTTTTTTTGGGGGGTCGAAATTTTCAGTGTGGCATAAATGCTATGTGGGATCTCAATATCTCAGCTCTGGAAGGGTCTAGAGCCTCCATTTTTGCACTCAGGTCTAAGTCTCATGGCCCTCTATCAGAATCCAGAGTTTTGGGAAGATTGGAGAAACTTAATTTTTCGCCCGAAAAAAAAAACGTAAGGGGTACCACTGTCGTTTTTTTTTTTCGGGCCGAATTTTTGAGTTTCGATATCTCAGCTCTGGAAGGGGCTAGAGCCTCCATTTTTGCACTCAGGTCTAAGTCTCATGGCCCTCTATCAGAATCCAGAGTTTTGGGAAGATTGGAGAAACTTAATTTTTCGCCGGAAAAAAAAAAAACGTAAGGGGTACCACTGTCGTTTTTTTTTCGGGCCGAATTTTTGAGTTTCGATATCTCAGCTCTGGAAGGGGCTAGAGCCTCCATTTTTGCACTCAGGTCTAAGTCTCATGGCCCTCTATCAGAATCCAGAGTTTTGGGAAGATTGGAGAAACTTAATTTTTCGCCGAAAAAAAAAAAACGTAAGGGGTACCACTGTCGTTTTTTTTTTTCGGGCCGAATTTTTGAGTTTCGATATCTCAGCTCTGGAAGGGGCTAGAGCCTCCATTTTTGCACTCAGGTCTAAGTCTCATGGCCCTCTATCAGAATCCAGAGTTTTGGGAAGATTGGAGAAACTTAATTTTTCGCCCGAAAAAAAAAAACGTAAGGGGTACCACTGTCGTTTTTTTTTCGGGCCGAATTTTTGAGTTTCGATATCTCAGCTCTGGAAGGGGCTAGAGCCTCCATTTTTGCACTCAGGTCTAAGTCTCATGGCCCTCTATCAGAATCCAGAGTTTTGGGAAGATTGGAGAAACTTAATTTTTCGCCCGAAAAAAAAAAACGTAAGGGGTACCACTGTCGTTTTTTTTTTCGGGCCGAATTTTTGAGTTTCGATATCTCAGCTCTGGAAGGGGCTAGAGCCTCCATTTTTGCACTCAGGTCTAAGTCTCATGGCCCTCTATCAGAATCCAGAGTTTTGGGAAGATTGGAGAAACTTAATTTTTCGCCCCCAAAAAAAAAACGTAAGGGGTACCACTGTCGTTTTTTTTTCGGGCCGAATTTTTGAGTTTCGATATCTCAGCTCTGGAAGGGGCTAGAGCCTCCATTTTTGCACTCAGGTCTAAGTCTCATGGCCCTCTATCAGAATCCAGAGTTTTGGGAAGATTGGAGAAACTTAATTTTTCGCCCAAAAAAAAAACGTAAGGGGTACCACTGTCGTTTTTTTTTTCGGGCCGAATTTTTGAGTTTCGATATCTCAGCTCTGGAAGGGGCTAGAGCCTCCATTTTTTGCACTCAGGTCTAAGTCTCATGGCCCTCTATCAGAATCCAGAGTTTTGGGAAGATTGGAGAAACTTAATTTTTCGCCAAAAAAAAAACGTAAGGGGTACCACTGTCGTTTTTTTTTTTCGGGCCGAATTTTTGAGTTTCGATATCTCAGCTCTGGAAGGGGCTAGAGCCTCCATTTTTGCACTCAGGTCTAAGTCTCATGGCCCTCTATCAGAATCCAGAGTTTTGGGAAGATTGGAGAAACTTAATTTTTCGCCCAAAAAAAAAAAAACGTAAGGGGTACCACTGTCGTTTTTTTTTCGGGCCGAATTTTTGAGTTTCGATATCTCAGCTCTGGAAGGGGCTAGAGCCTCCATTTTTGCACTCAGGTCTAAGTCTCATGGCCCTCTATCAGAATCCAGAGTTTTGGGAAGATTGGAGAAACTTAATTTTTCGCCCAAAAAAAAAACGTAAGGGGTACCACTGTCGTTTTTTTTTTCGGGCCGAATTTTTGAGTTTCGATATCTCAGCTCTGGAAGGGGCTAGAGCCTCCATTTTTGCACTCAGGTCTAAGTCTCATGGCCCTCTATCAGAATCCAGAGTTTTGGGAAGATTGGAGAAACTTAATTTTTCGCCCCAAAAAAAAAAACGTAAGGGGTACCACTGTCGTTTTTTTTTTGGGCCGAATTTTTGAGTTTCGATATCTCAGCTCTGGAAGGGCTAGAGCCTCCATTTTTGCACTCAGGTCTAAGTCTCATGGCCCTCTATCAGAATCCAGAGTTTTGAGAAGATTGGAGAAACTTAATTTTTCGCCCAAAAAAAAAACGTAAGGGGTACCACTGTCGTTTTTTTTTTCGGGCCGAATTTTTGAGTTTCGATATCTCAGCTCTGGAAGGGGCTAGAGCCTCCATTTTTGCACTCAGGTCTAAGTCTCATGGCCCTCTATCAGAATCCAGAGTTTTGGGAAGATTGGAGAAACTTAATTTTTCGCCCCAAAAAAAAAAACGTAAGGGGTACCACTGTCGTTTTTTTTTCGGGCCGAATTTTTGAGTTTCGATATCTCAGCTCTGGAAGGGGCTAGAGCCTCCATTTTTGCACTCAGGTCTAAGTCTCATGGCCCTCTATCAGAATCCAGAGTTTTGGGAAGATTGGAGAAACTTAATTTTTCGCCCAAAAAAAAAACGTAAGGGGTACCACTGTCGTTTTTTTTTTCGGGCCGAATTTTTGAGTTTCGATATCTCAGCTCTGGAAGGGGCTAGAGCCTCCATTTTTGCACTCAGGTCTAAGTCTCATGGCCCTCTATCAGAATCCAGAGTTTTGGGAAGATTGGAGAAACTTAATTTTTCACCCAAAAAAAAAACGTAAGGGGTACCACTGTCGTTTTTTTTTCGGGCCGAATTTTTGAGTTTCGATATCTCAGCTCTGGAAGGGGCTAGAGCCTCCATTTTTGCACTCAGGTCTAAGTCTCATGGCCCTCTATCAGAATCCAGAGTTTTGGGAAGATTGGAGAAACTTAATTTTTCGCCCAAAAAAAAAAAACGTAAGGGGTACCACTGTCGTTTTTTTTTCGGGCCGAATTTTTGAGTTTCGATATCTCAGCTCTGGAAGGGGCTAGAGCCTCCATTTTTGCACTCAGGTCTAAGTCTCATGGCCCTCTATCAGAATCCAGAGTTTTGGGAAGATTGGAGAAACTTAATTTTTCGCCAAAAAAAAAACGTAAGGGGTACCACTGTCGTTTTTTTTTTCGGGCCGAATTTTTGAGTTTCGATATCTCAGCTCTGGAAGGGGCTAGAGCCTCCATTTTTGCACTCAGGTCTAAGTCTCATGGCCTCTATCAGAATCCAGAGTTTTGGGAAGATTGGAGAAACTTAATTTTTCGCCAAAAAAAAAAACGTAAGGGGTACCACTGTCGTTTTTTTTTTCGGGCCGAATTTTTGAGTTTCGATATCTCAGCTCTGGAAGGGGCTAGAGCCTCCATTTTTGCACTCAGGTCTAAGTCTCATGGCCTCTATCAGAATCCAGAGTTTTGGAAGATTGGAGAAACTTAATTTTTTCGCCCAAAAAAAAACGTAAGGGGTACCACTGTCGTTTTTTTTTTCGGGCCGAATTTTTGAGTTTCGATATCTCAGCTCTGGAAGGGGCTAGAGCCTCCATTTTTGCACTCAGGTCTAAGTCTCATGGCCCTCTATCAGAATCCAGAGTTTTGGGAAGATTGGAGAAACTTAATTTTTCGCCAAAAAAAAAACGTAAGGGGTACCACTGTCGTTTTTTTTTTCGGGCCGAATTTTTGAGTTTCGATATCTCAGCTCTGGAAGGGTCTAGAGCCTCCATTTTTGCACTCAGGTCTAAGTCTCATGCCCTCTATCAGAATCCAGAGTTTTTGGGAAGATTGGAGGAAACTTAATTTTTCGCCCGAAAAAAAAAAAACGTAAGGGGTACCACTGTCGTTTTTTTTCGGGCCGAATTTTTGAGTTTCGATATCTCAGCTCTGGAAGGGCTAGAGCCTCCTTTTGCACTCAGGTCTAAGTCTCATGGCCCTCTATCAGAATCCAGAGTTTTGGGAAGATTGGAGAAACTTAATTTTTCGCCCCCAAAAAAAAAACGTAAGGGGGTACCACTGTCGTTTTTTTTTTTCGGGTCCGAAATTTTGAGTTTCGATATCTCAGCTCTGGAAGG
>NW_024121122.1:4101877-4143723 GCF_016745375.1 Pimephales promelas
AATAAGGTGTGTGTATGAGGAAATAAAAATACTAGTGGTAAGGAACTTCTCAAAGCTAAAGGGACCTGCAAATCAAATGTCTACTTTCACTTCATATCTGTTAAAATAAGCATGTGAGAATAAAGTGTTTTCCCACAAAGCAGCTTTTTTGGTATGTTTTCTTTGCATTCTTTCTATCTGATGGACTCTACAAATCTGATAATCATTTGAAAGAGCATCTGCAAAGACCGTCTGTACAAGGATTTAACACATTTGCTATATTTGATTAGTAAAATATTGCAAAATCATATGTGTTCTTCATTTTATGTTAGTATTTGTTTTGATTCTTTACCCTAAAACATTAGAAAACTGTTTGGACTGTACAGTAGGCCTATGGGTTATGTTTAGGCTTGAATGCAGACTGAGAAAGGATAGGACACATGTATGGAAACGAGAGAATCTAAGAAATACAAAAAGTGACACCGACTGACACCGACACCGAAAGAGAGACTGGAAGAGTGTTCTGTCTTCTAATAACGAAGTGCTGTAAGAGCTGCAGGGAGAGCGCCATCTTATGGCCATTCAGACAAACTAACAGTCGAGATCATCTTCAGGCTGGAATACACATGACTTTTCAACAGATTTTTCCCTGATTTTAAGTTTTAATTTGTAGTAATGGTTGACTTTTTAATTCATAGTTCAGACTTAAGGCTTATGTAATTTTTTTCCCTCTGGTTTCACAGATGGCTTAAATCTAGTAATTATGACATTTCAATATTCATATGATGATGATGATGATGATGTGTGAGATCCTCAGTTGTTTTTCTTAACCTTCTACAAAGTCGACATCAAGTGTATGATGCTCTGAAAAGTGCTGTAGTTTCTTCCAGCCCAAGCTGCCAATTTGCAAACATCGGAAAACGTTTTCTTTTGGAAAAGATTTTATAAAATTTCTTTAGATTTTATAAATAAATTCAAAAAATATATTAAGAATTCAAGTTTTTATTGAATGTCAAAAATACAAAATACATAATAATGTAATGTAATGTAATCAGTAATCACTGCATTTTTGCATATTAATTCTAGAATAAAGGATAATTAATAAATAAATAAATAAATAAGTATAAAATCTTTTTAAAAAAACCGCAAAATATATCATATAAAAAAATATAAAATATGTTAAAATAAATATAAATCAAAAATAGGCCTACATATTAAATAGCAATAAATAATAATCCTAAATATCTTAAATAATTATTAATATGTAATATCTTTAATATAAATAAAAGCTAAACAGAATAAAAAAAATCAATAAATATCTTTTTTAAATAATTTTATAAACTTTCTTTATATTTCATAAATAAATTCACAAAATATATTGAGAATTCAAGTTTTTATTGAATGTCAAAAATACAAAATACATAATGTAATCAGTAATCACTGCATTTTTGCATATTAATTCTAGAATAAAGGATCATTAATAAATAAATAAATATAAAATCTTTAAAAACTGCAAAATGTATCATATAAAAATATAAAACATGTTAAAATAAATAAATCAAAAATACATATTGAATAAAAATAAATAATAATTCTACATATCTTAAATAATTATTAACATGTAATATCTTTAATATAAATAAAAGCTAAACAGAATAAAAAACAACAATAAATATCTTTTGGAAATAATTTTATAAACTTTCTTTATATTTCATAAATAAATTCACAAAATATATTAAGAATTCAAGTTTTTATTGAATGTCAAAAAATACTAAATACATATTGTAATCAGTAATCACTGCATTTTTGCATATTAATTCTAGAATAAAGGATCCATAAATAAATAAATAAATATAAAATCTTTAAAAAAAACTGCAAAATATATCATATAAAAATATAAAATATGTTCAAATAAATATAAATTAAAAATACATATTAAATAACAATAAATAATAATTCTAAATATCTTAAATAATTATTAACATGTAAAATATTTAATATAAATAAAAGCTAAACAGAATAATAAATACATCTATAATTCTTTTTCAAATGTATACAAAAAGAGGAGTGTAAACACTGATTAATAACACTGAAATGTTTCTGTTCTTCTGTAAATGAGGAGCTTTTAGAAGTCCAGTCAATGAGCCTGAAAGTTGAAGGGAAAGACTCCAGCTGGTTCAGGAGACTAATGACCCGTTTCCTGACGATCTCCCAGCTTTTACCTCCATCCTCCTGTAAGAGCCAGACAACATTAGGAGGAGTTTCCACATTTAGAGCTGAGGGTTAATCTTATTAGAAATAGAAATCTCACCTTGTTCAGCTCTGTCATTTGTCTCAATCTTTCGAAATAGAGATGCAGCTTTTTGTTCTTCTTCATTTTGTAAACGCCCTGCATTCAGAAAGACAAGAATGAGTTCTTCTGGCTCGACTGCTGATGACATCACGTAAATGCACATATGAACATACGGTACTCACACATGAGCGCAGTCCGTCAATCTGCGAATGGATGATGTTTAAGAAATCGTCAAATTTTTTTAGCATCCCATTCCCAGGGAATGATGGCATCGTCGAAGAGGCCAGTGATCTCCACCAGAGCCTGAATGACAAACAGGATCTGCTTCTCAGGCTGGAAACAATAGAGATAGATGTTAAATATAGCTTTGTAGTTTGTAATCAACAGCACAAATCAGTTTTTTTTTTTTTTTTTTTTTTTTTTTTTGGTGATAATCGTTTTTACTAACCTCTGCTCTTCTGTGGTTATTGATCAGCTCATATGGGATAGGGTTGATGTCCTCGTGGTCATTATGGATTTTCTCACCCTGCAAAATATTTAGAAACAGATTTCATGAAGACACTATATTGAACAGAATCAAATCTGAATGCTTTTTAATTTTTTGTATCGTATTTGATTGATATGGGTCATTAATATAGTAAGAATATGAAGTTCACCAGTTTTATTCAAAGGCAAAAGACTGAGCCGAAATATGAAAGTTGCTGTAGAGATTGATTAACATGGCCAAAAAGTAAGATGAAATTCTGATAGCTAAATCCGAATAACAGATACTGACATAAAATTCATATTAATAGATCAGTAAGATGATATAGTTTTATGAACCATATTATGGAGTAAAACATATAATGCAATGCAATACAATGATGATTGACAGATAAAATAAACTTCCCTCAAAAGCCTGATATTATATTGATTCTCACATTTCAACATGATTTCTTTCATCAATCAGTCCAGTAAGTGTTCGTCATGAAATTTCACTAACAATATAGTATATCAATATAGTATAACAATATAAATATCACTAACAGATTGAGGTTTTTGCTCATGTTGGTAATTTACAGGCCAAGTCATGTATTGTATGATACAGTAGCCAGGGTTCAAAACACTTTGTGAAGTGTTTTTACACTTACAGTCCTTCATGACAATTTTAAGACAAATATTAATCTCTCAAAGAATAGCCATATATGTATAAAAAAAAATCGAAAGACATTAGTAAAGTAGAAAAAGAAAAAGAAAGAAAAAAAACACTCACCATCGTTCTGATCAGATCCAGAGAGATCCCATGATGGTGCAGAAACTTTGATTGACTTTGTTGAGTTTGTCTGGTCCACCTGCAGCTCAGCACAGAGCTGACACACACTGCCAGGAGAAGGCATAGCTTCAGATCCACACGAACATTCATCCTGTTGTCTTGAGTGATCAGTGATTCAGGTTGATCCGCTTGATGAGCTTCTGCTGCTGCTGTTTCAGTCCTCCGTTTGTTCTTTACTGCTGTTGTATGATCTTGTCTCTTCTCCTCCATTCTGTCCTCTTATATAGGCTATCTCTTATGAATCGAATATGATATTCAGATTCACTTTGCAGATGTCACAGCGGCACACCTGAGCCGATAGGTAAACCACACTCGGTCGGGAAAGTTCCTGTCATTGGAATTCCTATTCTCATGTACACAATAACAACCGCAAATACACTACACTTGAATGTATACAGTATTAAACACCACCGAATAGTAATGTAGCCCTATACAGCAGCCCTACAATAAATAGGCTATTAAAAGACAGAGAGAGTAGGCTAAATGGACGTGTTGCCTTGTAACGAACACAACTAAACAAATAAATAAACAAAGAAATTACACGATAGGCCCAGAAAAAATACTGCAGAATAAAGCATAATATCATATAGCCTATTGTTGGAGAGCATAATAGCCTAGGCTATATATTAATTAGCCTACACAAATGTTTACAGCGTGTGTTTTGTTTAGGCTAATAATTTATTTTAGCTAATTCTTGTCTGTCTGTTTGTTTGTTTGTTTGTTTGTTTGTTTCACGGTTTGCAGAAGAATAAGGTCAGGTTTCTTTGCGTTTGAGTGTGAACTTTGGCTCTTAGGCTATTGTAGAAAAAAGTCCAAACCTGAATACCTGAGAAAGTGAAATCGAAAGCCATATAGTGACGTCTTGAGTCGTGACCAGGCTACCTATTTCATATTTCAATTTATCATTAAATACACATGAATTATTACATTACAATTAGTTATTGCAAGAATATTAGTCAGTGAAAATACTAATTCCCTGGGCTAAAATCATATAAGGAGAAATATAGCCTATTGTCATAGAAAATGCCGTCCGGCAATGCTGATGACGTAATGCCTTGAGTTGAAAACACACGACAGGTGATGGTGATGAAAGAAGAAGAAAAAAAGATAAAGGTAATAATAATAATAATAATAATAATAAGAAGAAGAAGAAGAAGAAGAAAATTTAAATAAAGCAATCAAATCTTTTTTTTTAAATAGATACCAAAACCCTAAAATAAGGGAATGCAGGTAAAGTTGGACACTTTTTGTTAAATGTGTGAGTTAGATATAGGCTATACCTACGTTTCTTTTCTTTTCTATTAACTTTAAGGTCCAGCTTCAATTTGAATAGGCCTACAGTTCATATTGTTGTTATTTGCCAGGTATAAACATTTTAAGATCATGCTCTCCAGACAAAAATAGGCTATTAGTATTATTATTATTATTATTAGGCTTATTATTATTTTATTATTTTCAGCAAATGTCGGCCAGATGGTCTTAAGTGAGCCATCCCTGATTTATCAAAAACGATCCTGTATCAAAAACACACATCATTAGAACATATCATCAAGGCTCAACAACATTAAACAAACCCAAAATAGCTTAGGCTATTAGTAAAATTCATTAGTTCACTCAATAAAATTTAAAACAACTGATGGGACATGTTGTGTTGACATT
The DNA here is from genome assembly GCF_016745375.1 of Pimephales promelas. Next base: position 4,107,121 of record NW_024121122.1, read on the forward strand.
AAATTTAACGAAATGAAAATGAACTCCACAACATAATAAAAATGTGACTATAACATGCAAGGCTCCAAAATTTGAATAAGATGATCATTCAATATGGCTTTTTTTCTGTCTATTTTCTCTAAAACAACTTTAATTTTGTTCATATTTTAGAGCTCTATATTTAATGTTGCTCCTCTCGTCCTTTCTTCGCTCCTCCGGTTGAATTTAACACCTTCTGTTCTCTTTCCTTTCTTCCATCTCTGACTTGAATTTCCTGACTACACACTCATGTCTGTTTTCTAAAAAAATATACATGTCAGTTATAAAATAACAAGAATGAATGTCAATTTGAGAATAATTAATGAAGGTTAAAGGTCGCCCACTTTACTAATCCAACTTTACTGTCCCACTTTATCTAACACATTCAGCCAAAGTGGGCCAGCAATATTTAAACACAAGAAAACTTTAAGCCTTTTAGTCTTTGCATTATTACTTGTTAACTGTAGTAACAAACAATACTATTTAAGTTAGCAAGCAACCTTATGTTGAAAATGAAAATCTTATGTCTAAACTGGGTTTTCTTTCGTATTGAGTTTTCTGTCATATTGTTTTTTGATGTGTGGCCACGACCACCAATATCAACCAACAATATTTTTTTATCATTTAAAGAAATAGTGTCTACTGAGCCACATAGTACAATCACTCTTAAACGACCCACTTTACCTGCATTCACCCTACATAGCCTACATAGCCTAAGCTAAATACATACATGTATGGAGTATAGCATAGGCTTAGCATAATAGTAAATAAACCCTGACCCATATAAAACTCTGACCCTATTAGGTCAGAGTTTAATAGATTTTCTTTCCAATAATACAAATAGTCATATCAACGGACATAATTTTACATAGACCCACACATAGTTGAATAAACAAATAAGGATTTTAAAGTAGCCTATAGATAATACTAATAGTAATTATAATCAAATCAATTTCACAAGAAGAAGTAGAGTAGTTAATTTGCGCATGAATGCATATTAGTGTCTTTTTTTCCATATGACGAGTCTAGAGAACATGCGTTATAGGCCTATTGTTTTTTGTTGTTGTTTTTTTCTTTGAAAAATAAATATATAATATTAATATAGTATTCCATACATTTGTCAGAGCTTGGTAGACAACTATTATATTTGTTAATGTTATTAAACAGATTAATAAATACATTATAATTGGTATTATTAAATATTAATCATATATGCATACTAAATTATGGTCATATCTGTAATACACACTTTATGGCAATTAAAAGAAAGTTTTAAAAGTGCTACATTATTTAAATAAAAAATAGACAAACAATTACATATCAATTTCAAAATGAAATTCAAAATCAATGTGAGTAAATAAAACAATAAAAATATCCCATCCATGCAGAATTATCAAAAACATGATTACTGGTTCATATATATATATATATATAAAAATAAGTAAAATAATAAAATGTAAAATAATAATATAAAATGTTTTCTGTTGCAAGCTCACATACTTGATGTCATGTTTTCTCGTGGTTTATTGTTGAGCTGTCAAGTCGTCATGTTGAAATAACCAGTTCCATACCCTTGACACATTTTTTTTATTTCATTTAATTATTTATTTATCTCGTGTATGGGTGTCCCTTATTTTGCCTCACTGAAGGTGGCAACCCTAGACCAGAATAAACTCTTAAATAAATGAAGACAGGCATAGGCTATAGGCTACAATAGTCAGCTTTTAAAGCTTTATTTTCATACGTCAGTTAATGCATATATACATATTTTTTTGTTACTTGCTATTTTAATTTAGTTGTTTTGAAACTCATGTGTGAAATGTCCTACACGTGACGTCACAAAGGGGTTGTAGAACAAACATATTTTTCTAATGCTTTATTTGTCATTAATGAATCATTTTATTGTCATTTTTACACAATATTAGGCTATTTATATTTCTTTAAAATCAATTTCTGTACATTTAAATTACTTTTCTGTTTTATTCAACTATGCTGATTGTTGGTTGTAACATTTTATTCATTTCCATCAGACATAAATAAAGCAGTCTGTTTAGATCTCGTTGGTGTCTTTAACGCACTCAATGCTGCGCGCGAATTGCGCAAGAGTTCCAGTCGTCAACAGGAACACCATGAACCTTGCGTTCATTTCCCATCCTGCCTTTCGCGTCAGCTCAGCTGATCTGGTCACATCGTTTGTGTGTGCTCTTCTGTTTTCCTTGTTCAGCAAACGCGAGTGACAGATATCACACGACTCGTGTGCATGTCGATTCGGTAAGACACATCACCCATGACCGTGCATTGTTGAATCGGCATCGCGACAGAAAAACGCAGAACAAACATGGTGAGTGGACGAGCTTATTGTGCTGTATAATGTATTATTAGCAATAATAATAATGATAGTATTCCTGTCTGTTGTGTAGCGGCAGATTCGTGTGCAATAAGAAATTTTGTAAATGTTCGTGTGTCATTTAAGGTCGTTTGGATGCTTCTGAAATAACTTACTTAGATGAAATGCTACTGTTTTGACCATATAAACAACGCTTCCCAATGTGTTGCAGTGTTTTCAGGGAGTGGACTGTCAGAATGTTGTGTTGACTTGAGTCTCTAGTGCAAATTACATAAAGAAGTGCACTTTAATAATAAAAAAAGAGAGTACTTATTACTGAAATACTGTAGTTAAATACTGAGTTACTCTAGTTAGTAGTAATATGCTTACGTGCAAAGGGAATGTAATGTGATTGGACACTTAAATGTATTATAATTAAAATTTACGTAAAATAACGTTAAATAACGTAATAGTGCTTTTTTACCCACTTATTTTTGAATATGGTTGAAGTGTACTGCTGAATACCAGTTTTTATTGGACTACTTTGATGTAAAATGAACATGTTAACATGTAGCCTACTTCATTGACGTGTGGCAGAATCTAGCCTATCTGAAGAGGAAACTTGTAGGCTTGTGTGTATCAGTTCCACTATTCGCTGCCTAAACAAAGACTGCCAGTAATTACGATTTTCTTCTCCTCATTGTGGTTTTATTAGCTACCCTGTAATCTCCTTTATTATATGAACATGTAGGGAAGTGTAACATGAGTTACACCATCAGTCTAACAACCTAGAAAATATCTACAGATGAAACCACTATATGAGAGAACAGAATTGGTGTCATTTAAATTTAAGCATATTCTCATGTATAATTTGATTTTTTTTAAAAAAAAAAACAGGCACAAAAGTATTTGATGTACATGTTTAAAAAACATCATGGCTGAGAAACACAGAGGGTTTGTAATGCAAAAGATGGCACAAAATGAAAGAGTGACCAACTCATACTCACTCTCTCTGTTTCTATATTTGCTTCTGGTGTTATTTGTGTTTTGAATGAAAATATTACCTAGAAACAGTGTCCACTATTTGTGTTACATCCCGTGTGGTAGGTTGTAACAACATCTCTGTTTTTTTCAATTCATTTACTCTGATTCAGATATTCAGCTTTACACTGATATGTTGTAAATTTTGAAACTACTTAATTTTGAGGCTAACACATAATGGGGAATTTGAGACTGCATTACAGTGTGACAAAATGACTGTGCTGCAGTGTTACAAAATGTTACAACACTCCCGATCTCCTCTATAGCCATTTGTCTATTTTGCAGTGTGTGAAGCACGACTAACCGAAGCCAGAGAAGCCATGCTGGCCACCCAAACACCTGAGAGCGGCCCAGAGGCAAAAGATGTCAAACAGGTTTGCAACTTTCTCCTCTTTTTGAAGATTAGTTGGGTTGTGGACATTAGAAGGTCATTGATTGTTTTGACTTTTTGTTGAGCAGGTTCTTGGAGGAAAATTGATTTTTTTTTCTTGTAAACCTGTGTTAAATCAAAGATGATGCGTGTTGTTTAGAATGTTAGAAAGCTTATATGCTGAGAAAACTATCAGTGAGCCATCACCATGCATAGGTTGATTTGCATGTAAGGTGAACACTGCGGCACTACCATAACAATGCTTCCCGTTCTGTTTTAATACATTTTGTTAAAAGGAGTTTATAGGAAGCCACTGTTTGCCTGTTGTCTTGTGGATGTCAGACCGCACACATAGAATGTTACTAGACAAGTATTGTCTATGAGAGAAGTGTCTGCTCAAGAGATGCTGTTTTCTTACTGGCCATTTCCTCTTTATTTGCTCAAGACTTTTGTTATTAGCTGCAGTTCTGTTGCACTTTTATTTTCAAAAGATTTCACACACAGGAATAACTAAAGCAAAATGTGTACAAAAGCTCATCAGATTCAATCGCTCCATTTGCACAACTTAATGCACAGATTCAATCAGATTTTAATATTTTGTGCTATCTGATACATTCACTCAGGCAGCTGTGTTTCGTTAGCTCTTTAGTTCTTACTATTCATAAGATTCGTACTATTCGTTCTTACGATATTGAACAAAATATTTACAAAAATATATATGCTGTACTTAACCATAAAATATACAAACTTATCGTCATATAAAATATACATACTTGCACACAAATTTTATCTTTCAAAACTAATAAAATACATGTATATGAATAAAATAAAGCACAAGAATCTAATAAAAAAGGTGAAGCACACAATTACCCAAACATTGTACATTTAGGCTTACAAATAAAAAAAATATTTTATCTAATAGATCAGTTTAATCTCCCAAACTCACTAATTTTGCCAGTTTCTTTTTAAGCATATCTTCTTTACCCTTTCAAACTCTTGACATTTTGTTGTTATATTGTTTCAAATATATTTTAAATACATATACATTTTAGACTACCTTTCTACTTACTAAAATAATACTTGAGTTTAATAAAGTTTTTTTTTCTCTGTGTGTGTATGATCATCCCACATTACTTACCCTATATGAATTCAGTGGTAATTTAAGACCAATGGACAACAACAAAAAGGCAATATAAAAAAGTCTTCCTCCACTTCTGAACAGGAGGATTTTCATAAAATTTATTTAATCTGAAAATCCCCAAAAATTACACTTGAAAAGGTCTCATACAGGATCTAAAACATTTTGCAAGCTTTTAAAATGAACACTACAGAATATGATAATTGTCTTTGTATCTTAATATTGACATACATTTTACATTTACATTTATTCATTTAGCTGACGCTTTTATCCAAAGTGACTTACAATTGCTATATATGTCAGAGGTCGCACGCTTCTGGAGCAACTAGGGGTTAAGTGTGTTGCTCAGGGACACATTGGTGTCTCACAGTGGATTCGAACCCGGGTCTCTCACACCAAAGACATGTGTCTTATCCGCTGCGCCACCACCACCACATACATGATTAATATTGACAGAAAGTGATTAATTCAGACCTAGCATATCTTCTTAAAGAGGTAGATCAGATGTGTTGTAAAAAATTCTTATCTAAATCTAATCTGTGGCAGTTTCCTCTTTCGTCACACACTAGGTGCTTGCTTATCATGATTGACACAAACTCAGTGTTTTCTAGTTATCTTGGCTTCATTCTTCTGAGGTTTGCAGTCACCATGTTAGCTTTGATTGACAGCGCTTTGGCTCATTCGTAATCAGTCAGCTGACATCAGGTGACAGTCTGTCTGTAGGTATTGCTCACATTCACATGGCAAAACATGATGACTCCTCTGTTCTGCCTTCTTCTCTTAGATCCTCAAGAGGCAGCCTAATGCTTGCAAAGCATTGTGTGAAGTTGTTTTGTTGTTGCAAGAGATTTTCTTGATTCGGTCTGCTGACCTAAATGTCACGATCATTCCAGTGACCTGACCTCAAACCAACCACGCATTACAATCAATGCAAATTACACACCCTTAAACTTTATTGATTTTGAGTCAAAAAGGAACGTTTTTGACTATTGATTTCATGCGTTTCCTGGCGTTTTCCTTCCGTGGTTTCTTTGTTTTGACATCTTGTCCAAGAAAAGATGTCTAAACAGACGTATTACAGAGTCAAGTCCTCTTTATTTATATATTGCTGTATACCAAGGTCTTTCTGAATACTCGATTCTGATTGGCTGCACAGGTCGTTCCAAGTCATTGTTCTATATTAGTGCGCTGTTTTAATTAAAGCACAAACACTCATACGTCACTCAGAGATCATGCTGCTCACACACAGAAACATTCAGGAGCACCGAAACGTATCAGCACTGCTATTAATAAAATAGCTTCGGAATCGCTTCATTATATTTCTCAGCAACGAGGGGGTAACATTGCCGGTTTTGAAGTATTTAAACTCACAGCTTCGTTGTTAATAGAGAGAGACGCTGCATAGACGCAGGTAATAGTCACAGGCATCTCTTTCTCTCGCTCGATAATTCAAATAAATGCTATTAGTTCAAATAAATGTAATTTTATGGCACCACTTTATCTCTGTATCTGATTTAAATAGGACAATATGCTTGATCTAACGAGCCGTAACTGGCGAAAATAACCATTTTTACCCTTTCGGTCAAATATTAGCTAATAAACCACAGCTAGCTGGGCATTAAACCATTGAACCATTTGGGGAGGTCATGGCCACTTAGCCAAGCCCCTTTTACACAGAGCGTTGATGCCGGGAAATTGCCAGAACGCCTTCCGTGTGAACGCAGACACGACCCGGGATTGATACCGGCAAAGATGCTGGGTTGGGGACGTAGTAACATTGTCGGTGTTGTGCCTAATTTCGACCCCCATTCGAAATTATTAATTATTACCCCCTTAGCATCGGTATGTTTAGGATTAGTAGTGGGGGAGGGGGTAGGTACTGTCTTCAACGAGGGGAGTAATAATTTGACGGGGTCGAAATTAGGCACAACACCGGAATCGGTCCCAGAACGAGCGCTGTGTGAACAAAAGCCAGGACCAATGCCGTAAGGGGTGTGTCATAGTGATGACGCTCGTGCCATCGCGCGATTCTGTTGCTCTTAGAAGAAAGTTTGTGTTCGTCATCAACAAAGAAACTACAAACAAATGTCTGCAAACTGGAACGAAGCAGAGACCAGGAGCTCCTCTCTATTCGTGCTGAAGCTGAGATCGTTCACCAGCTTTGTGGAACGGTATGTGCGTGTACATGTTTTCGACGCGTACGTTACACGTCTCATCCTGACGTTATGTCTCTTTCCGGGATCTTTACGGGTTGTGTGTGAACGCACTCACAGATCCCGGCAAATCACTGGCAGTGTGAATGAACCGAAATCAAACAATCCCAGGACAAATGCCGGGTCACATTATCCGTGTATTTTCTGGAATCTCTGTGTGAAAGGGGCTCTAGAGTCAGACTGGTAACACAAAGGTTGAGGGTTCGATTCTAAATACCGGCCGGAAATGACCGAGGCAATTGAGCAAGGCGCCTAACCCCCAATCGCTCCCGGGGCGCAACAGCAAAATGGCTGCGGGTGTGTGTCTGTGTCCATGGTTTGCAGTGTGTGTGTTCACTACTCACTGTTCTGTATGTGTGTGCACTAACTTGTGTTATGGGTGGGTTAAATGCAGAGAACAAATTCAGAATATGGGTTACCTTATTTCCTTTTCGTCACTTTTACACTTTCAAATGAATGCACTCCACTTTTCGCCATGTTGTCATTTGTCTCTATATGACAAAGAATTACATTTTCCCATAAAAATCGTTTAAAGCACATCTAGCCGTGAATTATCCCTTACTTATACAATACAGATTGTTTAAAAACAGCTTCAAAATAATGAACAGAATTAGTTATGCTACTAAAAAGTGACAATAGTGTCAGTTCAATTCAGTGTTGATTGATCTCAGTTCAATAACTATGTTAAGTTCATCAATTCTGAAACAAGTTCAATTCAGCTATAAGCTGCTCTGCAGAAGACAACAGTGTCTTTGTTCAGCTCAATTGAAGTTCAGTTCATGTCAGTGTAGTCAAATTTTCGGAATATTAAACGGCGATATTAACCTTTCTCTTGTTCTCAGTGGATCAAGGAAAAGATCGCACGGATGCTAAAAGCCCTGCAGAAGCGTTACATCACCACGGACACGGCGGTCACCAGCGAGGACCTGGAAGCAAACCTGCTATGTTGTGCTTTAGAGGCGGTTTTCATCCATGGACTCAAGAGCAAGTTCATCAGATTTGATGGAGGTAACTTGCGCAAAGGAGGATCACGAGGAACACTTCCTCAGCCTGTCTTCTGGAGCCTGTTGAAGACCGTCACACACAGGTGGGTCATAGGTTAGCAAAGCAAAATTGAATTTGGTAAAATGGTAAATGGACTGCATTTATATAGCGCTTTCATAGACCCAATGGCCACCAAAGCGCTTTACATATTTTGCCTCACATTCACCCATTCATACACCGACGGCAATGTCAGCCATACAAGGCGCCATCCAGCTCGTCGGGAGAAGCTGGGGTTAGGTGTCTTGCTCATGGACACCTCGACACTTGGTCAGGTGGAACCGGGGATTGAACCACCAACCTTTCGGTTTGTAGACAATCTACATGAACCACTGAGCCACTGCCGCCCCAAATTTGAAATAAAATTTTCAATTATTTTCAAGACGCATTCCTATCTATTTTCAAAATGCATGTTTTACATCTTATTGTGAACAATTTATTTATTTTTTGAAGGGTTCCTATAATTCCCTTTTCACAAGATGTAAATAAGTCTCTGGTCTCCCCAGTGTGTGTATGTTAAGTTTTAGCTCAAAATACCCCACAGATATTTTTTATAGCATGTTGGGTGAGCAAAAACGTGCTGTTTTTGTGTTTGTACCTTTAAATGCAAGTAAGCTGCTGCTCCTGCACAGATAGAGGGCGGAGCTTCAAGAGATTGTGTGTTAGCATCTGTGTTTTTTGGAGCTGATGTAAAGTTAACTATCTTGGATTAGTCAAGTCATGGATTAGCATATTCTGTCTTGATATTCCATAAATTGTGTTCCCGGGGGCAGGGGTTTATGTACATTTTAGTGATGTTACTAACCTGTGAAGAAGCTCATTGTAGTTCCTATCAGCGGTTTGTTGTGGTGCTTAAAATGCAATTTCTGTACAAGCAAATATCTCCCTTTGCTTTGAACTTTGAGCGTTGTAAATTTTCTGATGTTATTTATGCTCAAACAGTAACATTACACACTAACTAAAGTTAAAAAACAGTGAAATCATAATCAACCACCCCTTTAAAAAAATGTATTTGACCTTGTAATGTTTAATTCAAAATGTCATACCTGGACCTGCTGAAGAGATCTTATGACCCCTAACTTTTAAATGGTAGTGCATCCACCAACCAATTTCCTCCTTTCAGCATATCAGTTAGCGAAGGCCACATAAAACTTAGTTATTATCTGAAGGCTCATTGGCTCCCATGGCCTTAAGGGATAGCATGTCTCTTTTGAATTTAAGATGCATTTGATACTAGAGGAAACTAAACGTTATTAATGAGAACTTATTGGATTAAATTATACCCTACTCTTTTCAAAATCATTTCTAGACTCATTTGTGTTTTTTTTTTTTTTTTTTTTTTTACTAACCAAGGCGATTGATGTTGGTTCATGCTTCAAAATAATTTTAACCAAGTCTTTCCAAGTGAGCAACCTGTCACCCGTTTGGAAACAGAAATAGGCATGTCAGGGAGACTCTGTGAGGATTGTGACAAGCCTGTAGGATTAGTTGAGTCATGTGGTTTAGTAATTGGCTCCATAGCCTATGGGCAACAGTCAAGTGACCCTGACTCACTTTGAGGCACTTTGACTCATGCTTGAGGGTTTCTTTCGTAGTTAACTCAATAGGAAAGTTTTCAGTCTTGAGTGAAGGAGGAGGAAGTTGATAAAGTGTACTGACAAAATGTATAGTATGGAAATCACATTACGTCACAATATGATGCACATCACAATTAGTAATTTTACATGCATAAAGATGTAAATTCTTGTGTGGTTCATTTCACTTTGCCTTGTAGAAGTGACAGAATAGAGAAATGACAGTATTTGTCAATGTTTGCACTTATTTAGAAAATGATATGTATGCACACAAATAAATAAGTATTGACGCAATGATGTGAAAAAAATGATTGCATTACAGTAAATGAAAATTTCATCAAGTACTCACCTTTATGTCATTCTAAACTTTGAACACAAAAGAAGACCAGGATAAATCCTCAGAGAGTTCTATTTATCCATTTCAAGCCTTTAATGCTTTAAAAAGTTCACAAATACATGAAACTAGCAGTTTAATCCAAATCTTCTGAAAAGACACAATCATTTTAAATGATAACAGATGTAATTTACTTTCATCCATTTATAAACATTGATTAATCAATGCACGTTAAAGATGGTAAACGGAAGATCAAACATTCTTGCTTTAATGCGCAAAAACAAACATTAGTTCTCAAACCTCAAGCAAGCATGTTTGAGCTTTAAATTTTGGACGAACTTTGAGTGATCACATGCAACTCTTTTGATTCTATAGGGATGTAGTTCAAGAACTGGAACGTCTAAGCTTCATAAACTCAGACGTTGGTCGCTGCAGAGCATGGGTTCGCCTGGCTCTAAATGACGGGCTTCTGGAGTGTTACCTGACCTCACTGCTTCGCGAGGGGTCCAAATTGGGCTCCTACTACCAGCCCGGGGCTCTTCTGCTGGACCCGGAGGATCGCGAGGTTCTTCTCACCCTGCTGCAGGGTTTGGCCTCGATGACCTTCCAGCTCTCCTATAAATCAGCTGTGCTGAATGAGTGGACCAACACACCACTGGTCCTCGCAGGCCTTTGCCCCCTCACGCCTGCCGACGAGCACCTTCTGAGCCCCAAGCGCAAGGAGTCTTGGGATACAGTCTCACAGTCATCTGGAGGGTCCGGAAGCTCAGATTGGGCTCAGGAAGCGATTCAGAGGGAGTCGAGGAAAGAGCAAAACGAGGGTTGTGAAACGAGCACTCCGCTTACCTCATCAAACCTCAGTCTGAATACGTCAGGATCGCCACAGCTGTCCTCCAGCCTGAGCTCTGATAGTCTGCTTCAGGGTCAGGAGCCCAGGAGTCCTGAAAAGGAACGCTGGAGTTGTGACATGGAAATCAGCCTCAAAGCACAACAGAACACCGTTACAGAGTGAGTAAAAGTTAGTCTATTTTGTTAAAGGACAAATTCGGTATTTTACAATTAAAGCCCTGTTTTAAGATCGTTTCTGATGAAAAGGAATGGTTAAGATTGTTTTTTAGACAGATGATGCTGTCCCGAGAATTTTTAGTTTCTGTGTTGGCACCCCCCTACCTTCACAATGGTTGCATAGGTGCACAGGAACAATCCTTTATAAAACGCATAGAAACTGTAGTTTACAAAGATGTGAAACTCACTGAGTGGTCTGGGGTGTTCACTGATATGCTCACACAAAAATCGCTGCAAAAGATGCTTTCCAACAGGTTTTATCGTTGTTTTTGTCCAACTCCATTGACTGTATTGTATGTTTTGTGATGTACGGTATTACTCCGTCGCCGGAAACGGAAATGAGATTGTTTGTATTCTTTCTGTAGTCTTACGCAGTCACGGTATCGTAGGATACACTATACAAGCTATACAAGGGGGTAATCCATCGACCGGAAGTTGAAGCCTCGCGGGAGCTGCCATCTTGTAGCAGAACTTCACTTACGTTAGCATTCCCATTGACTCCCATTCATTTTGGCGTCACTTTGACGTCACTTATGTTATGGCCCTGTAGAAGCAGTTTTAGTGAAAGTAGGCTAACGATTGCGTCATACTCTCTGACTCTGACTCTCTGTCGCACAGTAGAGAGATTACCGTATGGACATGAGAAGAAGCTCGCGCACAATCGGGGAAACGTGGAGACAAAATGACAAAATAATTAACGAGAACACCTAGCAAAATTGTCTCCTTCTCCTAGCTCATGGACAGCTCTTATTCACACTCTCCGCCTCTGCATGTTTCGGAAGGGAATGATTCAGATTTCTCATGCCACAGCACTAGAAGACAGACGGGTCACTCACGTCACATCTACGTCGTCAAGCTCTGTTTGAGTCTGCGCATCAGGGACGGAAGTGCTAAAAAATCGCCAAAAACGGGCTTCAATCGTCTCAATGGAGTTCCAATGAGATCGCTCTGTCCATTTCTTTTACTGTCTATGTATACAAGTGGTTTGTTTGCAATTGGCAAAGGTGCATTATCGCCACCAACTGGGCTGGAGTGTCTATTATTCAAGCTCTAACGGAAGAATGTACGGTTGTGAGGCGTTCGTAAAAATAAGTCTTTAGTTTTAACGAATGGTAAAACACCTGTTGGAAAGCATCTTTTTCAGTGATTTTTGTGTGAGCATATCGATGAACACCCCAGACCACTTGTGAGTTTCACGTCTTTGTAAACTAAAGTTTTTATGCGTTTTATAAAGGATTGTTCCTGTGCACCTATGCTACCATTGTAGAGGTGTGGGGGTGCTACCACAGAATCCGAAAATTCTCGGGACAGCATCATCTGTCTAAAAACAATCTTAACCATTCTATTTAATCAGAAACGATCTTAAAACAAGGCTTTAATTGTAAAATACCGAACTTGTCCTTTAAGTCTTGCGACATGTCCCAACCAAGCGCAATAAAGTGTCAATTGATAAATCAACTTGTTTTTTGTTGCGATTTTTTTTTTTTTTTTTTGATTTTTTTTTTTCTCTTCCTGTTGTGACGTGCATCCAAATGAAATGCTTCTTGAATAAGATTTTGGCCATTCGGAATTGATTGGATGGTTGGATTTTTGTGGTCTGCTCTTGGTCGATCTCATGTGAGTGGCGGGTTGTTCCGCCCTTGCGCCAGTAAACACATCATCAGAGAAGAGATGTTTCTGCAAGAGGGAGGGAAAGTTCATATGATTAAAGATTACAAGGCACATGAATTTAATAAATCATTTATAATCAATACTGCTGGGTTGGGTAACTTAATTATAATTGGTCTGAGTAATCAATCAACTATTTGGCCATATAATGCAATGATTCAGGGTAATATCTAGCAATATACCAAACCCTGCTTAGTTGCTTTAAGTAGGCTTTCCTTTTCAAACACTCCATAACTATATATATATATATATATATATATATATATATATATATATATATATTTAGGGGTTTCACAAACTGATTTTTGCTAGTCGACTAGTTTTGCATAACAGTCGACGACTAGTCGTTAAATGGTTTATTCTAGGGGTGTGCAACAACACGAATAGTAAATGTCTCCACGATCTGCTTTTGAAGAAATATGGTAGTAGTATCGTGTTACAGTGCATTCTATCAGTTCTGGCGCCTCTCAACTGTACAACGCGACGTAGCCTACACATCACACGTTAAGGAATAGGTACGGGACACTGCAATTCACAAAAGTTCATTGTTTGCATAAGCCTTGCCTGTTAAACATTTAATTCACGCGCTGTTCTAACGTGCGCTTTCCTGAGCGCGCGGCATATCCCCGACGCTCACATGCACTAGAAGCCTGTCAAACAGCGCCTGAATACTGGACTAAAGTTATCTTTCAAGTCTTATTATGCTAATACTGTTAAATACACACAATGTTTACATAAACAGAATTGGCTATGTTTAAGTGCAGCCTCCTCATATAGAAAGTGAAAGCAAACATTTGAGAGAAAATCTGGTGTAGGCTAATATGCGTCTATATTAAACACGTCGCGTGCTGGTCTAAAAGCGAGAGTAGTACTCGTATTTCCCGCACTATAAAGCGCACTTAAAAGCCTTTAATTTTCTCAATCCGGCCTTTTCTCAAGCTTTACAATCCGGAGCGCATTATATATGCATCAATTTGTCAAACGGCCAGTTCAACCTCGTATAAAATATCTCCCGCTCACGAGCGCTCTCTCCACACACACACGAACAGACACTGCTGTCAGCAGGCTACGAATGTAAGTTACGTGCCCGCCCCAGCGCGCTCACGCTTACTAAACGCCTCACCTCCGACGCTGCGCACTCGCTGCATTCCCAGCACATCTAGTGGATGCATAATGCAAACCCAGTCAAACGTTTGAAAAATGTTCTAAAATAGGTCATTGAAGGTGCGCCTTATAGTGCTTATAGTATATAGTACTGCCGCTTGTATTTAAAGGGATAGTTAACAAAAAAATATATGTCATCATTTTGTTTCCGACTAGTCGACTAAGGCCAACAGCGCCAACTAGTGGTTGTGACAGTCGACTAGTCGACTAGTTGATGAAACCCCTAATATATATATCAAAACTAAATAGTCAACTTCTCTAATTGACCTGTTAGGTGTTGGTCAACTAGTTGGCCAGCAAACCACCTGCGACCATCAACAACATCATGCTATAAGACATTGTGTCAGTTGCTTGGTTTTTATTTTCATGACCATTAAAAATCCTTTCCTGAGCTGTGTATTATTAAGAATGACATATGTACTGATTGACTGGGATTTTGTCACTTGATGCTGTATTTCACTGACACTGAGTTCAGAAAATTTGCCTCCATGTTTTGAAAGTTGTTGCAAAGGTTATTGTTAGGATAAATGTTCCTAAATGAAATGCCAGAAAAATTATTTGAAAGAAGTAGTTGTGTTGTCTGAAGTCCTATTTAACATACTTATTTTTTTATAGAGATAACAACTCCTCTAGTCAGGATTTGAAGAAGGAAGACTTTGATGCGTTCATGCCAGCTCCAGATATTCAGCTCCAGAGTGACTCTGCCAAACATGCCGTTGATGGAAAAACGCACATGGACACGGACACGCATCTATCGGATGCACACATCACAGAGGGATCTAAAGCATGCTCAGAAAAAATATCAGCTGAAGCGTTACTGGAGACAAAAGAAGGAACAACAGAAGAATCCGAGATTCTAGTTAAAAGCACAAGACTAAAAGTTAAACACGCAGTCACTGAGACTCAAGAAAGGGAGCAGAAGAGACAGAACAGAGTCTCGTCTGTTGAGTTCCCTTCAGTTTCTTCTGTTGAGAAGACCTCTGACCTCAGTAAAGACCCTGACACTGTTCTTCCTGAGACCTCTGCTGTCCCTAATGCAGTAGAACAATCAAGAAATGCTGTATGCAGACGTACCGCAAGTACCGTCAGCAGGAAAATATCATCTGACTCTCTGTATTCCTCTTGTGTGAGTGTTTTCTACAAATCATATCCTCTATATAATATAATAGTAATGTTAATGTACCAACTTACAATGTATAATTGCAGCATTAATTGATATTGGTTTCCTTAAAGGGATACTCCACCGGGTTTTCATATTAAACTATGTTATTCCCTTAATTAAGACGAGCTGATGCATACCTCTCTCGTCTCAGTGCGTGCACTCTATCGCTCTGTATTGCCGCAAAACTATGTTAGCACTTAGCTTAGCCCAGTGCATTAAATATGGGCCAAAAAGAGAAGTGACAAAACACTTCCTCGTTTTCCCTATTTAAACACAGTTACTCGATTAGTGTAACTCGACCTAGGCTGGTGACACAAAATAAAACGTTGTGTTTTTCTAAGCATTTAAAATTGATGACTATATTGTATGGTGGAATACCATAAAAAAAGTGCTTTAGAGCACTTCAACTTGGCGCAATAATACCTTCACTCGTGAAAAGTCCTCTTACCGGCTCCCGCTTTGTCGCATGTCACGTTGGCTGCATTGACGAAAATAAGAGGAAGCGGGAGCCGGTAAGAGGACTTTTCACGAGTGAAGGTATTATTGCGCCAAGTTGAAGTGCTCTAAAGCACTTTTTTATGGTATTCCGCCATACAATATAGTCATCAATTTTAAATGCTTAGAAAAACTAGGGCTGTGCAAAAGTTAATTGCGATTAATCGCATCCAAAATAAAAGTCTGTGTTTACATATATATTTGTGTGTGCTGTATATAATTATTTTGTATATATAAATACACACACATGCATGTATATGTTTAAGAAAATGTGTTATTCCTATATAAAATATTTATATTTATATAATATAGATTATGTATTTATATATATATACAGAATTTAAGAGCAAATAATTCTTAAATATATGCATGCATGCATAGGTATTTATATATACAAAATAATTATATACAGCACACACAAATATATTATGTAAAACAGACTTTTATTTTGGATGCGATTAATCGCAATTAACTTTTGCACAGCCCTAAGAAAAACACAACGTTTTATTTTGTGTCACCAGCCTAGGTCGAGTTACACTAATCGAGTAACTGTGTTTAAATAGGGAAAACGAGGAAGTGTTTTGTCACTTTTCTTTTTGGCCCATATTTAATGCACTGGGCTAAGCTAAGCGCTAACATAGTTTTGCGGCAATGGGCTATATGCACGCATAAGTTCCGCATTTGACGCAAGGATGCTCGTCCATTTCCGGTTGTGGAGATTTAAGCGGAGGAGAACCGAGGAAAACGGGATTATGGCAGAGTCTTCAAAATTTACTGTCCTCCCGTCATTGAAACGAAACGTACATACGTTTAGATGTAATTTTATATATAGTTATGTTTACTTAATATAATTTTAAAAAGAAGCATAAACACAACGAGGGGTGTGTGTTTTATCTGTTTTTGTGACTAACGTTTCGTTAGTATAACCATGGAGTATAAAATTCAATATAAATTCTCGGTATTGCATTGGACTCTACGATCGGCGGAAGTTATCGAGCATCCCTAATGCTTCACCGGAAATACCGCCGTGCATAGAGCCCATACAGAGCGATAGAGTGCACTCACTGATACGAGAGAGGTATGCATCAGCTCGTCTTAGTTAAGGGAATAACATAGTTTAATATGAAAACCCGGTGGAGTATCCCTTTAAGAACAATTGATTTGTACTGTATCTGATGTATATCCAAAAGAAATTGAATCTGATCGAATCAAAAGCTTGTGAATCATGATTGATTTGTGAAATCAATATTCATGTCAATATCGAGCCCTATTTGACCCTGAGGGTTTGATGCCAATAAGAGATGTAAAATGGTCTCTTAAAATGTGTTTGTCTCTCAGAAATCCACATCTTGGATATCAGAGGATGACTTTTACAAGCCAGAAGAAACGGGCAGTTCTGAAGCATATGCCGTCATTGACATCACGCAAATGAACGAGCAGGTGACGCCCACCTCTGAACCGGACACCCTCCAGCCACCACCAAGCGTAGTGCACCGGAGACAGAACGGTAAGATGGATAAAACTGGAGTTTGCTTACGACAAATTCTTGCAAAAAAAATACTGTCTATTTTCTTTTCTTGGATTTTTTTTAACTATTTCCTCCAGTAAATAATGACCGTAAAAAACTTAATGAAGTAATAATGAAGTAAAAAAACCAGGCTGCATTTATTTGATTTAAAAAAAAATATATATATATATATATTTTACATTTAATTTATTCCTGTGTTTATGCTGAATTTTTAGCATCATTACTCCAGTCTTCAGTGTCACATGATCAACATCAGTTGAGGGCTGCAACTTTACTTTTTAAATGACAATATCCTGGCCGGACTACTGTTGTCAGTGATATAAGTATTTGAAATGAACATAATTTCTTATTTCATAATGTCTAGTGACATATAATTTTATGTCATTATATGAATTTTATTGTCATCAAAGAATCCTGAAATAAAAATGTAAATAACTGTTTGTCAACATTGATAATAATGCGAAATGTTTCTTGAGCTTCAAATCATCATATTAGAATGATTTCTGAAGAATCGTCTGACACTACAAATAATGTAGAAATGGTGGATGTGTGAATGAGATCGTCTGTGTGTCTCTCTCAGGTCTTCCTAACCCGTTCAGGGGTTTGCTGAAGCTGGGTCAGCTGGAGCGCCGCAGTGCGGTGGGCATGTGGTGGGATTACTACTGCGAGCTCTCTCCGTTTGAGTTACGGCTTTACGTCAATGCTGAGGAGCGCATCTGCAATGAAAACCTGTCCCTGCTGCGCTGCGAAGACGTCCACCTGTCCTCCGGCTCCGAGGGCCGTTTTCGGCTCTCCTTCCCAAGCAAAAGAATCTACCTGCGGGCACCGTCTCGAGGGGAGGCTGAAGACTGGGTCGATCGGATCATGGAGGCCATCAGCAAACTACGTCCCATGCCGAGAGACGAACAGTGGGAGGTGCTGCATGCGTCCACGCCGTCCAGTGATCAGGAAATCCCCTCGCCAGCACCCTCAAGCCCTGAAAGTACCATCTCAGAACTTCCAGATGCCCCTCAGTTAGATTGGACCCGTCATAAGGACCCAGACCTAGATGCCATAAAGGAAGCGGTGGTCTATCAGAACTTGGAGAAGGGTTGGCGGCCCCTTGTGCTTTCGCTCTCCCTGGAGACCCTCAAAGGTTACCAGGTCCAAGATGACACCAAGACACCCCTTTTCTCGTACTCCATTGGTAAGATCAGGGATGTGGTTCCAGATGTTTCATTAGGTAGTCCTGCGTTTTTTAAGATTCTGACTGCGCGGGACATACTGACACTGAGGGCAGAGAGCGGCGAGGAAGCCCAGGGATGGAGAAGTCTGATCAGAGGAGCGCTCGACTCGTATCTGGAGACGGATGATGATGGAGCGCTTCCGGGTGTCTCGTCGCCCCTCGGCGTCCACAAACTGGTTCAACACAGACTGAAGGGAGACGGGGAGCTGCTGTCTCACTTGTCCGAGGTCCCTAAGGAAAGAGGACTAGATGCGCAAAATTACAAATGTGCAGGTATGAGTGGATGGCATGATGACCTTTTTATCTGTAAATTATTTAGAATTAGAATCAAATGAAATTCATTGACAATGACTAGGGATGGGACGATAACCGGTTTCACTATAAACCGTGATAAAATGTACTGACGGTTAGTATTATCGTTTAAAATTTAATTATCAGTTATTATTAGTTTGATTATCGCGATTTTAATAACTCACTGAATCCTGTCGGCCAGTCTGACGCAGGCGCGCAGCACGCAATATTTTTTTCAATTGCTATTCGAGAAGGAATGACGGAAGGCAGTGACCGTGCTCAGGAGGTTTTTCAGCCTTTTAAGAGTACCAAATCTGAGGTGTGGTCATATTTTGGGTTTTACAAAAGTCCTGAGGGAAACTTGATTGAGGATGGTCACCCTGTCTGCCGAACAAAAAGTCACTGCAATAGAAACACTTCAAATCTGCCGAGTCGTCTTGTGTGATCATCACCCGAACGCAAGGGAAGCAAGTTAACTTTGACCTTAATACCAAAACTACGTCTGGGAAACAATTGGGCACGAAATGTTGTTTTGAGTTGAAACATTTTATGTCACTCACTTGAAATAGACGTGAAGCTTCCGCGAAGAAAAGTTCGTAGCAAGTGGATTTGAGCCAAAGACGAACGAACAACTTCAAACAAGACTAAGAGTGATATTTTAAGGGATAGTAAAGTATAGATACAAGACGGCAAGTTGTATTTGAATGAAACAAGAGGGCGCGTCCGCCGTCCGTTGTGATATGGATGTGCGCTGTGTAATAATGCGTTGCTATTGACGACGGGCATTATAAAGAAGCAAATGCCATGGAATAGAATCTTGCTTAAAAAAAACTGCATAGAGAGGCTTGTTTTATTTGTTGTTTGTTGATTTTCAATTATAAAACTTGTTGAAATGTTTTCAGTGTGAGCATCAGTTCTTTTTGAGCACTTTCATACATTTTTAACAAAACCGTGATAATATTGATAATCACGATTATTTTGGACACTATAATCGTGATATGAAATTTTCATACCGTCCCATCCCTAACAATGACTTTAACTGTTTGGCTTTATTAAATATAACAAAGGTATAATTATTTTGTTTTTTACTTTATTGTTATTACCTGAAATTAAAAGCATCAAAGTAGCTACATTTATCATTCATATTTGAGGAAAATATTTATCCAATCAAGTTAGTATGGTTTAACATGCAGGAAGACACTTTGTTGTCATGTGACACCTTAGAAAACCATTAAACAGGAAATGATACCACAAAGTAGACTCTAGTATGTAAACTCTAGTAACTGTCATTTTTAGATTTGGGGTTGGTGAGATTTTTTGAAAGAAGTTTTTTATCATTTAACATTTATTTGTTAAAAAATCTATATATTTACAATCTAAAATAAGTTTTATATTTTAATATTTTTTTTCAAATGTCATGTATTCCTTGCGATCAAAGCTGAATTTTCAGCATCATTACTCCAGTCTTCAGTGTCACGTGATCCTTCAGAATTCATTCTAATATGATGATTTTCTGTTCAAGAAGCATTTCTTATTATTATTAATAACGTGGGTGAAAAAAATGGATTATTTGATGAATAGAAAGTTTAAAAGAAAAGCATTTATTTGAAATCTTAATGTCTTAACTGTTACTTTTGATCAATTTGTCCTTTCTGAATACAAATATTATTCTTTTATTGTTTAAATCTTACCTAAAGTGTATATATCAGATATTTAAATCTTTTTTGATAGCTAAGGCAAGGTTACTTCAGACTTTTACATTTCAAATGTAGTATTCATAGTGATAGACAACATGATATTCATGATTTAATTTAATCATTGTGTGGAGAAATGTTTAATTTTACTTAGTTACCGCGTGACATTTTTCTATACATTTGACCGAAACGTATGAAACCAACAAGAATGCAGAAACGAGCCGTTAGCCACATGTTTCTTTCCTTTGTGAGACTGAGGACAGGAGTCCCTTATGTCGATATTGAAGTGTTTTTCAATGTACCACTGTAAGTAAAAGCTCTTGTAAACGTGTGCCCAGGTTGCCCTCGGCAGATCGGCGTGTCTTTCGGGAGAGCCAGACTCTGTGAGTTCTCAGGCCGGTACTACTGTGATTCCTGTCACCAAGGAGACGCAACAATCATCCCCTCCCGCATGGTGCACAACTGGGACCTAACAACACGCGAGGTGAGCACAAACTACTTAATTTCAATTATTTACAATTTTTGTTTGTTTTTACAATAGATTTTTTATTAACATTCACTTCCTGTAGTTCACGTTTTTATTGTCATATTTTTACAGCTATTAAATTAATAATCCAATCAATAAAGTATTTTTCTTTCATTTGATAAAATTCACATGAAACGGAAAAGGGTAACACATTACAATTAAGGTTCCATACATTAACTAACAATGAGTAATACATTTGTTACAGTATTCCTTAGTCTTTGTCAACATAAGTTAATAAAAATACAACCGTTCATTGTTTGTTCATGTCAGCTCAGGTCCATTAAAATGATTAGTATTTTAATAATGTATTAGTAAATGCTGAAATTAATGTCAGCGAAAATTAATAAAGGCTTTAGAAGTATTTTCACTGATAGTTAATGTTAATATAGTTATTGTTTAGTGTCACCTTATTATAAAGTGTCACCGTGATATGCTGATTTATACACACCTGTTCCTTAGTTTGGGGTCAGTATGATTTTTTTATTATTACTTTTATTCATCAAGGACAAATTAAATTGAACAAAAAATACATTTATAATGTTACAAAATATTTATATTTCAAATAAATGCGGTTTTTGAACTTTCTATTCATAAAAGAAACCTGAAATATATATCACTCTTTCCACAAAAATGGCAGAAAAAACTATTTTCAACATTGATATTATTTTTATTTTTATTATTAAGAAGAAGAAATGTTACCTGAGCAGCAAATCAGCGTATTAAAATGATTTCTGAAGGATCATGTGACACTGAAGACTGGAGTAACTATTCAGCTTTCATCACAGGATTAATTAAAAAATGTCAATATATTCAAACTATTTTAATCAGTTATTAAATGTTTTTACACTATATATTGTAGAAATAAAACACTTTATACCCAATCAATGCTCGAATCAATGATCAGCATTAAAAAAGCCCCATTCTTACAGATCATGAACTAAAAAAACGTTGGTTTAGGGTTTAGTTACCCTTTAAATTGTACTGAACCCAAACTTTTGAACGGTGGCGTGTTCAGTATACGGAAATAATTATGATTTGATTCTAAGGCAGTATTATTATTCAGCTTTAGGGCTGCAACAACTAATCGATAAAATCGATTATAATCGATTATGAAAATCGTTGTCAACGAATGTCATTATCGATTAGTTGGTCTGATTACGTCACGGGGATTGTTTACATGCTACATGCGCTTCTTACATCCGCTTCATGAGGCACACACGCAGTCTCTCTCCCTCGCCGCTCTACCCTGTCTCGCACGCGCAACACCGACTGTTTGAACGGAGCACATTATCTTCTGTCTCGCGCGCGCAACACGGACGGTTTGGAGCACATATATCTTCTGTCTCGCATGCGCGCTCTTGATTCCGTGAGTTTGAACTAATTTGCGGGCATCAGGAAACCGCTATCAATATGCAGCATACACGAAAATCATTCACCTTTCGGCAAATTCGCCGTTTTGAAACCAAAATAGGTGACCTACGTTAATCTTGTATACTTTATGAAGCCATACTATAGTATAATGTGAGATAGAAATGTATATTTAAGTAATTAAATTAAATTAAGCTTTTCCCTCCACTGCGGCTGTCAGTCATTCTCTATTCGGTGTTCAAACAGCTCGTCGCGTTCGGTTACAACAGTTAACATGATGAAACTCTTTCCAAGATGATTCAATGTTATTATTATAATTGATCCGTAGATAAAGGTCTATGTTTTCGTAATATAATGACTATCTTGCTAGACTTTTTATTGCTGTAACTTAATCACTTTCTACTGAGTGTCTGTTAGATCACAACACTAGAGTAGACTCGGCGCACTATAATTGTTCTTCACGTGCACAGCAGCCTAACTGAAATTTAAAACTGTTAAAAGAAAAGGCTTAATAAACTATTGCAAAGATACTGTATAATACACAGTCAATATGTCTTTCTCTTTCTTTGGTGCTTTTAACTTTAATGCGCCGGACACTAAAGAGCTGCGCGCCGCCCTGTGACTCAGTGTTGCTTCAAGCGCATCATTCAGCGCTCCGCGATGCGCATACGCACTTTGTGCAGCTCTTTCATGATCATGTCATAATACTTTTGCGCAATAAAAGCTTATTAATAGCCTTTCTTGTTCTGTCCTATCTATTATATTTTGCTTCCTCACTAAACAGCTGTGCTTACATTTAAAACAGCTGTGCATCTGATTTTTACGATGTTTTTTCATGAATGTAACAACAATACAAAGAGCAATGTGCAACGTTTTACCAGAGTTAGTGCTACACTTATTGTCTCTTATTTGTTTCCCACTAAGGAATGTTTTTTTCACTAAATGTTCAGATTTTATAAAATTATTGTGCACTTGTGATATTTTTAGGCTAAGTTTTTCTGAGTTATCCACTAATCTAGTTTACAATAGCATTTTTGTCATAGGTTATGGTCATATATATTTTTTTTTATTTGTTGTTTTTCTTTATAATGAAGTTGTCTGTATTAAGTAGATTGTTTAACACACAAAATAGTGTGCTTTTTAGGGTTTTAGGGTTTTATTTAGTTATAATAAACAAAAAAATGAAATAAATTTTTTATCCGATTAATCGATTAATCGAAAAATAATCGTCCGATTAATCGATTATCAAAATAATCGTTAGTTGCAGCCCTATTCAGCTTGCAATAATATATTACATGTCAGATTACATGAGATTAGGAAAAGCGGCCTTCTCTCTCCTGTTCTTATTTGTCAGTCTTTATGTCCTTCAGCTGTGTGACTGTGCATGTCTATATGTTCAGGTCTCAAGACAAGCCTTAAAGTTGCTGACTCAAATAGAGCACGAGCCGCTTCTGAACCTTGATGTTTTGAATCCTGACCTGTTTGATCACACTGACACTGTGGCTAAAGTGCAAACCCTGAGGCAGAGACTTCGTTTCCTCGGAGACTACCTCCTCATCTGCCGCAGCGGGATCAGCAAACATGTCCAACCCAGGTGTGTTTGTGTGTGTTCTTAGATGCTGCAGGTTTATAATTTGCACACCATTAAATCTTTAATAGATGTTTGCAACAGATACGTAACAAGTTTTTTTGGTTTTTTTCCAGACTCCAGCAGAGGACTTATTTATTGGATAACAGTGATGTATACAGTGTATTGGACTTGCAGCAGGTATTTATTCAGTAAAAAAATTATCAAGAAAAACTTGTTAATTGGTAAACTTTGCCTTAGAGGGTGTGATTGGATAACTGGACTAAAATCGCATCGCACAGCATCTCAAATGTTGGTTTGGTCATTTGGTCATCAAAATGGTCGACTATATTTACCTCCCAGAACTGTCTCGCACGATTATGTTTTCTAACACCATGCATACGAATGCTAGAGAACATGACAGCATTAATTGCGTTTCGTCTGCAAGTCATTTATGATGCCACAGTGGCTTTCCCGATTGCAGAAACTTCCATTTTTATTACAGATATTTTGTGCAATCTTCTCAGTAAGTGATGATTTTATTTTCTTAAATGCATGAAATTGAAACAGACCTTTAATTTTGTGTGATATTACACTTTTTATTTTATATATCATTTCTTTTAAATGTATTAGTTTTAGTGGGCAGATATTGCCTCATAGCACAAAATATCAAAAGCTTCAGGCTTAAAATGGGCTTAAACCAGCCAAGGTACCAGCACAAATACACTCAGAAAAATATTTAATTATCACAATCAACGAAATCCCAGAAAACAAATTATATATATATATATATATATATACTGTATATATATTTTTTTTATTTATTTATTTATTTTTTATTTATTATTATTATTATTTTTTTTTTTTTTTCAATATTTCCAATACCTTACTTTACATGATCAGACTTGTATTTTTTTGCACACAGATAGCAGACGGGCACTATGAATCTTACCTGCAGTCTCTGATTGAGTTCGGGTCCAAGCACGTGCACAACTGTGACCTTTGCACCCAGAGGGGCTTTATATGTCAGATCTGCAACTCTGACAACATCATCTTCCCGTTTCAGTTTGACAGCACCTCCAGGTATTGTCATTTAACACACATTATACCGCAAATATATAAAAGTCCCAGAAAAATGTCCATCCTGCTTACTCAACATAAATGAAAACTAGCCTAATTATTTTCTACGTCAAATCAGTTTTCATTTAGATGATTTTAGCTTGACTAGTTTACGGCCACGTGCATACAATAAAGTTTCAGGGGTGACATCTAACCGGAACTGTGACGATTATTTTAGCAGTGTTGCCATGTCCACTTATTATAAGCTTTTTGGGGCTTGTTGTTTAAGCTTCTCTCACAGAGTGATCAGGTATTTATTAAAGAGGGCAGTTGCAGGTTGCAATATTTTGGTCTTATTTTCAGCTTAAAGCATTCTGGGTTTATTTTGGTTTATTATTGGGTTTCACTTTATTTGGATGGTCCCTTTAACACATTCAGTTTACTATAAGTAACGTTGTACCTAAATCTCTACTAACTCTCACTAGAGTGTTAGTAGAGTATTAGTAGACTGGTAGGGTTAGGGTTAGAATAAGTTGGCATGTAGTTGCAAAGTTACTTATAGTCAGTAGATTGTCTGTTGGAGGAGCATCACAATAAAGATTTGGCAAATATTAAGCTGACAGTCTACTAATACTCTAATGAGAGTTAGTTGATATGTAGTTGAAAAGTTACTTATAGTCAACAGAATGTTCAAAAAGGACCATCAAAATAAAGTGTTACCTATTATTGTTTGCTTTTTATTTCAAGCAAGATCTAGCAACACAAATGAGTAAAGGCTTGTAGGCTACATCTTTTACTGTGATTTCTTGCATCACACAAGGTACAGAAGAGAGACAAAACTCTGATGTGCGTTTTTATACATCATTTAAGGGATACTCCACTTTTTTTTGGAAATAGGCTCATTTTACAACTCCCCCAGAGTTAAACAGTTGTAGTAGTAGTATATGTAGTAGCATATAACAATATTATATGAAGTCAATGGGACCAGAAACTGTCTGGTAACTGATATTCTTCTAAATATCAGAAATTCGGCTGGATGGATTCGAAAACGGTAAAACTCAACTGTTTAACTCTGGCGGAGTTGTAAAATGAGCCTATTTCCAAAAAAGTGGAGTACTAGTTGGTCATTTTGGATCTGTACACACTGTAGAAATTTTGCAAATGTGGTTGTCACTACCTTAATATATCAGGAGTTAATTTAGTTGTAGAATGTAGCTCTCACTCCCATAAATTACTGTGTTTAGAAAGGGGTGACGTCACTGACGTGGTTTAATAAAGGGGGTTTTGTTCTTTTGAAATACGAAAAAAAAAAATCATTGAACTTTGCATACACTGTAAAAATGAATAGGACTGAATATGTTAATCTAATCAATAAAATTGAGGCAACAGTTTACAATCAATATTATTAATTAAATTTAACAAATTAGAACTGAGTAATAATTAACCAAACAAATTACTTAAAATTTAACCATTTAAAATGAGTAAAAGTTACAGATTTTTCTCAACAAAAATATCGGAATAACAGACTGACGTCAAAGATGAATTAAGAACTCTTTTTTTTTTTATTGTCATCATTGAAGACACCTGACGATAACAAGCAGAATCACTGAAGAAGAAAACCGTGATTTTTAAGTCACCATTATAGAGATCAGTGTGTGTTTTAGTTTGGCTCTTGGCCCTTAAATTGTTAACTTTAGATGTTGTTTGGCTGTTATACGCGAATTATAATAGCCAGATTAACAAATAGAACAGGTGATCTGATGGTCTTGGTTGTGTTTTAACATAATCAATATTTTACAATCATTTGACCTGAATCACTGAACTCATACTGTGCCCAGTTTCTGACTTAGGTTTATTTTATTAATTATAGCATCATTGGCCTTGGACAGCATCGTATTTTTAGCATTTTCAATGAAACCAAATGATCAAAACCAAAAATTATTTTATGGAGGCACACACAGACATCAAGAATTAGCATATGAATCTCAGCAATGGTGACAAACAGATCACCTCTGATCAGCAATGTATGATGGGAGCCATAAATGAGTTTTGATTGGTGGCACCCAGAATGCACTGTCACCGTTGTTGAGATTCACTGGCTAATTCTAGATCTCTGTGTGTCTAAACTAAATCAAAACAAAAACTTTTTTTTATTGTATTTGAGACAAGTAAAAAAAAAATCTATGGATTACCTTGTAAAATCATAAAAATATTATACTGTACAAGGGCAGTGCTGATATAATCAATTAAGTAAACCTAGACTGGACTAAATATGAGTTCATTGATTCAGGTCAAAAGATTTTGAAATATTGATTGTATTTAGACACAACCAACACCATCAAATCACCTTTTCTATTTGTTCATCTGGCTATTATAATTCACGTATAACAGCCAAACAACATCTAAAGTTAACAATTTAAGGGTCAAGAGCCCAACTAAAACACACACTGATCTCTATAATGGTGACTTAAAAATCACGGTTTTCTTCTTCAGTGATTCTGTTTTTGTTTAGAAAAATGTGTAAATTTTAATCATTTTAAATGGTTGACTTTAAAGTAATTCGTTTGGTTAATTATTACTCAATTCTGATTTGTTAAATTTAATTACTAATATTGATTGTAATCTGTTGCCTCAATTTTATTGATTAGATTTAACCGATTCAGTCGTATTCATTTTTACAGTGTATGCAGTGGCGCAAAAAGTGGGTATGCGCTATATGCGGCGCATAGGGGCGCAGCACAATGGGGGGCGCCAAAGCGATGGTAAAAAAAAAAAAAAAAAATTATATATAGGCTATAACGGCAGCTATTTCTATATGTAGCTGCCGTTGTGCGTTTCTAAATCATTTCTGCATTCCTTCAATGTTATATAAAATTTTAGAGGACTAACAGCCAGGCTAGAGTAGGCGCCCTCATGGAGAAGGGGGGCGGGTAATATCGCGAGCGGGCGGGGGCGCCGTGAGCGCTGAGCGAGCAGGTACTAGTAGTTAGTTGTCGTCGAAAAAGATGGATAAAACAAAATGCTGTGGTGCTCAAAATAGAAAAAGAAAGAGAGAAAAGGAGATGGCATGTCAATTGATGCGACAGCAGCTAAATAACTGCATGCATTGCTGAAATCCAACAGGTAGGATTTAAAATGTGACATCCAGGCATGGCTATCTATATCTCTATCTCGGTGGCCATCGGGACTACCGGGAGATTCCCGCTGGGCCGACGTGCTTTTCAGACAATACATTTCATCCTTTTTTAATTTATTAAAAACCGCTTTAGTTTTTTTTTTCTGACACACTGGCCCATGAAATATGTCATTATGCGCAAGTATCTTTCAAGTATAGAAATTAGTGCAAAACTAATTATGAAAGTTTCCTTTATTTTTCTGTGCATTTGTTTTACAATAGCCTTTATGGCAATTACTATCATGGGATTAATATAATAACTATTATTTTGTAGTAGTGTAATTTAGACAGACACTAACTAAAAGAGGATCAAATTTTTCTCTGTTTAATTTGCACCCTGAATATGGGTTGGAGCTTTTAATTTTGAACTCTCAAAGTGCACTAGTCTGCTGAATTTAACATTACAGAACACAAAATGTTCTTACGGGGGAGCATGCCCCCGAACCCCCCTAGAGAAACAGAGGTCCACCTACCACAGTTTTACCTAAAATCCTGTGAGAAACACTGGTATTGCTGTTACAATGGAGCTTATAGTTTTCTTAGGGGGGGTTTATCAAGGTGGAGTAGCTATAGTTTAATTGTGTTAATAAACGACAATTTTGCACTTATTTTTTTCTGTTAGCTCTCATTTCTTCCTATTCACTTATTACACAGCACACTTACATTACATTTATTTTATTTATTTATTTATTTATTTATTTATTTTTTTTTTTTTGGGGGGGGGCGCTAAAATTGTTGCTGCATACCCCTCTGAAACTGGGTAGTTGCGCCCCTGAGTGTATGATAATGCACAATGAGCCCATTTTGTGACATTTCTCAGCCGCCACAGAGTTAAATTCTAAAAAGTGGACATACGGCCTTGAAATATGATGCACTGCCCCGACGAATGCCAAATTTGAAGCGCTTTTTACTGTATCAGCCTTTTTAAATGGACACGAGGCTGTAATATTAGAAGTATACAATACTGCTCTATGGAAAACCAAATTTAGAGCAAGTAGATCTTTATTAAATCATGTGTATCCATACTCTCGTCTTCTTCATAGAAAAATGGCAGTGACGCTCAAAAGAAATGTTATAGACCGTATACATTAAATGGTAATTGAAGCGCGTGGGCACACAGAAAAGAAAAAAAAAACGCCCCGCGAACATGTAAAGTTTCTCATCAGCATGCAAAATTCTTATATTTTTTATTTTTGCAAAGGTCTCTTTAGGGGCTCTGCAATTTTCTAAATAGCCCTAATGTGCTAAAGCACAGCCCTGACAACACTGAATATAAAACAGCACACATCTACTTTCACTTGTACACCATTCACACACTGACTGATGTTTCCCCACCACTTCACAAGACTCCAACAGGGAGCAAAAGTGTCAGCACAGCAATCTGAAAAAGTGGTGTAAAAGTGAAAGTAGATGTGTGTACTTCTTTTTCAGGTTTCTGTGCCAACAATTTTCATCATGAGAATGATGATGTGACTGTGTTTTCTGTATCTCAGGTGTAGTGTCTGCAAGACTGTGTTTCATTCCTCCTGTAAGGCCAAGTGTCCGGTCTGTCCACGCTGCGTTCGGATACAAAAGTATTTGGAGAGGGACTTGGAGGACTGATTTAGATTTCTAAGAAAACTGTCATGTGCCAAGCTCTCTGTTGCTGTTGTGTCTACAGAGCTCAAAATCCAGGGTTAGTACCATGTTATTGTAAAGTTATCTTATTTTTCTCAGTTAGCTGGCCAACTGGAAGCGCTTGATCTGTATTTCACACTAAGAGTTTATTGGACTCTCCTTAAGTGCACTTATTTACACATACATATGTACATATTTACTCACATTAGGACACCCATGTACATTCATTCCTGAGATGTCAACAATGCCAAACAAACAATGGTGGAAGAACTGTTATTAAAGCTATGATTTTTGCTTTTTAACTTTATAAACACACCAACATTCAACGGTTAATCTATTTTTCTGGCTTTCACTATTCTGCATGTTTGTGTTTGGAATCATAAGTCTTAGTTCTCTCTCTCTTTGTTTTTGTTGTCGTTTTTGGTGTAGTCATTATTGATTTAGTCCAGCCAATAAAGTCATATTTATGAAACTTAAGACAATTAAATGCCAAGGATCTTAAAGTTTTTATATTTTCTTGATTTTTTTCTTGTTTTACATCTGAATGTCTCATGCCAAGTTTTATATGAAGCATTACGAGTTTACAATAAATATATTAATGTATATGCAGGAATTGTACGTACCTATTAAAGAAGGTGGTTAATGAAATTATGAAATGTACTAACACTTAAAACCTCCTTTAACGGGTCATTTTTTGTACTATGCTGTGCCTTTATTTTCATTTTTCATTGTAGCGTTCATTATCACTAAAATGGATTGTTCCAAAAATGTAACTATTAAAAGCCAATGTGAATTATTAATATATGCCACGAAATCAGAAAGTCTGTGGATGATAAAAAGGATCAACTCTCTTTATTTATTTGATTCTTGTTTTAATGAATGTCCATTTTTAATCATTGATCATTTGCCTATGAAGCTTGACTGCTGCCTCATAAGCACTTGTTTTATATTGGAAACTGAATGAGAGAGATTACATTTGAATTCTTTTTGTTCTGTACTTTTTTTTTTGTTTGTTTTTAACAATGCTGTTTTTCCTGATATTTTTATGACAAGTTCATTACATCACCTGTTAAAGGAAAACTCCCAGATGACGTTCTGTCTTTCTTATCTTCTGTTTTTCCACTCGGGGCAGTGTCACCTAAGCTAAAGTCACTAATTTTCTTTTATTAATAATTCTTTCAGAGTAAATGTTTTTATCCTCATAGTAATGTGCATTTAGTTGTTTAGCAAACGCTTTTAACTGAAGTGTTTCTAAATATTCAGTTTTTGTCAATTTTGTCTGTGCTCCTGGGTGTTTAAAGCTGCTCTCTGTTCTCGTACTGTCTACTGGTGTATGTTCGTGCCAATGTAACTTAAAGAAATCGTTTGCTAGAATCATCAGCTATAGAAAGATAGATGTATATTTTTGCCTAACTTGTCATTCTCATCAAACCACATCGCTCTGCATTTGTGTCTGACTAGATCTTCCTGTTTGCTTACCTCCTGGCATTTTTTTTTTTGTCTGTGTTTGTTTCTTTCTGTCCATCATTTGTATACACCAGTCTATACCAAACAAACTCCATCTAAAAAATGTGGTTGTAAGCATATAAGAATCTTGAAATGAGTGCAACTTGTGTAACTAAACCTGGATCAGTTTGAATAAATTATTTTTACTTTAGATATAAACACTTTTCTATGGACTGGTCGATTTTGAAGTCTTTTGCTTCCATGATGTCTTTTTCAGACTTGAAAGCATCCTAAATGCATATTTAAGTGTTTTTTTTTTTTTTTTTTTTTTTTACACTTTATCTACATCTGCATGGACTTCAATTACAATTATATAAAAACTTTGTCAACAAAATGAACCAAGAATTTTGAGCCTGGCTTTATCCAGATTTCTGTTCTAGAAATGTATTTAAATGACTGCATTCTTAATTAAATGCCTCGTTTGAATATATTTAAAAAAAATGGCATTTCATAAAAAAAACTTAAATGTTCTTTAAATTACTGGGGAACGGTGATAGGCTAGGCCTAGTCTGAATATGGTATGGTTGTCTTTTTCTCGATGATAACCTCTACCTCACCCACACTACACACACTTTGATACAGCATTCAAAAGGTGTAGGCTAATGCTAATGTTGACCCTGGATGTTATCAGCACCGCACAGAGTGAAAGAAAACACACGAGAGAATAGCATCATTGATACGTGAACCTTAAAACCTTCATCCTTAAAGTCTGAGCATTCCTGCCAACACCCACGTTTGAAGTCTGTGGAATCCAAATAGGACTCGGAAATATGAGTCATAATGCCTAAAAGGACTTTAATGCAACGCAAAGTACAGCCCTTCAGTTTCGCCTCTGCCGGCCCGCGTTGCCATGTCAATATTTAAAAACACATTAGCACTAGCAAGTTCTCTTCAACGTTTCTCTTTTTTATTTCCCGCTTCCTCATTTTCCATCTTTGACATGTTCCTTCACTTGGTTACTGTAAAAGCACTGGTGGTTTTAAATCGCTGTGAGGATCAGTGTTTGTCGACTCAGTCTCACACACCCTCTGCTCTCTTCACTCAGCCACGCTCAAACCCGTCTAGCAACACAAATTTGGCCACATTTCTTTCTCACCCTGACACAACAGCACTACAGGTCTAAAGTATGGGGCTGACACATCCTGGATTAATCGAGGGACAGACATAGCTAATAGTTCATTATTAGTGTGAATTCTCCTGTTATCCCAGAGCTCACCGAAGAAGGAGTCGAGGGATTGTTCTGCTTTCCAATGGTAAGTTACTTTTTATCTGTATCTCATTCACCCAGAGTACTGTGTTAATGTCACTGCACTTAATTAGAATCTGTGCATGTCGTTTTGTAATGATCAGCTGTCAACATTATTTCCTGCAGTGAAGTCTGTATGTTCCAGTATCAGTGCATGTTCTCGAGACTGATAATAGGTGGAAGCTACTTTCCCAATCATGTACCAAACGGAGAGTTTTGTTTTGCTTTGATTGTTATGCTTTGCTTATTTTATAAAACATAATTTGATTTAAAATATGTTAGGATGTAAGCAAAAGATTCAAATGTAATTAATATCTCATAATTGTTTGTATATTAATCTCACTAAAGGCCTGTGTGTGTTTATGTGTATATTGTAAATATATAAACTGTACACATACATATGTGGTGCACATGTGTACATTTTAGTTTAATGTACATTTTAGAATTCATAATTGTTCAGCAGTCTGAACACTGTGTAACCTGAATGTTTTCATGAGTGGTTCGTAAGCATTCTTCTTGACATAAGAGGCGTTGTAGTTCCACAGAGGCACAGCAGATGAAAACACACGCTCATGTCTTTGTCATTAGCTGTTGGTGTGGCAGACTAGTTGTATAATAAAATAAATTGTTAGTTGATCAGTCATCACAGAAACATCAAATCTGCTTTAGCTATACATATGTCATTAGTATTTTGCAACAACCACAAAACCGAGATTGCAGTTTGCACATAGATGTATGTTTTCCTGTTTTACGAGTTAATGTTTCCCCTATTTTAGTATGTCTTCTTCTGTGTAGGTTTGGGGTTAGTGCAGCGTTCCCCTGCAAAATACGCTCGCTTCCTGTAGCAGTGCTGTGCAAAAGAGCTATCTCCTGCTCTAAGTGAATGCTTTTAGCATAGCTGTTATCCAGGTAGTAATGGGGGGACTAATCATAATTTAACTTAATATTCAAATTTATAACAAAATACTGTCTTTTGACAAGCAATTAGCTGCTCCACAAATTACAAACCAAAAGTAAAAACGACTGCAAAAAACAAAGAGAGCTGTATCTTTTTAACATATATAAGAATGATTCTATTAATGATTCATTGGTTCATTCATATGAATCACGAGTCTGCTTTTTTTGTCCATATAAGGGTAGCCTAACCAACAAAATATCCTTAAAAATAGCATCTTTTGTGTTTCACAGAAGAAAGTCACACAGGTTTGGAACAACATGAGGGTGAGCAAATGATGACAGAATTGAATGGCAGTAATTTTACGTCATCCTGAAAATCAGTGCTTTTAAACATGACAAAGATGCGATATTAGCCTCCGGTTTCACAGAAATGGTTTAAAGGATGGGTAAAATGCCATTTTCACAAAATGTAAAATAAATATTTGACGTCCCCAATGTGTGTGTGTGAAGTTTAGCACAAAATATCCCACATATGTTTTTATATAGCATGTTGAAGTTTTTTGAGGGTTTGCAAACGCACCGTTTTGTGCCTGGCCCTTTAAATGCAAATGAGCTGTTGCAGAGGGCGGGGATTCAAGAGCTCATGTGTTAGCAGCTGATGCACTAAAATGACAGAAAGTTACTGTTCTCCCTTAATGTTAAAACCATAGACTGTAAAAAGTATGGACAAAACATCTGTGACTTTCTGAAGAACAGTTTTTGAGGCTGTTTATGGGGGGTATGGGTTGGCACCATATTGGAAAATCTTGAGAAATACAAAATACAAATGTTCTGAAAGGATACAGAGGTGGCATGATGTGTTGTGTCAGATCATGGCCGAGACGTCAAATTCCGGTCGGCGCACCCCGTTATCAGCTGTCAATCAAAGTTAACCGCCCATATTTGTCATACATTTTATATCTAAATACGATCTAATCTAACGAGTTAAACTAAGACTAAAGGCCATTGCACACTGAGTCCAAAATTCGCATCCGAAATTTTCGCACGTTGAAAAAAAATTCGACCTCACGTTATGTCAATCACGCTTACACACCGCCTCCGAAACTTTCGTCCGTCATAAAAAATTCGGATCGGGTTCGATTTTCCACTTTCTTCTCGAGAGGAAAACAAAATCATCCTCACTGCTTGACGAATCCATTTTGTATTTTTGCGTTTTTTCCCTGCAAAGGTTTAATAAATACGCATCGGACTCAGTGTGCAAGGTTTCTGTGCTTGACGAATTTTTAGGCTGACGAACACGAAAAAACGCATACGAAAATTTTGTACTCAGTGTGCAATGGCCTTAAAGACTAAAAAATCACCCCCCTCACAGTTGTCAGGCACTCAGAACCTATCGAAAAATACAATAAAAGTCCATGGGACCAAACTGTAAAAGCATGAATTTATGCTGTGAAAAAAGACATTTTAACATGGGATCTATGGATATTTGCTCCCTTTTGGGACCTCCCTCTAGCGGATTTTAGATGTATTGCAGTTTTTCGCACTTCCGGGTACGCTTCGATTTTTCAGATTAGAATGTTGCTGCTTGGTTAAAATGGAGTCAGTCAAAGATAGAGAGACTCTGAATGGTTAGTTGAGGAATTTTAGTTGCTGATGTGGAGTTAGGATATTCTGTCATGTAATCTATAAATCGCTCATATAGACGAATCCGGCGAAACTACCGGAAGTAAGCGGGCGCCATTACTGAGCTGTTGCTGGGTAGCGTTGCGCCATTGCCTCCTATTGTTTTAGTTGCAACTTGCGTCCACTGGAATAAACAGCCCGCGATTTACGACTGTCACTAACGTTACCCCTTGTATAATGTCGAGTGGGTAAACAGTTTCATTATAAATTGTTTCAATGCTGGCAGTAAAATTTCAATTTTGATGAGAAAACATTGTGAATACCCCGGGTCGACTGCCCCTGTCTGGTGCCGTACAGTTTACACAGATTTCCTGGGCGAGTGGACATTCGCGTATAAAACAATTATTAAATGACATGAGTAAAAAAAAATATAATAAATATGTGATGAAGTGATCAGCAAAATCTCCTCTCTTGCTATTTTTTCTATTCAATTAACATGCTATGGTCATTAAATGGCTTTCCTGAGCTAAATGTAACGTTATGTGACTTAATTGTTTTCCTGCTGTATTGACCTCTTTCCATGGTTTAAAAACACTAATTGGTCGATATTATGTATACTTTCTAGCTGTAATGTTACCTTACCCTTGCCTGTTGCAATGTGAAAATGAGATAAATAATGGACACAAATGAAAAACATGAATTTGTTTATTTGATTTCATTCATTTATTTATTTATTGTTGCCAAATGGACAGATCTTTTTATAACTTTAACTTTTTAAGTTAGCCTAGCTAGCTTGCCAAGCTATTTTCATAAATAACGTTAATCTGTAAGATCGTTTGTACCTTCATCTGTGACTGGAGGCCACTGCAGTCACAGATCAAACCAACAAGTCATTCTGCCTGGCTGTAGCTGTCATCGAGGGTGAGTTCGCGTTATCACAGAGGTTTGTTTACATACCGATACCGGTGCATATGTCTATATGCCTGTGTAACAGCTCAGTAATGGCGTCGCCACAAGATGGCAGCCTACACAGAACGCTCGTTGGATTCGTCTATAGGAACTGTTGTGAGATGCACACAGAGCGACTTTCTATTGCATGTTAAAAAATGGATGCTAAAGTTTGAGCTGACTCACAAATGTAATCTTATACAACCACTCTTCCTCTTCTCAACATGTATATTATGTTCCCGGGGGCGGGGTTTATGGGGGGTTTATGTTCATTTTGGGGTTGGTGATGTCACTAACCCAGGAGGAATGTTGTGTAGTCACTTCCAGCTGTTTGTTGTAGTCCTTGTCTTTAAAAGCAAATATCATCCTTTGCTTTGAACTTTGAGTGTTGTAACTTTCATAATGTTGTACATGCTCAAACAGCAACATTACACACTAACTAAAGTTAGAAAAGTGATATCATACTTCACCACCCCTTTAAGACTAGTCTAGACTAAAGCTTTTTTCCCCTGGCATATCTTCAAATACCTCACTGCCAGTGTTTTGTCTCAAGATGCACATCAATAACGTTTTTTTTTTCCTAAGGCACGTTTATAAAAGCTACTTCATGTCCTAATTAAACTAAGGCCTAATCCTGGCTCTAGGGCCTATGTTTGTTAACTGCATTTGCAGTAAATTTATCATTATTTGTTCCTGTTCCTGTTTTCTATGATCATTTATCCAC
>NW_024121122.1:4144223-4224223 GCF_016745375.1 Pimephales promelas
CACCTCCCGCCTCAGTGCGAGAGCCAGCGAGCGTTAGTTTCGTTCAGTCGGTTGCTTTTCGGTGGCACGCGGCTGCTTCGGGCAGCGCTCCAGATGATGAGCGATGTCGATCACAGCATCACTAGGCGGGCTTGATCCTCGGGAAGTGAGGATGCGGCCGCGTTGCCTCCCTCGGGAGCGTCAGCGCCGCCGTGTCTTGATCCTGCGATGATGGCCGTGCTATCTCGGGCGTCCGTGAGCATCGGGTGGGGGTGGAACTCCGCCCATCCCGATCTCTCGCGGCTGAATAATTGGTTTTTGGTAACGCTGCCGCCTTACGGCCACGGCCAACCCCAATTTCCTTTTTTCCCCGAGTTGCATGCGGAACTGACACGCACTAAAAAAATAAATAAATAAATAATAAAAAAAAAAAAAAAGGCGTGCTTTAGTTCCCTGCCCTTCCTCCCCTCGCGATGCGGCTGTCTGTGGGTACGCTGGGGCTCCCCCGGTCAACCGGCGGTTTGCTCTCAGATGCCCCTCCAAAGCCTATGGGTTCTCGTCGTCTATGGTGGCGCGATTCTGTAGAGCGGCGGGACAGGCAGCCTCCGACCTGCATATGATGAGCACCTACAAAGCTAGCTGCTCAGGAATGTGCACGAGGAGGTGACGGACCAAGCGAGCTGCGAGCCTGCCGCCTACCTTGTCCTTAAACGGGTCACGGAGGCGGTCGCTCGCTCCCTTGGTCAGGTGATGCCCACCGCTGTGGTCCAGGAGCATCATAATGTTCGGCGGTGCGGTCCAGGACTTTGCCCAGCACTTCTCGACCGCCTAGGAGCAGACGAAGGCGGTTTCTCTGCCCCGACGGCCAGCTGCTGCCTCAACCAGCCGTCGGCTCGGACGCCTCCGCCAGCTCGCCGCCGAGGACGCCCCCCTGCGGCTCCCTTCCCTCCCACCGGCCCAGCAGCAGCCTTCAGCCGGTTCGCGTCGCGGAGGAGGCCACAGGTAAGCTCCCCAAAAAAGAGCCCCCCCCTCAGGCCGTGTGCCCCGCTAAACGCCAGGCGAAGCGATGTTCCTGAGGCGGGCCGCTCAGTGATAGTGTCATGGTTTTTCTCAGGAGGCGGTGGCAGGGCCCCTCCTTCCCCGGTGGAGGGCCGGTGGAGAATCTTTTGTTCTGGCTAGCTCCCTGAGCTGGTTGAGGAAAAGCTGACACTGTCATTGAGCACACAGACTGGAATGAGCGCGCACGACGTCCAGTGCGTCGCCCCGTTCATTCCTCTCTGTCTCGGAGGGCGCGGAAGGGTGCGTGTGTCGTCCCCGGGCTACGCCAATCCCTTCCCCTCTGTCGCCAGACCCCGGCAGAACAGACCCCCGTGGAACGCTCTGCCTTCCCTGGTCTCTTCTGTCGGGGAGCGGGTTTCGACGGTGCATCCGGACGGGGTAACTCCTGCACGCATGCCGGTCGACCCGCCTCGCTGCCCCTCCGGGGGGACGTCTGTGGTTCGCATGACCCCGTTGGCTCACTTCCTGGAAGCCTAGCTAGCGCTTCCCGGGTTCCCACTGGGTCATCAGAACGATCAGATTCGGCTACGCGATTCAGTTCGCACGGTCTCTTCCCCGCTTCAGGGGAGTTCGCTCCACGATGGTTGGTGGCAATGCCCCAGTCTTGAGAGCGGAGATTGCGACCCTGCTGGCGAAGGGTGCAATCGAGACGGTCCTCCAGCCGAGGTGAGGTCCGGGCTTACAGCCCCTACTTCATTGTCCCCAAAAAAGACCGGTGGGTTACGACCGATCCTGGACCTGCGCATTTTGAACCGTTCTCTCCATCGACTACCGTTCAAAATGCTCACGGCCAAACGCATTTTCGAATGTGTTCGGTATCAGGATTGGTTTGCAGCGATCGACCTGAAGGACGCGTACTTCCATGTCTCCATTCTCCCTCGACACAGACCGTTTCTTCGGTTTGCCTTCGAGGGCCAGGCATACCAGTACGCCGTTCTCCCATTCGGGTTAGCTCTGTCCCCTCGCGTCTTCACGAAGATCGTCGAGGCAGCCCTTGTTCCCCTTCGCGAACACGGGGTTCACATCCTGAACTATCTCGACGACTGGCTGATACTAGCACACTCTCGAGCTCAGGTTTGCGAACACAGAGACCTGGTGCTACGGCACCTAGCCCGTCTGGGCCTTCGGGTCAACCGGGAAAAGAGCAAACTTTGCCCCGTGCAGAGGATCTCTTTTCTCGGCATGGAGATAGACTCGGTCGCCATGTCCGCGCAGCTCACGAACGAGCGCGCGCACTCACTGCTGGCTTGTCTTCGACAGTTCGAGGGCAAGAGTGCGGTTCCACTGAAACTATTTCAGAGGCTCCTGGGGCATATGGCATCCGCGGTACGCCGCTCGGTTGCTTCATATGAGACCGCTTCAGCTGTGGCTTCACGATCGAGTCCCGAGGTGGGCATGGCATCGCGGCTCGCTCCGAGTTTCAGTGACTCCGACGTGCCGCCGAACCTTCTTCCCGTGGTCGAACCTCAGCTTTTTACGGACAGGGGTCCCTATTCAGCGAGTTTCCAGGCATCTCGTTGTCTCCACGGATGCGTCTACCACGGGTTGGGGTGCCATGTGCAATGGGCATGCAGCCGCCGGTTCCTGGACAGGAGCCCAGCGCCTCATGCACATCAATTGCCTCGAGCTGTTGGCAGTACGGCTCGCCCGGCACCGCTTCCGAGCGTGCTCAAGGGCCAGCATGTGCTTGTCCGCTCAGACAACACTACGGCAGTAGCGTACATCAACCACCAGGGGGGGTCTACGCTCGCGCCGGTTGTCGCAGCTCGCCCGCCACCTCTTGATATGGAGTCAGAAGCACCCGAGGTCCCTTCGTGCAGTTACATTCCTGGAGACCGGAACCGGGCAGCCGACGAGCTGTCCCGGGCCCGTCCCATCTCCGGCGAATGGCGACTCCATCCCCAGTCGGTCCAGCTGATTTGGGACCAGTTCGGGGAGGCACAGATAGACCTGTTCGCCTCTCGGGACTCGTCCCACTGCGCCCAGTTTATTCTCTGACCCGCGGCACTCTCGGCTCGGATGCGCTGGCGCACAGCTGGCCACGGGGCCCACGCAAGTGTGCGTTCCCCCAGTGAGCCTCCTTGCACGGGTGTTGTGCAAGATCAAGGAGGACGAGGAGCAGGTCTTGCTGGTAGCCCCCTACTGGCCCACCAAGACGTGGTTCTCCGAACTCATGCTCCTCGCGACAGCACCTCCTTGGCCTATTCCTCTGAGACCGGACCTACTCTCTCAGAGACGGGGCACTCTGTGGCACCCTCGTCCCGATCTTGGAGGCTGCACGTGTGGCTCCAGGACGGGACGAGGCAGGTTTGAGTTCGCTGCCACCTGCGGTGGCGGCAACCATCACTTCCGCAAGAGCGTCGTCCACGAGACACCTTTATGCGTTGAAGTGGAACCTCTTCGTCAATTGGTGTTCTTCTCGCTGAGAAGACCCCCGGAGATGTTCGATCGGAGTCGTGCTTCCTTCCTGCAAGAGGGGTTGGAGCGTAGGCTGTCGCCCTCCACCCTTTGGATTTATGTCGCGGCCATTGCCGCGTCTCATGATGCAGTGAAAGGTAAGTCTATGGGAAGCATGACCTGGTCATCAGGTTCCTGAGGGGAGCGAGGGGGCTAAATCCGCCTCCCTCCCCTCCTGCCCTCTGGGGACCTCTCAGTAGACCTGGGTGCTCTGCAGAGGCCTCCCCTGGAGCCTTGCAGTCGGTAGAGTTTTTGCCCTGTCCTATGTGACAGCACTCCTGATTGCATTGGTCTCCATCAGGAGAGTAAGGGACCTGCACGCTCTCTCTGTTGACGAAGTGTGCCTGGAGTTCGGGCCGGCTTACTCTCACGTACTCCTGAGACCCCGGCCTGGATATATGCCCAAGGTTCCTACCACTCCCCTCCGGGACCTGGTGGTGAACCTGCAAGCGCTGCCCCTGGAGGAGGCAGACCCAGCCTTGGCACTGCTCTGTCCGGTACGTGCTCTCCGCACCTATGTCGACAGAACGCAGTGTTTCAGGACCTCAGACCAGCTCTTTGTCTGTCATGGGGGGAGCCAGAAGGGAAGGGCTCTCTCAAAGCAACGGCTGTCCCACTGGATAGTGGATGCCATTGCTTTGTCTTACCAGCAGCAAGGCCTTCCGTGCCCCCTTGGTGTGACGGCCCATTCCACTCGGAGTGTAGCCTCCTCTTGGGCTTTAGCGCACGGCGCCTCGCTAACAGACATCTGCAGAGCTGCAGGCTGGGCGACACCCAACACCTTCGCCAGATTCTATAATCTGCGAATTGAGCCGGTATCCTCTCACGTACTCGTTTCGGCCAGTTCTGGATCCGCTCAGGTGTCTTCGCTTGCTCGCCACTCCACTCCCCGGACTGGATAAGTGCGATATTTCCTCAGTTCTTCCATTAAGTCTTGAGTCCTCCAGCACCGACGATGCGGGCACCACTGCTGTTGCTCTGGATGCTGGCTAGGTGCCTCCATGCGCACGGTTCCCCATGGTAACCGTCTCATGTGTATTATCCACTGTAAGCCTCTCTGAGCATGTGTCTTCCCTTGGCAAGCCATCTGCCACCCCTGGAGTTGAAATTAGTAGCCACCTGCGGTTGGTACTCCAGTGTTCCATATGTGTTCCTATGTGGCCATATGTGTATTCGTAAGTCCTCCCTTCGGTAGGCAGCTGGTAGCATGTCCCTTCCGGGATATGTTTCCCAGTGTACCTTGGTAATCCTGTGTCAAAGTCGGATCCCCAAAAAAAAA
Organism: Pimephales promelas; assembly: GCF_016745375.1. The sequence continues at coordinate 4,148,998 of NW_024121122.1, forward strand.
AAAAAAAAAAAAAAAAAAGAGGTAAGGCTCGGGGGTCCAGACTTTCGCAGGGCACTGGAAGACAGCTTGAAGATGGCGTGATGGCACTGACCCCCAATCTCCGTCACTTCTGACGTAACTCGAAGTGACTACGAAAGGGAACGTCTCGGTTACGTATGTAACCCTCGTTCCCTGAGTAGGGAACGGAGACGTTACGTCTCCCTGCCACTTCTGCTGTATCGCTGGGTAGACGCCGAGTTCAGTCTTGGCTCCTCAGCGAAGACATACTGTGGTTGCGTTCACTTCCTCCTTTTATACTCACGGAGTAGGGCGGAGTACGCTATGCAAATTTCCGCAGCCCCAAGGCATTGCATGCCATTGGCTCGTGTTTAAATACTCGAAGAGGATTGGCTTTCTATGCGAAACCCCCAATCTCCGTCACTTCTGACGTAACGTCTCCGTTCCCTACTCAGGGAACGAGGGTTACATACGTAACCGAGACGTTTCTGTGTTGTTACTGACCACCAGCTCCTGTAGTCGAACCTTAGACTTTTGATTTAATTGAACTATTTAATTTAGTCTAGCTAATATTGATGACTGATTAATATCGGCTAGCACGGCCCAAACACATGTTACATATTGGCGAGCCAGCCAGGAGTTTGGTTGTACAGTAATTAACATTTTTATAACAACAGAAACAGTGCATTCAGACTCACCAGTTCGTTTTGGTTTTCATGATGGAAATTTTTGGAAAACTTGGGATAAAACTTCCTAATGCCGTCTTGGTGGATGGGCCGGTTAAAGAGAGTTCCACTGAAGTTATACATTTTCTTGATCAATACAGTGACATTAATCGTGATGATATTATTGATGATAGCGAATCCAAATTTCATCATATGCTCGTTGTAGAATTTGTGTCGGGAGCATCAGTAGCAAAACTTTCACCACAATTGCCGTATATATTTATTTCTGAGGCAAATAACGAATTCCATATTGCAAATTTATCCCAAGTTTACACATCAAAGTTGGGTGGTTCAAAGACTGACACTTATTTATCTGACCTGAAAGAAATTGCTAAACGGTCTGGAAAAGATTATTCGATAGTGCTTGGTGAAATGATGTCCCAGATACAACAAGCTATAGCACCACTTCATCCCAGTGCTGTAAATGTCCCTAAAAAGGAACAAAAGATAGCTGACCAACAAAGAAAACCTCTAGAGTCATCTGTACCTCCACATGTACCAAGTCAAACTTTTGGCTCAGTGTATGCTCCTTTACAAACCTCTTTCACTCCACCTGTTTCTACCCCTAACAGTGCCGGTTTGAACAGTGGAGGACGACCAATGGAACCTGGTGATCTTAACCCTCCTGAGGTGCAACGCTATGTTGTGGAGCATGTGGTCCGGAGCAGTGATATGTCCATGCATGCCAGCCATCGGCTGAGGCCATTCTCTGCTAAAGTGGCCAGAGCAACACATGAAATGGACTATGACACCTGGCGGTCTGGCGTCGAATTAGTGTTGCGTGATCCAAGCATCTCTGATCTTCAACGGACCAGACTAATTTATGACAGCCTGCTGCCTCCTGCCTGTGACATGGTGAAACATCTGAGCCCTGATGCATTGCCTGACGTGTATTTGCGGCAGCTGGAGTCGGCGTATGGCACTGTTCAGGATGGTGAGGAACTTTACGCCAAGTTCATGGACACTTACCAGAATTATGGAGAGAAGCCACCTGAGTACCTACAGAGACTACAGGTAGCACTGCCACATGCTGTGAGGAGAGGAGGAGTATCTGAGAGAGATGTGGATAAACGTTTATTGGCTCAATTCTGCAGAGGTTGTTGGGACAATGGACTTATTTCAGAACTCCAACTTAAACAAAGGAAATTAAGTCCACCATGCTTTTCTGAACTTTTATTACTTCTGCGAACAGAGGAGGACAGAGAATCAGCAAAGGAGCAAAGAATGAATCCAAACAAAAGGTAATCAATCATGCTCAACTTGTAAATCGGCAAGATGAAGAATCAAGTCTGTGTACTGCGATAACGAAAAGGCAAAGGAACTTCAAGGCACACTCGAATAGAAAAGTTAAAAAGCCTTTAATATCATGGCTTGGTCAAATTAACCATCTAAAAAACTCCAACGCGTTTCGGCTACATGCCTTCTTCTGGGAGTTAAACAGATCTCAAACCAACAGAGTTTTTAAACCAACAGTCCACCAATCAGAAATCTCCATCTGTCAACAGAGGTGCTCAGGTAACAGTACACAAATGGGACAGCAGATGTCATCATTACCACTACTTAACTAATTAATTAAGTACAACCCAACAGAAAGGGGATATAGAAGCTCTATTCTAAAAAAGGCTTACACCAGAGCCCAATAAGTAGATAGGTCAGTGCTACTACAAAGGAATACGCGGAAACAAACTAAAGAGAGACCGGTTTTTGTCACTACATATAGCACAGAGGCTGAACAGATAAGGCGAATCATACAAAAAAACTAAGCGGCGCCTTTTGGACAGACTGACTGAACACAAATACGCAATTCGCACAGGTAATACTAACTATCCCATGGCAAGATACTTTATGGAAAACCACAATAGAGACCAATCTACATTGCAGGTCTTTGGGATTGACCACATTCCTTTGTCCTTAAGAAAAGGGAATAGGCAAAGGCAGCTGAACCAACGAGAGACCTTCTGGATATACAGGTTGCAAGCCACTAAATATCCTGGCTTGAATGAGGAACTTGATTTTAGTGTATTTCTTTGATGTTCATTTGTTATGCGTGGTTTGTTATGTGTGTGTGTTTTTTTTATTTTATTTTTTTATTACTATTATTATTATAATTTTTTTTCTCATCTTGTTGGGTTGTACTTAATTAATTAGTTAAGTAGTGGTAATGATGACATCTGCTGTCCCATTTGTGTACTGTTACCTGAGCACCTCTGTTGACAGATGGAGATTTCTGATTGGTGGACTGTTGGTTTAAAAGATTTGATTGGTTTGAGATCTGTTTAACTCCCAGAAGAAGGCATGTAGCCGAAACGCGTTGGAGTTTTTTCAGATGGTTAATTTGACCAAGCCATGATATTAAAGGCTTTTTAAATTTTCTATTTGAGTGTGCCTTGGAGTTCCTTTGCCTTTTCGTTATATACAGTTTCCCATCCAAGAGCACCTCTATTTTAACCAAGCCTTGAAGTCCAGGAAGCGCTCCTTTGCCCTATACTGTTGACTTTGAATTGTGAATCTAAGGAGCAGCTCCACAGTTAGGATTGCTGTGTTGGACCATCTGTTACCTACCATTCAAGATGGAAAAAATCTTTTCCTATTCCCGTGAAGAAGGGCAACAAATTATTACATCAACATTACTGTTGGATGATTTACCAGGTGGTGAGTTACCCACCAATGATCTGCACAAAATCTATAAAGAACTGAGGTACCTGTTGGAGAAAGATGTGAAATTCCACCTTAACTCTGTGGCTCTGTCTGATTACTGGAGAAAAGGATATATTCCCAGGGGCTTAAGAATCAATAAATTCCGAGGGACTTCCGGTGGCGTCAGAGAGATGGCACACGCTTGAAAGTTAGGCTCCGTCGATTTATGCAATAAATCCCGATTTACATAGCTAATTCAGATATATTCAGAGTTTTTCAGAATGAGTACAGCAACGAGACACAAGACTACCTCAAAAAATGAAAATTTGAGAGAAAGAGAAGATAAGAAACGATCACCTAGCCCTACTAGGCCCGCCAAATCTAGCCCGCGTGCTCCCGACCTTACTGAAGTGATGGAAGAACTGAAATCGCTAAGAAAAGAAAATCAAGATGGGCATAAACAAACAAAAATATCGCTGACAAAAGTGGAGACCTCGATTGAGGACTTAAAATGCCAAATAAATGGTTTGGAGAGCAGGGTCGAGGAGACGGAGAAACGGATCAGCGCTGCTGAGGAGACGGGGATGAGACATGAAAGAGCGCTACGATATCTACTGGAACGTGAGGCGGATCTCACAGGTAGATGCGAGGACTTGCAAAATAGACTTCGCCGGAATAATCTATGAATATATCAAGTTCCAGAGGGCAGCGAAGGAGAAAACACGGCGGAGTTTGTTTTGGGCCTGCTCAACACAGTCCTACAGTTACCTCAGCATATGGATATAAAGATTGAAAGGGCGCATAGGGCCCTTGCAGCTAAACCAAAAGACCCCGCCGCACCCCCGAGATCAATAATAGTGAGATTCCTAGACTATGCGGTTAAGGACGCAATTCTACGAAAAGCCTGGTCACAGAAACAGGTCCTTTACAACGCGAAACGGATCTACTTTGACAACGACTACTCGCCTGAGTTACAGAGGAAGAGAGCGCAGGTACGAGACGTAATGAAACAACTCAAGACGAAGGATGTGCGAGCTCAGTGTATCTATCCAGCACAGATAAGGATCTACCTGGATGCGGGAGTTAAAACTTTTCCTACCCTGATGGATGCTGCACCACCCCTGCGGGAAATGGGAATTAAAGTCCGAGTGGATGAACGAGACCGACAAGTAAGAGAAATATCGAAGGCTAGATGGTCAGTGCAAAGTAAAGGTAGACGTGGATCAAGTACAGCGCTGCTGTCCGACGCGGACCTTCAAGCATTTTTGCAGGATTGAATAGCTCGAATGTAAAGAGGTAGCCTATATTTGAACTGGATATTTCTGCTTCAGAATGTGAGAACTAATATATATCTGTATTTTTTTTTATTTTTTTCCCCCCTTTTTATATTCTCGGGATAATAATTGATTTTTTTTTTATTATTATTATTATTTTTTTTTTAAATTGAAGGAACCTTGCTGACATTTTGCTGAGTGGAAATCACTCTTGGAGGCGGCCGTGTTCTAAAAATGGCTGCGCGCACTAGGTGCACTTTGGATACCCCAGGGAGTCAGCGTCACAACTCCCTGCCCTTCTTACATCGGGATTTGGCCTACGAGACAAGAACTTGGCCGAATGGAGGTGTGGAAGTCTTGTTCGTGTACATAGTTCCTGTTTTAGTTTTTGTTAACGTTAATTATTTACCCTTGACAGCCAATTTAAAGTGTTTTTTTAATATTTTCTTTTTATATTACTGGAATATATATGGTGACTAGCGCACACAACATTTATACCAATGTCAATGGATAATTTAATTTGTGTCAGTTACAATGTGAAAGGACTGAGCAGCCCAATTAAAAGAAAGAAAATATTTAACCAGCTTAGAAAAATGCAATGCTCTATTGCATTGCTTCAAGAGACGCACCTGTCCGATGGGGAACATTTAAAATTGAGGAGGGAATGGGTAGACCAAGTTTACAGTGCCTCATATAACAAGGGGAAGCGAAGAGGTGTCGCAATCATGTTTGCCAAGTCTGTTTTTTTTTATATGGAGCAAGTATACAAAGATAATGAGGGGAGATACGTCATGGTAGTTGGAACGATTGCAGGCAATAAAATTACTATTCTTAATATTTACGCACCTAATGAGGACTACCCACAATTTTTCAAGAATGTTTTCTCTCTTTTGGCACAGAAAGGCGAGGGAATGTATTTAATTGGTGGGGATTTTAACTGTGTATTAGATAGTCATGCGGATAGGTTACCAGCAGTTAGGGGAACACAGTCAAAAAAAAAGCAAAAGCTCTTTCAGGAATAATGAGAGAATTAGGTCTAATAGATATTTGGAGACACATGCATCCTAAAGAAAAGGATTTTACCTTTATGTCACATGTACATGGCAGTTATTCTAGGATTGATTTCTTCTGTACATCTAAAGCAGATTTGCATAATGTCAAAGAATGCTATATAGATCCCATAATATCGGATCATGCTCCAGTTAGGCTAAAATTTCAGTTAGGACAAGGAAAACAATTTAAATACTGGAGATTAAATGCCTCAGTAATAAATGATTGTAAGGCGAAAGAAGAAATAAGACAACAATTGATTGAATACTTTGATATTAATGATAATGGCCTGGTTACCCCATCTATTTTGTGGGAGGGGGCTAAAGCAGTGACGAGAGGTAAAATAATAGAAATAACATCCAGGAATAAAAAATTGAGATTAGCCAAACAAAATGAGATAGAGAATGAAATCAGGAAACTGGAAACTGAACATAAACAAACAGGTAAAATAAAAATTCTAGAATGCTTAAGGAAGGAAAGAAAGAAATTGGATGATTTGCTTACATATAAAGCAGAGGGGGCACTCAGATTTGTAAGCAGAAAATATTATGAGATGAGTAATAAAGCTAGTAGGCTCATGGCCTTTCAATTACGTAAGGCTCAAGCAAGTAGGGTAGTTCCAAAAATCAAACACCCAGACACCTCAACAATGTTAACACAACCAAACGATATAGTTAATGCATTTGAAGATTATTATAAAAAATTATATGAAGGCCAGGAGTTAATAAATAAGGAAAAAGTAAAAATATTTTTGCGAACAATTAAATTAAATAAACTAACAGAAGACGTAGCAAAGGAAATGATATCCCCTATCACAGAAGAAGAAATTAGGGAGACGATTGCACATTTAAAAAACAATAAGTCACCAGGGGTGGACGGATTCTCCGGGGAATTTTACAAGGCATTTGTAAATGAATTGGCTCCTAATTTATGTAAGATGTTTAACTATGTGCTGCAGGATGAAGACCCCCCGCATTCATGGTCTGACGCAATAATTACTGTAATTCATAAAACTGGAAAGGACCCTACACAGTGTATGGCTTATAGACCAATAAGCTTACTTACTATGTCAGGATATGAAAATTTTAACTTCAATAATAGCAAATAGAATTCAGAAGCATATTAAAAAATTGGTCAAACCGGATCAAACTGGATTTATTAATAGAAGATTCGGAACAAATAACATAAGAAGAGCTTTAAACTTACAACAAATTGGAAAAGATAGTAAAACACCCTCAATGCTTCTCAGCTTAGATGCTGAGAAAGCATTTGATAGGGTGGACTGGGTGTTTCTGGAACAGACTCTTAATTATATGGGCTTTCATGACACTTTTGTTAAATGGGTAAAGATTTTTTATAAAAACCCTAAATCAAGAGTTCGAGTTAATGGTCACTGCTCAGAGTTCTTTAATTTAGGTAGGGGAACTCGTCAGGGAGATGCAATGTCTCCAGTCTTATTTGCTCTTAGTATTGAGCCACTAGCGGAGTTAATAAGGAGCAACACCAGAATACAGGGGATAACAGATAAAGGAGGGAAGTGTCATAAAATATCATTATACGCTGATGACGTACTATTATTTATTGAAAACCCCGTTTCATCTATCCCGGCTCTTTTAGAGTGCCTTAGAGACTATGGCTTAGTTTCTGGATATAAGGTAAACACGGAGAAATCCGAGGCAATGATGGTTTCAGGACGTTGGCCTAATCAGTTAGATAATGAAGTATCTTTTCGATGGTCTAGTAAGGGTTTCAAATACCTGGGTGTTACTCTTACACCTATGGTATCGCATTTATATTCGGCTAACTACACACAGCTTTTTGAGATCATAAAAAAAGATTTGGCAAGATGGGAGATACTACCTCTCTCCATGTTTGGAAGGATTGAAACAGTGAAAATGAATATACTGCCGAGGCTTCTCTTCCTATTTCAATCTCTTCCTGTTTTGGTTCCAGTCTCAGCGTTTAACAAACTAGAAAAATGTATTTCAAAATTTATCTGGCAAAATAAAAGACCAAGAATAAGACTTAAAATACTTATGTCAAATAAAGACACAGGAGGTTTGAACCTTCCTAATCTTAGATACTATTATTGGGCTGCTCAGCTTAGGGCTATGGCTGCTTGGCTTGGCATCGATAAAGAGGCAGAATGGGTTAATATTGAACAGAATTCACTTCCTGGAGTCTCTTTGACAGTTCTGCCATTCATGGACTTGCAAACACAGAAAAGAGTGAAGAAAATAAATATATGGATTCAGCATACTGTCAAAATTTGGTCCACAATACAAAAAAAGTTTAGAGGAGTAATAACTTTATCACGTGCAATACCTATTAAAGGCAACCCAGATTTCCTCCCTTCTATATGTGATAAGCCGCGTTTCCACTGCCGGGCTAGGGCTGGGCCAGAGCTAACAGCGAGCCGGGCCGAGATAGTGGCCTCGGGCCTCAAGCACCGGGCTTGCGTTTCCACTGCCGGGCCAGTAGCCCCACAGCGCTGCCCCAGACCCCACCCCTAACACGCCTTTCAGGATCAAACGTCATAAAACCCAACCCATTTCAGCGGGTATTATGAATTAATTTATTTTTTAAATTAGGAAGATAGCAAGTATATTAACTCACCTGCCGTGGTGGCTGCAATAGTGTCCCGAGAACAGTACAGGCGATTCTCCATTTCAAGCAGCGATTTTTTGCGCGATATAACAAGTAGGGCTGCGGGCACGTTTTCAAGTTATTCATTAATCGTTAACCGAGGCCCATCGGTTAATACTCGGTGCATAGTGTGCGCGCCGCAACCTCGAGATACAGAGTAAATTTTTAACACCTTTAATAACTGATTGGACCCCATTTGAAACGAAATTAATTTATAGAAATAAAACGCAGCAAGTACGGAGCAGTTAAAGCCCATAATTCCATCACCCTTCAAACTGAAATTGCCAATTGAAAATAAGCAAAACGTCCATTTCACAAAAACTCCGTGTCTGCAAATAATAATAATAATAATAACCATCATCATCATTATTGTAACATTTTATTAGGCTGCATATGTAGAAGACGTCTTTATCCAAAAAAGGAACAGAGCACAAATAAACACAATATTTTTGACAAATATCAGCGCATATCCAGTGTGTGTGGAGCACGCACTGATGGCTGCGAGACGCCCATGTGAACAGTTTCATTGCATTTCTTTCAGTGGAAACAACTTAAAATACTCTTTAATTTCTGGTCATACAGAAAATAATAATACATTATTCGCAAATACATTTATTTATAACAAGAAAACGTTGCGCTTTAACAATTAATCAAGGCGCGCTTCATGATCTCCGTGAACTGAAGCGCGAGACCTGAAACAGCCACCGCATTCGAATTTGTTCGTTTTAAATTGGACATTTAAAGCTTTAGTCTACAGGGGTTATATCCTTTGTAGATTAAAGCTTTAAATGTCCAATTTAAAACGAACAAATTCGAATCGAAAGCCAATATCTTCTATGTTTATGTAGCTTAATTTCTCTCTAAATGTGCATCCGGAGATGGAGATATGTTTTTAGCCGAAAATCATTTAGAAAACAATAGTTTATTAATAAACAATTAATGCCTCGTTATTTTATATTATTTTATTATCAGACACATTTATTATAGCCTATAAATCACCCATAAATCCCCTTTCTGTACGGCTCTTCTCATTCAGCACTGCGGGGAAAATATCATTTCCAGGTTCTAATTTGGCCTCGGAAAACCAGTAAAATATATATTTTTTTCATATTAATTTGTCAAATATTTTAAATGTTTAAGGGGCAAAAAAATCAAACAAATATCTGAAAATTCGTCGATATGTATAGCTATATATAGCCTATATATTGTTGCGCAGCATTTGGCATAGGCCTACAGTTCAAATTAAAATGTTATGCAATTTTAAACGGTTAATCGTTTAAACATGGACACCCCTGTGTGCATCTTGCTTCAGATCATAACGTTCCTTAACACCGATAAACTCCGCCTTTTACCTTGAACACGCCTCTAGCCCGAGCTGGCCCCCTCTGGCCCAAGGTATTCGACGGGCCAGAAATCCTGGCCGTTGGCCCTGAGGAAGCCCCGATCAAGCCCCGGAAGTGACAGTGGAAACGCGACTGGCCCTGGCACGCACTAGCACGGCCCGGCCCTGGCCCGGCAGTGGAAACGCGGCTATAGTGCCTTTAATAGATGGGAAGAGAGTGGTCTAAAGATAATTAATCAAATTTTTGATGGAGAAACCATAAAACCTTTTTCTCAGTTATGTGATAAGTTTACATTGAGATCTAATGATCTCTTTAGATATTTACAGCTACGACATTATATCACAACTCATAAGCATTGGGACATAATTAAAAGATCTCCAACAAATGTTGAAAAATATTTTATCAATATCATCGAACATGATCTACCTACTAAAAATCACATAGCTCATATTTATGGGAAGTTAATGCAGGATCAATCTGATGACACATTTCATATAAAAATAAATTGGGAACTAGAGTTAAATATTGTAATAGAGGATGAGATGTGGACAAATATATGTGCTGGCTGTCATAAGGGTATTAGCAGTCAAATGTGGAAGGAATTTGACTGGAAAATGAAAATGAGATTCTTCAGAGTTCCACTGGTGGTTGCCAAATTTGACAGTACTTCGCCATTATCACAATGCTGGAGAGATTGTGGGATGGTGGGGGACTATGTGCATATATTCTGGGAATGCCCAAAAATACAAGTGTATTGGCAGGGGGTTAAGAGGGAAATTGATAAAGTTTTAGAAGGAGATATTCCAATGCGCCCAGATTTTTTCTTGCTAGATAGCTTCCCCCCAGATCTGTTCAGTAAATCCCACTTATTTCTATTGCCTATATTGTTAATGGCAGCTAGGAAAATAATCACTGTGAACTGGATGAAGGTGCATGTACCCACTGTGACAGAATGGACATATAAACTGAAACAGATATACATATTTGAGAAGATGACTGCAGATTTGCAGTTTAAATCTGACATTTTTCAACAGAAGTGGGCATTAATTAAAAATCTGCTGGAAATAAATAGACTTGATATATGTTAATTTCTGAATAATGCGGATAGTGTACTGGTATGCGGTGTATTTTTTGAAGAGCTGTCAAGGGCTTGTGTTTTTTTTTTTTTTTAAGTTTATTTATTGATTCTTTTTCTTTTACCCTTTTCTTTTTTTCTGTATAAGAAAAGTTCAAAAAAAAAAGAAAAAGAATCAATAAATTCCCAGCCTACGGAGGAAATGACAAGAAGGACTTCAGAGATAGGTGGGAAGCTATTCTAAATAAATGCTCCTCTGATTTAATGCTGCTTCTTATAGAAGAATCGAATAAAGACAGGCAAGAAATCAATAGGCAAATCACAGAGGTGAAGAAGGTAATAGCAGAGCACACTGATAATTCGGTAAAACAAGATCTTCAAAAAAAACTTGAGACGGACCTCTTGAAATACACTAGAAGCCTCAAAGAAGTGAAGATACGAAAATTCCAGAGAGATGCCACAGACTATAATGAGGGCAAAGTCTACAAATGGAAAAAGAAAATACTAAGGAATACAGTTGGGGATCGCCCAATTGGTATGAGACCTAGAACCGTCTCCTTTAACTTTACCAGCAGTGAAGAAGAGGACAACCCGGGATCTTCTGTAGCCCAGGCCCCTCGAGAGGATTTTTTAGAACATCCACCATACCCCACCAGAGGAGGGAGGGGATGGAGACGCGGACATGTACGTGGACGAGGAGGGAGCAGGGACAGGAGCAGAGAAAGAGGAGAACGAGGAGAGGTAGAAGGACACGAAGAACCCAGGTGGACACGGAGCAGAGCCAGACCCAGGTAGTAATCAACATTTCAGGCAAGGCTTTGTCAGAAGAGAGCATCCGTGTCCTGTCTAAAGGATTGTCCTTCGCACCAACCTATCCTGGAAAGGAATTCGACACAAAGATTGATCTTTTTCGATTCTACAGAAATCTACATCTTAAAACTTAGTACATGCAGCGGACCCCAACTTCTACAAGCCCCACGGTTACAGGTCAGACTGACTCCTTACCCCGTTTCAAGCCAAAATTCACTTTTTGTCCTTTGGTACAAAATGCTTCATTACATACTTTTGCTAAAAAAGTTAATTTTGATATTGACAATTTGTTTAAGAGTAAAAGGGCACCCACGCGAAGTAACCTGTCTCACAAAGAAAAAAGGGCTTTGGGAGCACTATCTAAAGATGAAGATATAGTGATTAAAAAAGCAGACAAAGGGGGAGCGATTGTGGTTTGGAGTAGGGACTTATATGTAAAAGAGGCTTCTCGTCAGCTAAATAACACAGAGTTTTATCAACCACTGACCCATAACCCTACGGAGTCTCTTAAAGAGCAACTAGGAGAGATGCTACATGAGGCTAAAGCCAGTGGTTGGATCTGAATCATTTACATTTGCTTTGTTTCAAGAGACTCCTCCTCAATGTAACTCCTCCAGATTAGCATCTCAAGGCACAGAAAACTGCTATGCTGATGAACTGAGGTGCCTGTTGAATCATATACATTTACTTTTGTTTCAGTTTCTCCCCCCTCAATGTAAACTCCTCCCCTCTAAATGTATAAATTGTAAGGGAATATTTTCCCTTAGTTAGACTATCCTTGAGATGACTACAGCTACGCAATAAAGAACGTCTGCGTGAAAGGTACCTCAAGAGTCTCCTGGTCTGTTGCGTGGAAGAATAAAAACTTCACTACAGTGGACTGTTGGTTTAAAAACTCTGTTGGTTTGAGATCTGTTTCACTCCCAGAAGAAGGCATGTAGCCGAAACGCGTTGGAGTTTTTTTAGATGGTTAATTTGACCAAGCCATGATATTAAAGGCTTTTTAACTTTTCTATTTGAGTGTGCCTTGTAGTTCCTTTGCCTTTTCGTTATATACAGTTTCCCATCCAAGAGCACCTCTATTTTAACCAAGCCTTGAAGTCCAGGAAGCGCTCCTTTGCCCTACTGTTGACTTTGTACTGCGATAACGAATTTCACCAAGGAGCTTTCACAACAGATGACAGCCATTCAACAACAGCTTGCTGCTCTCAATGCTGGTCAGACCAACAGGTATCAGCCAGCAGCCATGTATTCTGCCTCAAAGCATTCTGAAACTGGCAAGATGGGGAGAAATGCTAAACTAGCTGCTTCCAGTCCCAAACCTGGGTTTTGTTTTCGTTGTGGGGAGGATGGGCACATTAAACCCCAGTGTGATTCTGATCCAAACTCAGCACTGGTTAGTGCCAAGGGAAAGCAGTTTCAAGACAGGCAGCAGCAGTGGCAGAGACAAAATCCACCTGTAAAGAAACATTTAAACTAGCTCAAGCTCCTGGTGTGGGACACCCAGGGGCTAAGCAGGACAAACTTTGTCCCATGAAGAGTAAGGTTAATGTCAACTGTTTTGAGCTGCAGTCTACATCGAGGAGAGTACCAAAAGGACTTATAGGATACCGATGTACTGCTGATGTTAAAGTCGCTGGTCACCAAGGTTCTTGTCTTCTGGATACTGGGTCCCAATTTACTTTGTGGGAAGTATCATTACTATCCTAACTCTTGCACTCATTGTTCCTGATGTCAGACCCGGATTTCCTTCCTTAATCCTGATCGGCATGAACACTCTTGAAATGCTCTACGACCAGTTTCGGCAAAGTGAAAATACTTCCTTCCAACCAAATGCACCCAGTTACCGAGCTGTACTACAGACTCTACAAGTGACTTATCAACAAAGCTGCAGTGGTCATCTTGGGGTTGTAACTCTGTTCGGTAAAACCTCTGTGTGTATTCCCGTTGGCCGCACTGTATTGCTGAAAGGCTCCACTAAAATCTCTGCTCCAGCAAGTTAGTATGCTGTCGTCCAACATCCGGATTCAGGCCTGCCGGGTGGTTTGTGCGTTAGCAGCTGTCTTGTTGACGTGCCCATGCGGTTCCCTTACCAAGTACCTGTCATGGTGAGGAATGAATCAGAGCAAGATATCTACATACCACCTTCGACCATCATAGCAGAGATGGGAGCGTATGAATGCGTCATCTTAGAACAGCATGTGACCAGTTCCTCAGCACCTGGGACCAACGGCTCTCCATTAGTATTTAACTTTGGGGAATCACCATTACCTCTCGAATGGAAGGAAAGAATTAGCATCAAGTTGAATGCAATGGCCAACCTCTTTTTCTGGCATGATATGGATGTTGGTTGCGCTAGTCATGTGAAACATCATATTAATCTCCATGACAACACTCCTTTCAAGCACCGAGCAAGACCAATTCATCCTCAGGATATAGAAGCAGTTAGCAAACATCTGAGAGAGCTTTTAGATGCCGGTGTTATTAGAGAATCTGAGTCACCATTCTCGTCACCAATAGTTGTTGTCAAGAAGAAAAATGGAGAAATTCGATTATGTATTGACTACCGCAAGCTCAATTTGAAGACTGTAAAAGATGCTTATGCATTGCCAAACTTTGAGGAATCGTTTTCTGCACTCACTGGATCCAAGTGGTTTTCGGTGCTAGACCTCAAGTCGGGTTATTACCAAATTGCAATGAATGAAGCGGATAAACCAAAGACAGCTTTTGTTACACCTCTAGGATTCTGGGAAATTAATAGGATGCCTCAGGGTGTAACTAATGCACCTTCAACCTTTCAAAGGTTGATGGAAAAGTGTATGGGTGATCTCCATTTGGAAGAGGTCCTTGTGTTTTTAGATGATCTGATTAGAGCCCTGCACGGGCCTCAAATCTAGGCCCTAGCCCGGCCCTGGCCCGAGACGTCCAGGCCCTAGCTCGGCCCGTGTCCGACAGCTCATCAGAATGATCAGCCCGAGTCCGACCCGAGCCCGTTATTTAAAAAAACAAAAAAAAAAACACCTTACACAGCCCGCCCTGTTGCAGCAGTCATTTAAACAGATATGTTTTGTCCTCAATGGCAAAGTAGTTACCGTTTAGATTATTTTCATTTCTTTATAAAGTTAATTAAGACAAATGTTTCTTTTTATTTATTTTTTTATGACGACCAAGCACCCGACAGCGAGTTAAACATATTTGATCCATTTATAGCCTCTCAAATCAACACTTTACTTGGCTACAATAAAATCCATAGATAAACGTTAAACGTTTATTGTCATTTTTGAAAAGCTGAGGCAAACTGCTCTGCTGCTCGCAACAGCGCTCATACAATACAATTTACAATACAATACAATACAGAGAATGCAATCTAAACAAATCAAATAAATTACATTAAAAACAAACATGCAGGTTATCTTACCTAAAAAATCAAGTCTTCACTACAGAACATGGCCATTCGTATTTCCAAAAGTTTCCAACAGACTCATGAAACTAAAGTCCAATCAAACAAAAAACATCAAGACAACCTCCTAAACAGTCTCTTACAGAGCATCGTGCAGAAAAAGCACCATCCACCGTGGAAAGTTTTAATCCAGTCGTACTTTTTCCAGCTGCGCTGAAGTCACGCTCACTACTCCTGCTGCTGGCGGGACACTAAACAGAGAACTAGCCGGTCGCGCGGATCGCGTTGCCGGGAAACCTGTGTGCGCGTGCCGTGAGCAGACTGTCAGTCATATATGTCAGTATGATAGGTTATAAAACGTCTTTCTATGTTTGCTTTTCAATTGTCATCTTCTCATATTTTATTTTAAGTAATATCTAAAATAGGCTATAAAAAAGATAAGCCTAAAACAGGCCAGAGGCCCGGCCCGCGTGTGAACTATGACGTTAAAATTGAAACTGAAATGCAGGCCTCTAGATCTGATCATTTTTTCCAACACGATTGAGGAGCACGAGAGCCGACCTGACCCATGGATATTCTTCCACAAGAAAGAACTTAAAAACCTCTGACTTAAAAGTCCCTCAGTTTGATTCAAAGCAATCGTTTGGTTCTCGGTGGAGTCCTCAGTGTCAACTTACTTTTACTTTTATCTTGATTGAGAAACTTACCAGTGCACCTGTCCTGGGATTCGCTGATCCTAAGCTCTCTTACATTCTGCATCCTGATGCGAGTGCCATTGTGTTGGGTGCAGCGCTTTATCAAGAACAAGACTCCAAGCTTAGGGCTATTGCTTTTGCAAGTCGAGGACTCTCATCCAGTGAAAGTCGTTATCCAGCTCATAAACTTGAGTTTTTAGCACTAAAGTGGAGCGTGACAGAAAAGTTCCAGGACTACCTGTATGGTGCCAACTTTACCATGGTTACTGATAGTAATCCTCTTACTTACATCTTGACATCAGCCAAGATGGATGCAACGAGCCATCGCTGGTTGGCTGCGCTCTCCACGTTTTCTTTCAAGCTGCAATATAGAGCTGGACGACAGAATCTGGATGCGGATGCACTTTCCCGCCGACCACAGGAATACTCACCCAGCGACGAATCCGATCAAGAACTCCTCAGTCAGTTTACCAGACATCTTTCCGATTCTGGCGATCCCTCAATCCCATCTGAGGTTGTCAATGCCATTTGTCAGAGCTGTCTCATTCGAGTGGAAGTAGCAAGGCCGTGGATCAAGTCTCTGTCCATCATGGCAGATGTCCTTCCTGAGAGATATGCAGAAGATCCTGGCTTACCTGTGGTTCCGACTCTCTCCCATCTTGAGCTCCGGGACAAACAGCGCGTTGACCCAAACCTTCGGGAGGTCATACACCAGATGGAGACAGGTGAGAAAGTTTCTCCTGCTGTAAGAGATGGGTTGCCTGAAATTCCCTTGCTGTTGAGGGAACTGAACAAGCTTAAATTGGTTGGAGCCATTCTTTATAGAACACGACAGGATAATAAACAGATTTCCTATCAACTCCTTCTGCCTAAAGAAATTCGCTCTACTGTCTTGCAAAGTTTACATGATGATATGGGTCATATGGGGATAGAGTGTACGTTAGATCTCGCTCGAACTCGCTTCTATTGGCCCAAGATGTCTGCTGATGTAGAGCACAAGATAAAGACTTGTGGACGGTGCGTCCGTCGCAAAGTTCTTCCTGAGAGAGCTGCTCCTCTCGTTAGTATTCGCACTTCCAGACCTCTTGAACTCATTTGCATGGATTTTCTCAGCCTTGAGCCAGACACCAGAAACACCAAAGAAATCCTTGTGTTAACAGACCACTTCACTAAATTCGCTTTAGCCTTCACAACTCCAAATCAGAAGGCCAGGACAGTGGCCAAATGTCTGTGGGACAATTTTATAGTTTATTATGGGATACCAGAACGAATACATACAGACCAAGGGTGGGACTTTGAGTCCAGCCTGATTAAGGAGTTATGTGAAGTGGCTGGAATTAAGAAGTGTCGGACTACACCATACCATCTGCAGGGAAATCCAGTTGAAAGATTCAATTGTACTCTGCTCAACATGTTGGGGACTCTGGAAGTCAATCAGAAAACGAAATGGAAAGACTTTCAAACCTCTGGTACACGCTTACAATTGTACAAGGAATGAGACTACAGGATACACCCCATACGAACTGATGTTTGGACGTTCTCCTCGTCTTCTGGTAGACTTGGCTTTTGGTTTACCGTTGAGTGGGAAAACACATCAACCTCATTCAAAGTATGTGCAAATCTGAAGTCCCGGTTGAAAGAAAGCTATGATATTGCCTCGAAGAACGCTGCCAAAGCATCTGGAAAAAACAAGGTCCGCTTTGATCGAAGAGTCATCCCTTCAAAGTTGGAGCCTGGGGACCGAGTGCTTGTTCGCAGTGTTCGATTGAGAGGTAAACACAAACTCAGTGATAAATGGGAGCAGGACATCTATGTTGTGGTGGGTCAAGCTGGAGACCTACCAGTCTATACAATGAAGCCAGAGCGTGATGGTCCTAAACGTGCTCTTCATAGAGATCTTTTATTATCGTGTAGTTTTCTCCCTGCTGTTGAAGAACCGTTTATTGAGGCCAGTCCAGTCTCAAGGCCACGAACGCGGTAGCAGAATGAGATTCCTCCTGACTCTGAGGTCTTTGAAGAGGAAGACTCTTCCCATGAAACAGCAGTTCTCGGGCCGGACCCAAATCCAATGAAGTTCACTGTCGAGAAATTTTACAAAAGAGCTTCATCCCCAAGTGTTGCCAATGATTATTGGTCTCCATCTTTGACAGCTGTGAGTGAACCAGTCATTGTACAGTAGGTAGACAACCAGAATGTGGTTTTTACCGCCGCAGGTTTGCCGCGGCGGTAAAAGTTGAGGTGTATTTGCTGCCTTTGGCCGCTAAGAGGCGCAACAATCACAGACTTTGAAAAGTGTCCGTTTTTTGTGTAATCTTCAACTGCGCCGCGGCTCTTTCAGAGCGATTGAAAGATGGTAGCAGATTAATTCAAGTGAAACGTAGTTAAATTAATTAATTAATCACAATACTGAAATTAAATTGAAAAAATAATGAAACCTTAAAATATTGCAGTCAAAACATATTAGGCTACATTAATGAGGCTTTACAATCGTATAAGACGACAGCGCATTAGCAGTCCAGTGATAGCTGTATGGTTAACGCATCATCCTCAACCTCATATAACTCCAAACGACGCAAGATCGAACCTCGTTACATGCTGTTGGCCGACAGCTTTTATGTTTTAGCCTACCGATCTTGAAGTTTAAATAGGTAGCTTTTGCAATCCGTCCCCTCAATTTATAAACTGTAGGCTACTCACGGATTCTTAAACTGTTCCCTCGGTTTAACAATTCGTGCCCACGGATTAATAAACCGTAGCCACGAGTTCCTAATCCCTGCTCTCAGATTTGTAAACCGTGCCCTCAGTTTTTGAAATATGTACCCACAAATTCATAAACCGTGCCCACGCTTTCGCAATCCGTAGGCTACTCACGGGTGTGTAATCCGGACTCGCGGATTTGTGGCTCGTCCCCGAGAATGTGCGGGATGCATTGTTTTTAAAAGGACTTCACTTACAAAAAAATAAATAAATAAATATAGCCTAAGACAAACACAAAGTTATAGGTCTATAAAAATAAAACATTCATAAATTGTTTTACATATTCCTGTCTTAAGTGACTAGGTCTAATAATAATATGCTATTGTCATTACATTTAGGCTACATATTTAGATATAAGACGCTTTTATAAAAAAAAAAAAAGAAACAAAGCAATTCGTCAAATGTCAGTCATAATAGGCAGGTTAGACAATAATAAAACAGGGCTGAGATTATCACAAATAGGCCTAAACACAAGATTTTGACGCATAGGCTGACTTTTTGCCTTTATTAAACATTTAAAATATTCGCAAATTAATATGAAAAAAAAATTTATTTTGCTTTCTAAAAACTATATTTTGCCCGCAGTGCTAAATGAGAAGAGCATGTGAGAGATGATTTATAGGTGATTTATAGGCTTGTCTGAAAAATAACGACGTTTTCTTGTTATTGTGAGTTTACACAAATAAAAGTAGTTGCAAATAATGTATTATGTATTATGTATATTTTTTTTCCGTATGACCAGAAATGCTAGATTATTTTAAATTGTTCCACTGTTGATAGGAACATGCAAGTGTTTGCGGCCGCGGCAGTGACATGCACACAAACAGTTGGATATACGTTAAAACCTGTGTTTGTTTGTTAGAATCGTACCCTATTATTATTGTCTAAGACTGACATTTGACGAATTGCTTTGTTCTTTTTTGTGGATAAAAGCGTCTTCTAAATAGGCCTGTATAAATGCATTTTTATTTGCATTACTACTATGAATGAGTTCACCGACGACAGTAATATATTTAAAATAAAATAATTTATAACTTATAACCAAACCTTTTACAGTTTTTGAACTGTGTTATTATTCTTATTATTACTATTATTATTTTCGCTTATTATAGTACTGAGCTTTTTCCTCTAAAAATTTACTTTAAAGATAAAAGTATCCTAAATGTATTTATTTTTTTAAATGCAAGAAATTATCCATTTTAAAAAAGGATTTTAAAAACAATGCAATGCATCCCGCATCTAAACAGGAGGCTTGGTTGAATCATGCGGCACACTCTGGGGGACGAGCCACAAACCCGTGAGTCCGGATTACAAACCCATACGGATTGCGAAAGCGTGGGCACGGTATATGAATTTTTGGGTACAGATTGCAAAAACTGAGGGCACGGTTTACAAATCTGAGAGCAAGGATTAGAAACTTGTGGGTACGGTTTATTAATCCGTTGTGATAAAGTGCAGTTATGTTTCTAACGTTAGTGTTTTTGGAGCAACTGAATGCCTTCAAACAAAAGCTACCGAGGAATCGTCAAGAAAAGTAAAGGCCAGTTTTAAAGTTTTACAAAAAATAAACCATGTTCAATTTGTAGCCTATAGCCTATATTGTTCTTGAATTGTTTGAAGAAAAAAAAGACATACTAAACGCCAGGCGTGGAAAAACGCTTTGGTGGACACACGGGCTTTCAAGTGGGGGAGGGTGCATATTTGCATTTGAATGTTGTGTTACATTCTAAAACATTTAACGTGTGACGCACACACACAACTGCACATGCACACACACAGGGCTTACATTCTGTTTGACTGTGTTGTTGTTGCAAACATGCTGCTCTAAACTCTAGTAAACTAGTGTTTTCTGTGTCAGCAGCAAAGATAAAGTTGATGATGCTGACTCGCCTTCGCAGTGAACGCGCATAGGCCTAAACGCATAGGCTACTTCGAATTAGCCTACTTACACAGAGAGTTGCCAATTTATTTTCGTTTTTAAATGTTTTGTTTAAAAGTATACATTTAAAGCTTTCTAGTTCATATCGCGCCCCTGTATCCTGATTATATTGTCTGATATTTACTTAATGTGTTAATCCAGTCAATTTGTTGATGAAACATTTATTACAATGAAGATAGAATTTATCCGAAACGAAATTTACAAGCTTTCTACAAAACAAAACTTGATTGGTGGTCAAAATCATGTCTGACCCACTCAAATATTTCCCGATATATTGGGTAGCTTTTGATCCTACTCATCTC
Source organism: Pimephales promelas (assembly GCF_016745375.1). The sequence goes on from NW_024121122.1 coordinate 4,169,648, forward strand.
ATGCGGTTCACTTTTTATATAGCCTAATCAACATAGACGAAATAATAAAAAGTAACATAATATTATTAAACATAAATGTGAAACGTAGCCTATGTTTTTTTTTTTTTTTTTTTTTTTTTTTACTTATATTTATCCGTCACGCCGCTCCGCTTTGCTCACATTCTATGTAGCCTATACATGCATGTGTGTGTGTGCATGTGCTGGAGGGGGGCCCATCCCTACTTTTGAATATCGTTATCATTATTGATCATTTGTAATAATTAGTTTTTTTCATGCATATGTAGAAATTATACTATTTTTTTCAGGTTTGACACTTTACTAAAAATGACTCTGAATGTAGGCTATTACATAACTTTACATAACATTACTATCATTACTTTTTTCAGGTTGTTTTACTAAATTTAATTTATATTAATTTATAACATGAGCCCCTGATTATGTTGCATGTTCTCTTGTTTTTTTTCTTCTTTTCTTTTAAAGAAAAACCTTATTTTTACAAAAAAAAACTTTTAATTTATCATTAACAATATTGTTGTTTGATTTAATAATCATTGTTCAACATGTTCAGACTGAAACAATAAAACATTTAATTTGAATATTCACAAAATGTGTGGGTCTAGGTAAAAAATTTAGTTTTCCTGAAAACTATTGAAATGGATTTATAGCGTTTTGGAAAAGAACTCCTCGTATTTTTTTTTTTTTTTTTTACGGAACTGCTTTTGAAATTACGATTGGTATTATTATAGATGTAAAGAAGTCATTCTGTTGGATACTATTTTGTTCCTTCCTTAGTGTAAAATGGAAATATTTTTTATAAATACAAGGAAAAAAAAAACTAAATGGTGTAACAGTTTTAGAACTAGACAAATCTTTCTGCATAAATACCTAAATATAAAATTTAACTACAGTTATCCATGTTGAATCGGGCTTCGAACCCATGTCATTATCATGTTCTAACCGTAAGTTCTACCACTCGGCTATGTATTCAGGGGCAAATGCCCAAACATATGTTTCTCCAGTGAGTATTCGCTCATGAGCAGGAAAACGTTTTGTCGTTAACCTATTGTGAGTGTAAGCCTACTTTACACGAAAACGTACACCTTTTACAGTTTAAAAGATGATTTTATTTTAGCTGTTATGAGAAAAATAAATTCAAGTGAACACCGCCGCGTTTGTCGAACACACTTATTGCCAGAATAAAACCTGATTTTAGAATAAGCCTACACTGGGCATGGTGTGTCAAAAAAATACTCAATTATAAACTTCAATATTTCAATATTTCGTTCAAAACCACCTCAAAACAATTCGTGACATTTTAAAAAGCCGTGAATCAATGTATTAAGGCCACTGAAACTGAAACTGACATCTCTCAAATACAGGAGCAGAAGCGGGTTCAGATTTTATTATTTGTTGTTTAAACATGCGTGTTGCATATTTAAAAATAAATAAATAAATATATTTGATATAGTCTATGCTAATTATAGCATTGATTACTGTGGAGGGGGGGTGTTTTTTTTAATTCTACATGGAACCCCATTAAGTTTTATTTTCTATATTTTTTGCATAACTGCTTTTGAAGATGTAAATTCAGTCAATCTGTTGGAAGAGATTTGTTCCTTAGTTTAAAATAGAAATGCATGGTCATTTTATTTTAGAAATATAAGCAAAAAAACTAAATGGTGTAACAGAGTTTTAGAACAAATCTTTCTGCATTAATAGCCTAAATGTAAAATATAACTATAGTAATCCATGTTTGAGCAAGCTTCGAACCCATGTGTTTGTAATGGTAAAACCGTAGGCCTATGCTACCACTCAGCCATGTGTTCGGTTTAATGAATAATAAATAAATTCAAGTCACCACCGCCGCGTTTGTCGAACAATAGGCTATTAAGGCCACTGAAACTGAAACGCGCGCTGCATGTTATGTGTCAATACAGGCGCAGAAGCGCTGGTTCAGATTTTATTAGGCTATCTGTTGTTTAAACGTGCGTGTTGCATATTTAAAAATATATATACACATATTTGATATTGTCTATTTAGGCGAATTATAGCATTGATTACTGTGGAGGGGGAAATACCCCACCGGCAAATCGCAACTTGCTTAGCTTGGTTATGTTTTTTTTTTTTTTTTTTTTTTTTTTTTATCTACATGGATTTTTTTTATCATAACTGCTTTTGAAGATGTAAATTAAGTCAATCTGTTGGAAGAGATTTGTTCCTTAATGTAAAATAGAAATGCAAGGTAATTTTAATACATGTTTATGCGGGATTCGAAACAGTGTCATCAAAATAATTGTACCAAAGTTCTACCACTCGACCACAACTTTTCTCACTGTCAAAAGCCCAGAAGTTCGGTTGTTCAGCAGTCAGTGTGCGCACGCGAGAGAAGCGCTCTTCAGTCTTCGCATTTCCTCAATAGCGTCATTGAAAGCAGCACTTTATTTTCGCTGACTGCGAGATATTATATTGATATTGACTGCGAGAGACTGCCTATTTTAACTTTTGATTAATAAAATGTTCTCCTATAGCCTAAAAGTTTCTATTCTAGTTAAAGCTATATTCTATTTAAAATGTAGGCTACTTTTACATAATTACGTTTTGCTTTCGCTAAATGTCCCTTTGCGCCACCTGGTGGTCATTTCGCCACCGACTTTGAAATACGGCTGGTTTATTTTTGCCGCGGTAGATTTACTACCTTGCCGCGCCGGTAAACGACATTCTGGTTGTCCACCTACTGTAGATGCAGGGTCGGAGAGTGAGCACCTTTCTGAGGAAGAGACGTTATTTGTAATTCCTGATCCCTTACCTGAGCACTTACCTGAGGAAGAGACGTTATTTGTAACTCCTGATCCTTTACCTGAAGCTGAGGAATCTGTAGTACCTGTTGAAACTGACTTACCAGAACATCTACCTGAGCCTGAGCCTGAGTCTGAGGAAGAAGAGTCTGTCGATCCTGACACGTTAGTCTCTGGTGTCTTTGAACCCTTTAACTTTGATTTAACTCCTGATTCAGTAGAACCAGAACCTGGTTTAAGACGTTGTATGAGTCAACGATTACCACCTAAAAGGTTGCAGTATAGTTCGCTTGGTAATCCTCTGATATCTGTGGTTCAAACACTTTTACACAGCATATCAGATGCCTTAAATCCTGCACCTACCACTAGTCCAGTTATTCATGTGGTTTAACATGCAACGGGACGTGCATGGGTTTAAGGGGGGAGGGTGTAACCCAGGTTCAAATCTGTAATCCTTTCAATATATATTATATATGGTATATAGTAATAATGAATTGTTATATTTATGTATATTTACATATATATTGATTGATGCATTTGCGCGGAGTACGTGAGTGACCGTGATCTAACGTAACCCCAGTCACGTGACTATGCTTGGCAAATCGCGTCTGGGAGCGTGAGTGTTTAATCAGGCCGCGGCGTCTTCCTTATTCAGAAGTGTGGGGAAGTCGATTGACGGCTGTGGACAGGTTTGTGTTTTACAAACTTTTCAATTTGTGATCGATTTATGCTTTCAAGTTAAGCTTATTATTGTAACTCTTTAGAACAACTTACTGGCTGTAGGGAATTCGTCGCCGCCATCAAGTTATGTTTAAAGAGGAACTGGTGAGTATTCTGAATTAATAAATGAGAATGAGCTATATGCTAAACAGTGGCACTGAACGTTGATATTAGCATTGCCTGCTTTAGACAAATGTTTGGATTCATTGTATGTCATTATGAAGTATTGATTGAAGTAATTTTTATTTTTACAAATGGATTTGTTTACTTTTTATTAGGGCTGCAACTAACGATTATTTTGATAATCGATTAAACGGACGATTATTTTTTCGATTAATCGGATAAAAATTATATTATTTTTTGTTTGTTTATTATAACTAAATAAAACCCTAAATCAGGGTTGTGGCGCGCAGGGTGAGGCCTCATTGATCTGATAATCACTATTTTGTGTGTTAAACAATCTACTTAATACAGACAACTTCATTATAAAGAAAAACAACAAATAATATATATATATATATATATATATATACGTATATATGACCATAACCTATGACAAAAATGCTGTTGTAAACTAGATTAGTGGATAACTCAGCAAAACTTTTAGCCTAGAAAAATCACAAGTGCACAATAATTGTATAAAATCTGAACATTTTGTGAAAAAAAAAAAAAACATTCCTTAGTGTAACAAATAAGAGACAAGAAGTGTAGCACTAAATTTGGTAAAACATTACACATTGCTCTTTGTATTTTTGTAAAATAAAAAAAATAATAATAAAAATAAGATGCACAGCTGTTTTAAATGTAAAGCACGGCTGTTTAGTGAGGCAGCAACATATAATAGAAAGGACAGAACAAGAAAGGCTATTAATAAGCTTTCATTGCGCAAAAGTATTATGACATGATTGTGAAAGACTCCAAAACAGTGCTGCACACAGCGCTTATGCGCACCACAAGCACTGAATGATGCGCTTGAAGCAACACAGAGTCACAGGGCGGCGCGCAGCTCTTCGAGTCGGCCGCATTGAAAAGTTAAAAGCACCAAGGAAAGAGAAAGACATATCGATGCATAGTGTATTATACCGTATCTATGCAATAGTTTATTCAGCCTTTTCTTTTAAACTAGTTATATGCCTTTACTTATAAAAAATAAAAATAAAAACTTATTTAAAAAATACCAGGCTTAAGAAATGTATTTTCTTTATGCAGGTCATACACACAGCTAGTGTTGTCACGGTACCAAAATTTCAGTATTCGGTACCAATACCAGTTAAAATTCACGGTTCTCGGTACCAATTTCGGTACCAAAGCTTAGTTTAAATTTACATATATTTAAGTGTTTATCACGGTTACAAGTATGGAAACTGTACATTTGTATTATAAACACTTTAGAAAAAGATTAGATAAAATGACCTAAAACAAACAATAGTATACACTAACACATTTTTAAAGTTGTTTGTAAAGTTTTAATCCATTATTTATTTAATGCACAATGAATTAAGTGAACAAACATGAACAATCAGGTGTTTGTAATAAATAACATTTTCAAACATTAATTAATGTTGTAAAAATATATTGTTCACTCAATGTGTTGATAACTAAGTAATGTTGATGAATGGTATCTTTGTAGCATTACCATAAAACATGTTTTATTTGACTTGACTGTCCTTTTATTTAATCTAAAACTGCATTCATATTTAATTTTAAAAAGGCTTTTTAAACCTGCTGAGTTATAAAGGCAAGAATACGCCTAGAACTGGCACTGACATTAAATGACATAATTTAGGGATGCATCGATACTAATACCAGTACTCTGGTGTCGGGTGGATACTACTGTGCTCATGTACTCGTAAAACTACCCCGAAAGCACTTTAGGGGCCGTTCACATATCGCGCGTCTTTTTTAATTATATTTTTGCGCGTTCTTATTCTTTCCAAAGCGCTTGCTCTCACACGGCGTCTGTCGTTGCTATGCAACGCCAACGAGTTTTTATTATGAGCTCGCTTGAATCGCGCCTATATTTGAAATTGCGAATTTTCATATAATCGGCCTCTTATGGCAACGTGACATTAGCCTAATCCAAAATATTTCCATATGTGGCTCTTTCCTCCTTTCGTTCCAACAAGTGGATTCAGAGAGAGAGAGCCATATCAGCGTTATAAAGAGGACGCAACTGTGCACGTTTCAGACATCGCGTCTAGAACAGAACTGGATTAACCTGGTACTCGGTACCTAGAAAAGCTGGTACCGTAACATTTTTTTTTTTTTAGTACCGACTTGGTACCAAAGTACCGAGTTTTTTGACAACACTACACACAGCAGTGAAATGGTTAAGCCCCCTCCCCCTGCACACACACACTCAGACAGGCACACACACACACAGACAGCCAAAGACACAGAGACACAGAGACATGTAGGCTCAGAGTGACCATATTCAAACAAAAATATCTGACTTTCTGTGGGTCCTAGCTAATGAGTGTCAATTAGAAAGTTGTCCGGCTCGAGGAGTACAATATACATACCGATTTTTGTAACTGTAGATAAAACTAACAACCCCACTTTTGTCAAAAGGTGGCGCTACTGAGCCCTCACCACGCCCGTTTCTGCAACTTTGCACATGTCTACTGGCTAATAAATGTGATGTGTCTGTCGAGTTTCATGCAATTTAAAGCATGCTAAGGGTCTCAAAAGCATCCTAAAAGAATGGTAAAGTTTGATGCGTCGCCACGGCAACAGTTTCAAAGATATCAAGAATCCATTCACAGGTCTACATCTGCCCTATGTTTACATTATACAGATGAAGTTTGAAGCAAATCGGGTAAAAATAAAAAAGTGATTTCAAAGCATTTTGAAAGTGACACACTTCCTGCTGCCAGTTGGTGGCGCTATAACTTTGACTCACAATAGTCACATCCATGTGATCGGTCTCTTACAGCGAACACACTGCTGAAGTTTCATCAAGATCAGTTAATGTATGCTGAAGTTATAACACACATCCTGTTTCGTGTTTCTCGCCATAATTTCGTTTCCTCGCCACGGCCAAACCGTTCGAGATATCAAAAATCCCTTGACACTTTTTCATCCTTAATGTCTTGACTTCATGCTGATCGAGTTTCGTCGAATTTGGTTCAGTGCTCTAGGAGCAATACTTTACATTCCATTGCATGTGTTTTAAACACAACCCTAAATAGCCGACTTCCTGTTGGGCTGTGGTAAAAAGTAAGAGTGTGAAGTATATATGAAACGATGAGATCTATATGTGTACCAAGTTTCATATTATTACATGCAAGTGTGTTTGATTTATGGACCAAATTTTCAGATCAAGTTTATGGACCAAGTTAATTTAATTAATAAACTAATTATATAAAACTATTGTCAATGCACTACAATTAAACTGGTTATATGCCTTTACTAATAAAAAATTAAAATAAAAAACTTATTTAAAACATACCAGGCTTAAGAAATGTATTTTCTTTTTCTGCAGGCGAGACACACAGCAGTGAAATGGTTAAGCCCCCTCCCCCTACAAACACACACACAGAGGCACAGACAGGCAAACACACAGACAGAGACAGAGATGTAGGCTCAAAGACAGCATGTCCACATTCAAACAAACATATCTGACTTTCTGTGGGTCCTTGCTAATGAGTGTCAATTAGAAAGTTGTCCGGCTCGAGGAGTACAATATACATACAAATTTTTGTAACTGTAGATAAAACGAACAACCCCACTTTTGTCAAAAGGTGGTGCTACTGAGCCCTCACCACGACCGTTTCTGAAACTTTGCACATGTCTACTGGCTAATAAATGTGATGTGTCTGATGAGTTTCATGCAATTTGAAGCATGCTAAGGGTCTCAAAAGCATCCTAAAAGAACGGTAAAGTTTGATGCGTTGCCACGGCAACAGTTTCAAAGATATCAAGAATCCATTCACAGGTCTACATCTGCCGTATGTTTACATTATTCAGATGAAGTTTGAAGCAAATCGGGTAAAAATAAAAGGGTGATATCAAAGCATTTTGAAAGTGACACACTTCCTGCTGCCAGTTGGTGGCGCTATAACTTTGACTCACAATAGTCACATCCATGTGATCATCCTCTTACAGCGAACACACTGCTGAAGTTTCATCAAGATCGGTTGATGTATGCTGAAGTTATAACACACTTCCTGTTTCACGTTTCTCGCCATGATTTCATTTCCTCGCCACGGCCAAACCGTTCGAGATATCAAAAATCCCCTCGCAAACTTTCATCCTCAATGTCTTGACTTCACGCTGACTGAGTTCCGTCGAATTTGGATCAAAGCTCTAGGAGGAGTATTTGACATTCCATTGCGAGCGTTTTACAAACAAACCTCAATAGCAGACTTCCTGTTGGGCTGGGGTAAAAAGTAAGAGCGCGAGGTATAAATGAAACGATGAGATCAACATGTGTACCGAGTTTCATATTATTACATGCAAGCGTGTTTGAGTTATGGACCGAGTGTTCGGACCCCGTTCCAGGGGGCGCTGACGAGCCCCCCTGCCACGCCCGGGTACCATCTTCAGCCCGGCTCTGATGGCCGCGGGTTCTGACCCGTGTGCAAAGTTTCAAGAGTTTTTGAGCATGTTAAGGGCTCCAAAAGTGCCAAAAAGGTAGTAAAATAATAATACTAAAGAAAAATATAGCTGCGAGCAGCGATGGCGGGCCCAAGCCGGTGGCACCGCAACCCCGGTTCTTTTAGTTACCTAAAGGCACCCGGGTGGCGGTGCCGAAGGCTTTGGCCCTTTTATGATTAAATGTTAAAACGGCTTGCCATACTCTGTCATTTCGACTAGTTACAATTATGTTACAGATATCTTAAATGATAATACAAACTATCCAAAATGTAATTACGAATAGACAGAAAGACGTTGTTGATATCTACAATGTTAATTCCGGACAGGCAAACTTAGCTTTTAAATGTTAAAAGGGCTTGCCATACAGGGACGTAGGCTCAGAGAGAGGCTCACCATATTCAAACCAAAATATCTGACTTCCTCTTGGTCCGAGCTAATGACTATGTATTAGAAAGTTGTCCGGCTTGAGGAGTACAATGTATATAGCGATTTTTGTAACTGTAGATAAAACTAACAAGCCCACTTTTGTCAAAAGGTGGCGCTATTTAGTCCTTGCACTATGCCCGTTTCTGAAACTTTGCACATGTCTACTGGCTAATAAATGTGATGTATCTGTTGAGTTTCAAGCAATTTCAATTTCAATTTCAATTTGACTGTTGAAAAGAAGTGCGCCGATTAGATACTCAGGATCGGTATCGGCTCTGACACTGCCATCTTTGACGAGACTGATTCAAATTCTATATTGTGCATATACTATTCTATGTTAGGCACAAAGGCACAAAAACTTTCTAAAGTACCATAAAGTTTTGTGTACTGTATTATTAGTGTTCTGAAGCTATTATGTGATATAGAAATTAATATTTAAGTCATTAAATTCAAGAACACAAACTTTTCCCTCTCTGCGCCTGTCAGTCATTCTCCATTCAGCATTCAAACAGCACGTCACATTTGGTTACAGTCAATGATGAAACGATCTTCAAGATGATTGAATGTTAATCCTATTATACTGGATCTTTAAGATAAAGGTCTAAAGGTCTATATTTTCGAATGAAGAAACTTTTTCTTGCTGGACTTTATTGCTGTAACTTAACCGTGTTACTTTCTACCGGGTGTCGGACGCTGTCGGTTAGATCACAACACTAGAGTCAGAGCACTATAATTGTTCTTCACGCACACAGTAACTGAAATTTAAAACCTTTAAAAGAAAAGGCTCAATAAACTATTGCATAGATAGATAATGTATAATACACTGTTCATAAATATGTATTTCCTTTGTGCTTTGAACTTTTCAATACGGACTCACTGCGCTGTAACTTCATGTGGCTTCAAGCACATCATTCTCCGCTCGGGATGCACATAAGTGCTTTGTGCTGCACCGTATTGGAGCCGTAATATCATAATGCAGTGATGTAATGACAGATTATTAATTGCCTTTCAATTATATGTTGCTGCGTCATTAAACATCTGTCCTATGCATTTCAAACATTTATAGCAGCCATGGCTATATTTTTGTATGATTTTTGTTATCTTGTTTTTCATGAATGTATTTTTCAAAAATAAGAGCAATGTGTATTATCTATTATTAATATGGTTTATAATAGCATTTTTGTCATAGATTATGACAAAGTAATCATATGATCCACCAGCGAGGAACCAGCAGAACAGAGTGAACATTCATTCTGTTTAGTTCAATCCTACTTAATAGGAATTTATTTAAAATGCTCGCTCTACTCCACACCATTAATGTCTTGTGCGGACATCCGTATTTCGACTTTCGGTTTTAAGTAAGCGATTTAAAAGCTCCCAAGTCCCAGCGGAGTCACACGTTGATTAACCGGTGGGAATATACACAATAGGCCTACCTGATATTGAACACAAGAGGGCAGTATAGCACTACGTATGACTCAGATTATTATTTTTTTATGAATTTTACAACAATTCTGGCTGTTTTTGAACGTAAACATAATTCTTAAATGAAAAAAAGGAAAAATTGGGGAAGTTATAATATTTGTATAATTTAATTTAGAAACAAATGATGTATAATTACATTTTTAGAAGATATGAGGCTTTTAGTGTTTACTTTTTTGACATTACTTTAATCTTTTGCCATAGTTGCACATGTCTACTGGCTAATAAATGTGATGTATCTGTTGAGTTTCAAGCAATTTCAAGCATGCTAAGAGTCCCAAAAGCATCAAAAAAGAATGTTAAAGTTTGATTCGTTGCCACGGCAACAGTATCAAAGATATCAAAAATTCATTCACAGGTCTACATCTGCCGTGTATTTACATTATACAGATGAAGTTTGAAGCAAATCGGTTAAAAATAAGAGAGTGGTTTCAAAGCATTTTGAAAGTGACACACTTCCTGCTGCCAGTTGGTGGCGCTATAACTTTGACTCACAATAGTCACATCCATGTGATCGGTCTCTTACAGCGAACACACTGCTGAAGTTTCATCAAGATCAGTTAATGTATGCTGAAGTTATAACACACATCCTGTTTCGTGTTTCTCGCCATAATTTCGTTTCCTCGCCACGGCCAAACCGTTCGAGATATCAAAAATCCCTTGGCACTTTTTCATCCTTAATGTCTTGACTTCACGCTGATCGAGTTTCGTCGAATTTGGTTCAGTGCTCTAGGAGCAATACTTTACATTCCATTGCATGTGTTTTAAACACAACCCTAAATAGCCGACTTCCTGTTGGGCTGGGGTAAAAAGTAAGAGTGTGAAGTATATATGAAACGATGAGATCTATATGTGTACCAAGTTTCATATTATTACATGCAAGTGTGTTTGATTTATGGACCAAATTTTCAGATCAAGTTTATGGACCAAGTTAATTTAATTAATAAACTAATTATATAAAACTATTGTCAATGCACTACAATTAAACTGGTTATATGCCTTTACTTATAAAAAATTAAAATAAAAAACTTATTTAAAACATACCAGGCTTAAGAAATGTATTTTCTTTTTCTGCAGGCGAGACACACAGCAGTGAAATGGTTAAGCCCCCTCCCCCTACAAACACACACACAGAGGCACAGACAGGCAAACACACAGACAGAAACAGAGATGTAGGCTCAAAGACAGCAGGACCACATTCAAACAAACATATCTGACTTTCTGTGGGTCCTTGCTAATGAGTGTCAATTAGAAAGTTGTCCGGCTCGAGGAGTACAATATACATACTGATTTTTGTAACTGTAGATAAAACTAACAACCCCACTTTTGTCAAAAGGTGGCGCTACTGAGCCCTCACCACGCCCGTTTCTGAAACTTTGCACATGTCTACTGGCTAATAAATGTGATGTGTCTGTCGAGTTTCATGCAATTTGAAGCATGCTAAGGGTCTCAAAAGCATCCTAAAAGAATGGTAAAGTTTGATGCGTCGCCACGGCAACAGTTTCAAAGATATCAAGAATCCATTCACAGGTCTACATCTGCCGTATGTTTACATTATTCAGATGAAGTTTGAAGCAAATCGGGTAAAAATAAAAGGGTGATATCAAAGCATTTTGAAAGTGACACACTTCCTGCTGCCAGTTGGTGGCGCTATAACTTTGACTCACAATAGTCACATCCATGTGATCGGTCTCTTACAGCGAACACACTGCTGAAGTTTCATCAAGATCAGTTAATGTATGCTGAAGTTATAACACACATCCTGTTTCGTGTTTCTCGCCATAATTTCGTTTCCTCGCCACGGCCAAACCGTTCGAGATATCAAAAATCCCTTGACACTTTTTCATCCTTAATGTCTTGACTTCATGCTGATCGAGTTTCGTCGAATTTGGTTCAGTGCTCTAGGAGCAATACTTTACATTCCATTGCATGTGTTTTAAACACAACCCTAAATAGCCGACTTCCTGTTGGGCTGTGGTAAAAAGTAAGAGTGTGAAGTATATATGAAACGATGAGATCTATATGTGTACCAAGTTTCATATTATTACATGCAAGTGTGTTTGATTTATGGACCAAATTTTCAGACCAAGTTTATTGACCAAGTTAATCTGATTAATAAACTAATTATATAAACTATTGTCAATGCACTACAATTAAACTAGTTATATGTCTTTACTTATAAAAAATAAAAATAAAAACTTATTTAAAAAATACCAGGCTTGAGAAATGTATTTTCTTTATGCAGGCCATACACACAGCAGTGAAATGGTTAAGCCCCCTCCCCCTGCACACTCACACACACACAGACAGGCAAAGACAGAGATGTAGGCTCAGATTAAGCAAGACCACATTCAAACAAACACATCTGACTTTCTGTGGGTCCTAGCTAATAAGTTTAAATTAGAAAGTTGTCCGGCTCGAGGAGTACAATATACATACCAATTTTTGTAACTCTAGTTAAAACTAACAACCCCACTTTTGTCAAAAGGTGGCGCTACTGAGCCCTCACCACGCCCGTTTCTGAAACTTTGCACATGTCTACTGGCTAATAAATGTGATGTGTCTGTCGTTTCATGCATTTTGAAGCATGCTAAGGGTCTCAAAAGCATCCTAAAAGCATCCTAAAAGAAGGGTAAAGTTTGATGCGTCGCCACGGCAACAGTTTCAAAGATATCAAGAATCCATTCATAGGTCTACATCTGCCGTATGTTTACATTATACAGATGAAGTTTGAAGCAAATCGGGTAAAAATAAAAGGGTGATATCAAAGCATTTTGAAAGTGACACACTTCCTGCTGCCAGTTGGTGGCGCTATAACTTTGACTCACAATAGTCACATCCATGTGATCGTCCTCTTACAGCGAACACACTGCTGAAGTTTCATCAAGATCAGTTAATGTATGCTAAAGTTATAACACACTTCCTGTTTCACGTTTCTCGCCATGATTTCGTTTCCTCGCCACGGACAAACCGTTCGAGATATAAAAAATCCCCTCTCAAACTTTCATCCTCAATGTCTTGACTTCACGCTGACCGAGTTTCGTCGAATTTGGATCAAAGCTCTAGGAGGAGTATTTGACATTCCATTGCGAGCGTTTTACAAACAAACCTCAATAGCCGACTTCCTGTTGGGCTGGGGTAAAAAGTAAGAGTGTGAGGTATAGATGAAACGATGAGATCAACATGTGTACCGAGTTTCATATTATTACATACAAGCGTGTTTGAGTTATGGACCAAGTGTTCGGACCCCGTTCCAGGGGGCGCTGACGAGCCGCCCTACCACGCCCGGGTACCAGCTTCAGCCCGGCTCTGATGGCCGCGGGTTCTGACCCGTGTGCAAAGTTTCAAGAGTTTTCGAGCACGTTAAGGGCCCCAAAAGTGCCCAAAAGGTAGTAAAATAATAATTATTATAATAATAGTGAAGAAAAATAATCCCAAGGAAAACAATAGGGCCTTCGCCCTTTCAGGGCTTGGGCCCTAATTATATAAAAACTTTGTCAACAAAATGAACCAAGAATTTTGAGCCTGGCTTTATCCAGATTTCTGTTCTAGAAATGTATTTAAATGACTGCATTCTTAATTAAATGCCTCGTTTGAATATATATAAAAAAATGGCATTTCATAAAAAAAACTTAAATGTTCTTTAAATTACTGGGGAACGGTGATATAGGCTAGGCCTAGTCTGAATATGGTATGGTTGTCTTTTTCTCGATGATATACCTCACCCACACTACACACACTTTGATACAGCATTCAAAAGGTGTAGGCTAATGCTAATGTTGACCCTGGATGTTATCAGCACCGCACAGAGTGAAAGAAAACACACGAGAGAATAGCATCATTGATACGTGAACCTTAAAACCTTCATAGACGTTCCTTAAAGTCTGAGCATTCCTGCCAACACCCACGTTTGAAGTCTGTGGAATCCAAATAGGACTCGGAAATATGAGTCATAATGCCTAAAAGGACTTTAATGCAACGCAAAGTACAGCCCTTCAGTTTCGCCTCTGCCGGCCCGCGTTGCCATGTCAATATTTAAAAACACATTAGCACTAGCAAGTTCTCTTCAACGTTTCTCTTTTTTATTTCCCGCTTCCTCATTTTCCATCTTTTGACATGTTCCTTCACTTGGTTACTGTAAAAGCACTGGTGGTTTTAAATCGCTGTGAGGATCAGTGTTTGTCGACTCAGTCTCACACACCCTCTGCTCTCTTCACTCAGCCACGCTCAAACCCGTCTAGCAACACAAATTTGGCCACATTTCTTTCTCACCCTGACACAACAGCACTACAGGTCTAAAGTATGGGGCTGACACATCCTGGATTAATCGAGGGACAGACATAGCTAATAGTTCATTATTAGTGTGAATTCTCCTGTTATCCCAGAGCTCACCGAAGAAGGAGTCGAGGGATTGTTCTGCTTTCCAATGGTAAGTTACTTTTTATCTGTATCTCATTCACCCAGAGTACTGTGTTAATGTCACTGCACTTAATTAGAATCTGTGCATGTCGTTTTGTAATGATCAGCTGTCAACATTATTTCCTGCAGTGAAGTCTGTATGTTCCAGTATCAGTGCATGTTCTCGAGACTGATAATAGTTGGAAGCTACTTTCCCAATCATGTACCAAAAGGAGAGTTTTGTTTTGCTTTATGCTTTGCTTTATTTATAAAACATAATTTTTTTTAAAATATGTTAGGATGTAAGCAAAAGATTCAAATGTAATTAATATCTCATAATTGTTTGTATATTAATCTCACTAAAGGCCTGTGTGTGTTTATGTATAAACATGTGTGTATATTGTAAATATATAAACTGTACACATATGTGGTGCACATGTGTACATTTTAGTTTAATGTGTACATTTTAGAATTCATAATTGTTCAGCAGTCTGAACACTCTGTGTAACCTGAATGTTTTCATGAGTGGTTCGTAAGCATTCTTCTTGACATAAGAGGCGTTGTAGTTCCACAGAGGCACAGCAGATGAAAACACACGCTCATGTCTTTGTCATTAGCTGTTGGTGTGGCAGACTAGTTGTATAATAAAATAAATTGTTAGTTGATCAGTCATCACAGAAACATCAAATCTGCTTTAGCTATATGTCATTAGTATTTTGCAACAACCACAAAACCGAGATTGCAGTTTGCACATAGATGTATGTTTTCCTGTTTTACGAGTTAATGTTTCCCCTATTTTAGTATGTCTTCTTCTGTGTAGGTTTGGGGTTAGTGCAGCGTTCCCCTGCAAAATACGCTCGCTTCCTGTAGCAGTGCTGTGCAAAAGAGCTATCTCCTGCTCTGAGTGAATACTTTTAGCATAGCTGTTATCCAGGTAGTAATGGGGGAACTAATCATAATTTAACTTAATATTCAAATTTATAACAAAATACTGTCTTTTGACAAGCAATTAGCTGCTCCACAAATTACAAACCAAAAGTAAAAACGACTGCAAAAAACAAAGAGAGCTGTATCTTTTTAACATATATAAGAATGATTCTATTAATGATTCATTGGTTCATTCATATGAATCACGAGTCTGCTTTTTTGTCCATATAAGGGTAGCCTAACCAACAAAATATCCTTAAAAATAGCATCTTTTGTGTTTCACAGAAGAAAGTCACACAGGTTTGGAACAACATGAGGGTGAGCAAATGATGACAGAATTGAATGGCAGTAATTTTACGTCATCCTGAAAATCAGTGCTTTTAAACATGACAAAGATGCGATATTAGCCTCCGGTTTCACAGAAATGGTTTAAAGGGATGGTAAAATGCCATTTTCACAAAATGTAAAATAAATATTTGACGTCCCCAATGTGTGTGTGTGTGAAGTTTTAGCACAAAATATCCCACATATGTTTTTATATAGCATGTTGAAGTTTTTTGAGGGTTTGCAAACGCACCGTTTTGTGCCTGGCCCTTTAAATGCAAATGAGCTGTTGCAGAGGGCGGGGATTCAAGAGCTCATGTGTTAGCAGCTGATGCACTAAAATGACAGAAACTGTTCTCCCTTTAATGTTAAAACCATAGACTGTAAAAAGTATGGACAAAACATCTGTGACTTTCTGAAGAACAGTTTTGAGGCTGTTTATGGGGGGTATGGGTGGCACCATATTGGAAAATCTTGAGAAATACAAAATACAAATGTTCTGAAAGGATACAGAGGTGGCATGATGTGTTGTGTCAGATCATGGCCGAGACGTCAAATTCCGGTCGGCGCACCCCGTTATCAGCTGTCAATCAAAGTTAACCGCCCATATTTGTCATACATTTTATATCTAAATACGATCTAATCTAACGAGTTAAACTAAGACTAAAGGCCATTGCACACTGAGTCCAAAATTCGCATCGGAAATTTTCGCACGTTGAAAAAAAATTCGACCTCACGTTATGTCAATCACGCTTACACACCGCCTCCGAAACTTTCGTCCGTCATAAAAAATTCGGATCGGGTTCGATTTTCCACTTTCTTCTCGAGAGGAAAACAAAATCATCCTCACTGCTTGACGAATCCATTTAGTATTTTTGCGTTTTTTCCCTGCAAAGGTTTAATAAATACGCATCGGACTCAGTGTGCAAGGTTTCTGTGCTTGACGAATTTTTAGGCTGACGAACACGAAAAAACACATACGAAAATTTTGTACTCAGTGTGCAATGGCCTTAAAGACTAAAAAATCACCCCCCTCACAGTTGTCAGGCACTCAGAACCGAAAATCGAAAAATACAATAAAAGTCCATGGGACCAAACTGTAAAAGCATGAATTTATGCTGTGAAAAAAGACATTTTAACATGGGATCTATGGATATTTGCTCCCTTTTGGGACCTCCCTCTAGCGGATTTTAGATGTATTGCAGTTTTTCGCACTTCCGGGTACGCTTCGATTTTTCAGATTAGAATGTTGCTGCTTGGTTAAAATGGAGTCAGTCAAAGATAGAGAGACTCTGAATGGTTAGTTGAGGAATTTTAGTTGCTGATGTGGAGTTAGGATATTCTGTCATGTAATCTATAAATCGCTCATATAGACGAATCCGGCGAAACTACCGGAAGTAAGCGGGCGCCATTACTGAGCTGTTGCTGGGTAGCGTTGCGCCATTGCCTCCTATTGTTTTAGTTGCAACTTGCGTCCACTGGAATAAACAGCCCGCGATTTACGACTGTCACTAACGTTACCCCTTGTATAATGTCGAGTGGGTAAACAGTTTCGTTATAAATTGTTTCAATGCTGGCAGTAAAATTTCAATTTTGAAGAGAAAACATTGTGAATACCCCGGGTCGACTGCCCCTGTCTGGTGCCGTACGGTTTACACAGATTTCCTGGGCGAGTGGACATTCGCGTATAATAACAATTATTAAATGACATGAGTAAAAAAAAATATAATAAATATGTGATAAAGTGATCAGCAAAATCTCCTCTCTTGCTATTTTTTCTATTCAATTAACATGCTATGGTCATTAAATGGCTTTCCTGAGCTAAATGTAACGTTATGTGACATAATTGTTTTCCTGCTGTTATATTGACTTCTTTCCATGGTTTAAAAACACTAATTGGTCGATACTATGTATACTTTCTAGCTGTAATGTTACCTTACCCTTGCCTGTTGCAATGTGAAAATGAGATAAATAATGGACACAAATGAAAAACATGAATTTGTTTATTTGATTTCATTCATTTATTTATTTTAGACAGATCTTTTTATAGTTTCCTCGTTAGCAAAAGTTAGCCTAGCTAGCTTGCCAAGCTATTTTCATAAATAACGTTAATCTGTAAGATCGTTTGTACCTTCATCTGTGACTGGAGGCCACTGCAGTCACAGATCAAACCAACAAGTAATTCTGCCTGGCTTTAGCTGTCATCGAGGGTGAGTTCGCGTTATCACCGAGGTTTGTTTACATACCGATACCGGTGCATATGTCTATATGCCTGTGTAACAGCTCAGTAATGGCGTCGCCACAAGATGGCAGCCTACACAGAACGCTCGTTGGATTCGTCTATTGGAACTGTTGTGAGATGCACACAGAGCGACTTTTTATTGCATGTTAAAAAAATGGATGCTAAAGTTTGAGCTGACTCACAAATGTAATCTTATACAACCACTCTTCCTCTTCTCAACATGGACTGCGTGTTCCCGGGGGCGGGGTTTATGGGGGGTTTATGTTCATTTTGGGGTTGGTGATGTCACTAACCCAGGAGGAATGTTGTGTAGTCACTTCCAGCTGTTTGTTGTAGTCCTTGTCTTTAAAAGCAAATATCATCCTTTGCTTTGAACTTTGAGTGTTGTAACTTTCATAATGTTGTACATGCTCAAACAGCAACATTACACACTAACTAAAGTTAGAAAAGTGATATCATACTTCACCACCCCTTTAAGACTAGTCTAGACTAAAGCTTTTTTCCCTGGCATATCTTCAAATACCTCACTGCCAGTGTTTTGTCTCAAGATGCACATCAATAACGTTTTTTTTTTCCTAAGGCACGTTTATAAAAGCTACTTCATGTCCTAATTAAACTAAGGCCTAATCCTGGCTCTAGGGCCTATGTTTGTTAACTGCATTTGCAGTAAATTTATCATTATTTGTTCCTGTCCTGTTTTCTGTGATCATTTATCCACAGGGGAACTCATGGGCCATATTTGAGCCCCAGTCCAGCCCTGAGTATCACTGCTATTATCTACCCATTCTTCTTCTCTCTCTTTCTTCATACCTGCATCTTTTTATCACTTGTTGTCTGCTCTCAAATAGAATGTATTTGACATAATCTTCAGTGTAAATATTCAGTTTGAGGCTCTGCTGTCAGGTTTCTCTCATCTCTCACTGACACACCTGTCGTTCCCCTGGTTTATCTGCATTCCTCTGCTTCACACATATTTTGTTCCACCCCATCACAAAAGCCCTAGTTGCCATAAACAAACCCTCTGTAATGCTCTAAAAGAAGCCTTATTTGTTTTTTGTTGTTTATTTACACTACCTATACATATTCTCTTTGGCTAATAATTATTTTTAAGGATTTTACATTTTAATGATGCTTTAGGGTGTTCTGGGTGGTTGCTAGGTTGTTACTTACTGTCCCACGATAAAAGAGTACCTACATTTTTGGCTTTTTGTTTTGCATTCTTTATATAATCTTGTCCCAAGTTAATCTGTATGTAAAGTTTTGTTTTGTATTTTGTAATATTCTTGACCCTATTAGGTCTGTACTTCAAAATGTTGTTTTTGTTTTGTTTTGTATTTTAATATATATATATATATATAGGGCTGTCAAAATAAAAGTTTGTGCTTACATAATATATGTGGGTGCACTGTGTATAATTATTTTGTATATATATATATATATATATATATATATATATATAAATACACACACATGAATGTATATTTAAGAAAAAAATATTATTTATATAATATAATATATATATATATATATATATATATATATATTTGTATATAATATCAATTATATATATATCTATATACAGTATAAACATGAAAATATTTCTTAAATATATACAAGCATGTGTGTGTATTTATATATATATATATATATATATATATATATATATATATATATATATATGTATATATAATTATACACAGTGCACCCACATATATTATGTAAACACAAACTTTTATTTTGGATGCGATTAATCATTTGACAGCCCTAATATATTATGTAATATATATATATATATATATATATATATATATATATATTACATAATATATTATTTTTATATATAAATATATATATATATAGGTTTTTTTTGTTTTGATTTGTATTTATGTTCCTTGTAATTCTTTTGCGTTTTTTTTAATTGTATTATTATTTCTTATATTTTTGTTCCTGATAAAGCTATTTGCAAAGTTTTGTTTTGTTTAGATTTTTTTATATTCTTGTTCATAGTAAAGTTTTGCTTTGTTTTTTTTCCGCTTTTATATATATAATTATATATATATATATATATATATATATATATATATATTCTTGTTCCTAGTAAAACTGTAATTAAAACTGTAATATTGTTTTGCTTTTTTATTTTTATTTTTTTGTTTTGATTTTTTTTTTTTATATTGTCCTAAGTAAATGTTTGAGCTTCAGATCTGAATTATTTCAAACAAATTATTGATTTTTTTCTCCTTTATCTTTAGATCTCATGATGGCTATATATGAGCTTTGATTTCCTGTTTGCACCGAACACCAGCCACAGGTTTGGGATCAGCAGACGTGGGCCACTATGTCACTTTCACAGCAGGTTCTGGTGAAATTTGAATACAATTACACCACTCGAGATGGCAGAGAGGTGTCCATCAAACCCAACGAGCACTACACCCTGGTAGCCAAGACCAATGAAGCCTGGTGGCACGTTCGGAGGCACGAGACGGACAAGCCTTTTTTCATTCCAGCTATGTATGTGACCGAGCTCCCACCTGAAACAAACCAAACTCCTCTGGACCCTCCAGAAGAGTTTGGTGGATTGAAACCAGTCAAGCCCAGCTCCGAGACAGCTCCTGATAGTCTTCCCACCAACATTAAACCTGCTGAGGTCACGCTTCGAGTCCCTGACTCCATAAAACAAGACTCGGAGAAAGACGGCCATAGAATATCAACATATATCATTCCAAAGGAATTCTTTGAACTGAAGGGTTTGGATCCAGACCCTTTAAAGGTTGAAGCAGAGGTTGTTCCTGTGCCTGAACTCCAGCTTTATGACAATGTTTCTTTCAACCCTGGTTCTCCATCTAATGGGCAAACACCACCCTCTATCTTATTGACACCTGCTTTTACAGATACCACCTCAGAATTGGAGATCAAATCAATTGAGAGTCCAAAGGAGTCAATAGAGAGTCCTCGGGTGAACTCAAATTCCTTAGACCAAGATATTCAAATGCTCATTAGAGCTGGCTGGAGTAAAGACATGTGGAACCTCATGGATACAGACACGAATGTGTATGAAAGTATAAATATGGTGAGAGAACCAGAATCCTCAAAACCTGATGAGAATATGACCATAAAGACACAGAGTTCGCCGGTCCTAAGCCCTGTTTCACCAGATAAGCCTCTGGTAAGTAATACTTCTTCATGTGCAAAGTAACACTGCATTAGCCTACATAAGACAGCAATTTCTGTATGTAGCAAAACAATTTTCTATTTTATTCCATCCTCCAAATATGTTTGTAACAACAGCAGTGTTGGTCATTGACAAAGGCTAGATATAGCCTATTCATTCATTACAAAAAGTCAACGAATTTAAGTGCTGACCCAGTATACACATCTCATAATGACATGGATTGCTTACAATCGGAGTGATTTAGCTGCTTTTCTTGAACACATGGGGGCGCTGTATACAAAGTAGCATCTGAGCCTACAAAAGCGAAACCAAAGGGAAGTGCTGGTGTCTCAGGTGTCAACATCTTTATCAAATGATGATGAAGCAACAATAAAACCTTAGCTGTCCTTAGAATGTGGTTTAGAAGTGAAAGCATTACATGAACAATTGATTAGAACTTTCTAACTTTCTTTTTTTATTTCTAAGGCTTCTAAATTACCAAAATGATCCACTTTGCTAAGAAAACTGTTTTACAAAATATAGTAGCACTACATGATCTGACTGATATTTAATCTGATTGAATCTTTGATCATAAAACAGCCTTTAAATATCATCTACTAACACTTTTTATTGGAACATGTAGAGTGGCAACTGATTTTTATATGCACTTTGTCTGTTATACTGTCATAAAAGTCTCATTGATTTACATTACAAGCTATCAGAATTTCATCTTCACTTTTGGAGATACAAAGTCTGCACTAATTGCATTTTTTTACCCTGTAGTTTTTACTGTTTGAGTGTGAGCTCTATTCACCCATATGGGTTATAAAAGCCTGATAAAACACAAAGCACGGGTAAAAAATAGGCTATTTAAAAAATAAATGAATATAGGCTGTATTTAAAAAAAAAACTTATGTCTAAAGGTTCAGTAAATTGTTCATTTTTAAAAAAAAAACTACTTATGACTAGTATTTTTATTTATTTATTTTTTATTTTTTTTACGGTAGGCCTTTTTAACTGGTGGTCTGTCTCTGACTCATATAGGCTAGCCTACTGTTGATTTTGCTGAGATTTAATTTTAGAAAATAACGCGGTAATAAACGCTTATCAAGCTCTACCTCCTTATCTTAAAAAAAAAAACATATGTAACTAAACGTACGTTATGTAAACATATGATACATTTAAAATAGCTTCTGTTTCGACTTCCCTTCCCGTGCAGATCCAGAGCAGAACTCTCGCGAACTTCACAACTTTCCTTATGTAATTTTAACATTGTGAAATTAAAAGTTGTTTTGAAAAAAAAAAAAAAACACAAAAATTGTGGATTCAAGAAACTCCTCGTATTATGCGTCCTAATATTGACACAAAATGCTGATATATAACGTTAGCTGTTAAATATTTCTGCGTTTAAAGCGCTGTACCCGGATTGTGTTTATTAGCAACGTTTCGACCCTCTTCAAATGCCCAGTCAGACTCAATTTCTGGAGTTTCCTGCCAAGTGATCTGCATGTCAATGGTTTGCTTGTCTGTTTGTGTGTATGGCCGCTGCCCCTCACCGGCACCGAACCGGCTTCTCCATCCGTTTCATCTTCCACACCGGTAAACAAGACGCGACGCGGTGCGTATGGAAAACTTTTATATGTCTAGTAGAGTAGGTACTGAGTGTATCATTAATTACCTAGTTATAAGGGAGTCGAAACGTGAAGTGTGGTCTCGAAGTAACGTTATAAGCTCAATTTGACTGTGCAGGGGGAAGGGGTTTTTAACCATTCTATCAGTCAAATGAAGAGCACAACAGGTTAGGTGAGTTGCTGCCAAGTGCCCTTATGAGTATGAGTGACACTGTAGGGAGGTACCAAGCGTTTACTACAACCACTCCCACAAACACACCTGTTTCCCTGCGGAGTGACGGATAAAGCAAGTCAGCGTTAAAAGATGGATTCTAAACATCAGTTTTGCTGCCGGTTGGAATATCTTCTCAGCTTCTTGTAACGGGAAGGTTTCACCTGTGCAGACACATAAGGTATGACAGAATAATCCTTCGCTTCCGGTTGAGAGTGATGCGGTGGGGAATCTGAGGTGATTTGACGGACAACACTATCGCGAGTGTTAGGCTACAAAAACACTTTTCATGCATATGTTATTTTGAGATTTAAGGCATTTGACTTCTCATAAATTGTTGTTTCAAACTAGTGGAAAGAAAACACTCATACACTTTTAGGTGCTTTTATTGCACTTCATGTATTTGCAGATATCATTTAGCCTAATGCAAACCTTAAAAGGCCTTTTTCTCAAAATGTGTTATTTCCTGCAGTCAGAAATCTCCACTTTAGCAGCTTTACATACACAACACCTAACCGTTTTATTCCTATCCATATTCCGAGAGTTTATAAGGGGTTTGTTCATAAATAATTCGCCTGATTTTATAGTAGGCATACAACATTTTGACAAAATTCACCTAAACAATAATTTTTAATCTAGTGTTCAGATTTCTGTTCTGGAAATTGATGCAAAGTATTGTAGGAATATTTAATTATATGACGCCTCATTTGCATATAACATTTCTGAAAAGTTGTAATGCATTTATTTATTTATTTATTTATTTATTTTTTTGCAATTCTTAATGTAATCAATCATCTTGGGAAGTATGGTGATCTAGTACCATAGCTATTCACCTGTGTCTTTCCTTAAATGCATAAAAATGAATTATTTTATATTGATTTTATTATGTAATAGATAACATCGAAGTTAAATTAGCACAACCTTAGTTTTAGCGTATTGCTGTTTGATTGTTTTATTGTGACTGTGAGCGAAATAAGAAATTAACCAAAATTTTAAATAGGCCTAGATATTTATTTAAAGTAAGTAACACAGTGCAAAAAAGTGGCATGTTTTTATTTCACCTATGGATAATTTACCAAGAATTTGGCATTTTAAAATTTTAAAGTTTATTTTCATAATCTCAGACATTTTTGTTACTTATTGACCCAAATATCAAAATACCATCATATTACCATCTGATACCATCACTTTTTGCTAGGTATTACGTCACTCTTTTCCATTAGTGCAGTCAGTGTGTGATTAACATACTGTATAAAAAACATGAGCAGCAAAGATTTATGTTTTTGTCCGTTTACAATAAAAATGTCATCATAGAGTCAAGAGCTCCCAGTCTTGCTTTTAGGTAATTGATAACTGCATTAAATGCAATTCTCTGCATGTATCCCCGAAGTGTCCATTTCAGCAGGTTTGTAAGCATGTGCTGTCTTCTCTGTGGGTTTTAGTTTGGTCGGATAGCACAAAAACTCTGGAGGCCTGCCAGTGAAGTTTTGGTTTCCATAGTGATTGTGGTTTCAGCAGTGGCATGGTTGAGGTGCCATTCAGTCCAGCGGGCACAATGTGTAGCACTGGTGTGCAGTCCCGGATATGTAGGTCAGCTTATGCTAATGCTTCTCAAACAGCCCAGTGCACTGGAAGACCCCATCCTTGTGCATGTGCAGAGCTTCCTGCAGGAGTGTGACCAACATGGAGTAGATTAAGATTACAAGAGAGATGCAAGTCTGTATATGCCCAATTGAGTTTAGACAGAGAGATGTTGCTGTTGTCTATGAATCTTAACCCAAGTATTTGGCAGGTGTACCTCAGACTGGATTTGAGTCTGCCCTGGGTCATTCCCATCTCTGATCCAATACTCCAAGATATTGCAAAAGCTCTGTTCAAACTCAGCTCAGCGAGCATTGTAATATCAACAGTGTGTATACTACATTATTTTAAAGCTCCAGTCTGTAACGTTTTTGGGTTAAAAATTATCCAAAATAAATTGAGCAAGTATATAACCAGCCAGTGTTCAACACTATCTGCTTGCCTTTATCTCGATTCAAAACGGTAAGCCTTTTCTCACAGTATCGATTTGATGGCGGATCCAGAAAGGTTCAAATGACCATCACCAGTGACAACTAGAGATTCATCCGCTGTAAGATGCGAAAGACTTTGTACTGAGAGTTTGAAAAAAGAGACTTCAACCGGGGACCTATGCGAAAACAAGGATAGATATTTGAAGGGTTTTAAATGTAGTCACGCAATGCTGATGTTGTTAACATTAACAATTTGAGAACTAAGTACAATTTGCACGGTTTGACGTGATATGATAAGCGATCGTTTGAGGGCGATTTACAGCAATGCTTTTTTTTAGTTTTTTTTTTTTTAGGGGGGTGGTGGCACAGTGGATAAGACACATGCCTTTGGTGTGAGAGACCTGGGTTTGAATCCACTGCGAGACACCAATGTGTCCCTGTCAGATGACATTTAAGGATGAAAATTCTTATGTTGGTCATACTTCCAAAAATAATAATCTGTGATTCTGAATGACGGTATCCACACCGGCGTGTGACTGCCACTGACAGCTGCACATTCTTCTTAAAAATTTGGATTCATCCGCCCTGTGCCATGCCGAGGTACAACTAATTCCGTGAATAACTGCAATTGCAGATTTTGAACAGAGATGGCGACAAAGAGGAAAAACTGCGGACTGCAGCTTTAAAGTCACTCTGGCTGTGTCCGAAATCGCGTACTATGTGAGTCGGTACTATATTTAAATAAGAACGTACTTTGCGACCGTTAAAAAAGTACAGTACGTTCTATATAGTATGAATGCGGGTAGTATGAATGAGTCCGGACGCACGACATGCGCCATGTTGTTGTCGCGTGACATACACTGTTACAACAGTGCGAAAATTTAAAGAGCCCATTCCAGTGACCGCACCAACTTCGCGCTGTTTTTAGTTCCGCTTTCTGTTTTCATCTGCGTTTTTATGTCGTCCGAGCCAACAATCAAGAGGAGGCGTCGGTCAGCTGCTCGCAGATCGCACCTTTTGCGGAATTTCTCAAATAACATTTATTTACCCTAATAAATTTTACCTCATAACACACACACAACCTATGAACAATGACAGAGGTTGATTTTTGGCAAGGAAAATGCCATTTATTTGCAATTGCTTGTGATATTACCATCGATAAATAAACATGAATGAATCAATAGAGACGTGTGTCTGTGTTTATCTCCAAACGTTACAGCCGCGTCTCCGGATTACGCGCGCATTTTCAAATATAACGATAACAACTCCTCTCCCGTGGCATCATGGGATAGTAAAGTGTCCATTGTATGCGCACTTCAGAATCTCGCCGGAAGTAGTAGGTCATCCGGGTACTTTTCGCCTACTGTTTTTCGAATTCTATGATTTCGGACATACTACTCTGCTCGCGTACTGTTTTTCGCATACTATATAGTAGGGAAGTATTAGATTTCGGACGCAGCCCATGAAATCAAAATGGATTTTCATGGAATATTGCAGTATTTAATGAAGACATATTTTATTTTTGACGTTTCAAGCAGCCTTCGTCAAGGTATCTTGTCAATTATACCATCTTTACAAAGTTATTTTACGTTTAACTTGCTCCTCAAAAAGCAAATGGACACCTACCACTTGCTTCACCTATTGACGGAACTGATATTGCAGTATTTATCATAAATGATTTATTTGTGCACATTATTATTATTATTATTAATTCATGAGTACTCATAATATTTAATCAAAATAACTTCCACTCCCTCAGCAACATCTTTTCTCTGATGACATGATTACTGGCACGAGGGCGGGGCAACCAATAGAAAACAATGATCCAATCAATTACCCATGGACAAAATCAAGTCCCGCCCTGCAATTTTTCGCGAAGCCATCGTTTCACTCAAATAAAATACTATCGCAGCTTTCTTTTCATGCCTACTTTAAAAATGTGTTAAAAAACAAATATTAAACGTATGATTTTAAGAATGGCAAAAGTCATGTGATTAATCGTTAATTATTCTGTTGTTGCGGAGCGGTGTCCGCCTGATGTGTTTAAAGCTGTTGCTAGACTGTGCTGATGTGCTCATTAATGTCTTTGCGCTTCGTTTAGTAATTAGGGCGGCACTTTTATAGGTGGGGTGTCTAATTTTAGCGCAGTGGTGCTGCCCATTTCTATAATGATGCAAATTTCCTTAAAGGGATACTCCACTTTTTTTGGAAATAGGCTCAGTTGAGTTTTACCGTTTTCGAATCCATTCAGACGATTTTTTTAGATAAAATATCAGAAAATCGGCTGAATGTATTCGAAAATGGTAAAACTCAACTGTTTAACTCTGAGGGAGTTGTAAAATGAGCCTATTTTCAAAAAAAGTGGAGTATCCCTATAACATTTACTATCAAAACAAATGTTCGGCTATTTCCCTTCTCTGGTAGCTCATTATTATATCAACTTTACAGATTATTACAGATTATAGACTCAGCATGTTGGATCTTGCATGATCGTGACTATTCTACCTTGCTGTGTTCAATGAAATGAGAAGTTCCTTTTCCACCAGTATGTTTTGACACCACAGGCTAAGATCTGGTGTGTTTGATGGTCTGCATGCTAGTTGCAGCCTTGAAATTTCAAGCAATGCCAGCAGTGTGTAATGGTATACTCCATTTAAAACTATTTTAGTTTTAATTTTGTTGTATTATTATATTATGGGTAATTATTATTTTTAGTATTTGTACTATTTGTAAATTTGTTTTGTTTTTTAAATTCACTCTACAAAAATCAGATCAAACACTTTGAAGTGTTGGGCAACGATTAATCGCATCCTATATATAAATATATATATATATTAAATTACATTATATTATATATAAATAACACATTTATTGCATTTATACATGCATGTGTTTGTATTTATATATACAAAATAATTATTCATACACACACACACATATTATGAAAACTGTTTTGGATGCAATTAATCGTTGTCCAGCACTAATTATATTATATTACATTACATGATTATATGCTAACAACTTCACTGACAAAAAAACACTCCTAAACTTCCCCATCAGATAAAGTGAGAAGAAAGCACTCAAGAGTTCTCAGTTCTCTTTTGATATCTGTACATTATGTGGGATTTCAGGTGTGAATAGGGGAAGTTTTGGTCTTCGCTATGAATTGTAAGTACTGTAGACCATTTTATGTCCTCTTATAGTAACCACTCTGACTTGTAAATTGTAAGGCTATGTCAAAATAATATCCTCATGATCATATCTACCATGTACACCAGAAACAATTGGCAAAGTTACGTGAGTTGCCTGTGTTTTTATGTCCCACTATCCTTAAAAAGAACATGTGTGTTACTTATAATCAGCCCCATGTTGTTCAAAATTATTGCTGCATCCAAAATCTCATACCAGATTGGGTTTTAAACTTACTTTGTGACCATTATAAAGTATATTCTTTAGTATGAATGTGTGTTGATGACATTTGGACATACTGCATTTGCCATATTGTCATCACATGGTCATCACAAGATCTACAGTCAGTTGCATCACTTCACTTCCATTCAAACCTCTTCTCGCTTGCCCTCATTGGATAGTAAAGTGTCCACCGAAAGTGTACTTCAGAGTCTTGCTGCATGAATGAATAAATGAATTCAGACATATTACTCGGCTCACATATTTTTTTTCATGATCTACTGCATTGCATGGAAGTAGGCATATTCCAATGCAGCATATGATTTTCTTTCTGCTGTGGAACACAAAAGAAGATATGTGAAGAATTTTTCAGTCCATACAATAATAGTCAATGGGGACCAAAAGTTTCAGGAAATGTAAAAGTTTCAGGAAATAAAAGTGCAGAAGTTATCCAAGGTTTGGAAAACAATGATCAACTCATGTATCCAGAGGCCAAATCAATAATACTAAAACTGTCACGTGACTTAATGTCATGATGTCATCACACAAGAGCCAATGAGGTTTAAAAAACCTTGGAAATATCAAACAATGTCTGGAAATATCAGGTAATAAAAAAAAAAGTAAAACAATTTTGGTCTCATAGTCTAGTTGCTAATCTATAGGCTAGTTGTTCTCAGCAAAATTAAATTGGCTAAAATGAGTGTCCCTTGTGAATTATATAAAAGTATTATTTTCAAAATAATTCGAAAATTGAAACCGTGATGAAGTTGGACGTATTTAAGGTTGTTGCATTCACTTACAGTGAACGTGCCTATCTCTTTGCGAGAGGAAGAAGGAGAAGTATCTGAGTGCGAATGATAGGCAGATAATGTCTGCAGTGTGCTAGCTCTCACAAAACCAGACTTTTAGTATTCAATGAAGTAATCCAAGATTCCAGGCCATGATTGGTGATGTGACAGAGAGGGGGAGCTGCTGGGTCCCTTGAATGGCCCTCTGTGTGTGTGTGAGAGAGAGAGAGAGAGAGAGAGAGAGAGAGAGAGAGAGAGAGGAGAGAGAGAGAGAGAGAGTATAGGAGTTCAAGCTGCTGATTCTGCATCCTCAATTTCATTGGTCGATAGGTAATTTGGTTAAGTAATCAGCAGCATGCTGTCCCGTCTTTGCACCCTATTCACTTCTTTCTGAATTCATTATTGCTGTAAATTCCTTGGCTATCAGTATGTTAGACAGAAAGTATGTTTGTTTCTTACATCCTGCTTCGCACTATACGTCGTCTCAGTGTCATTTAGAATCAGATGGTGTTTGATGTGAAACCTGAAAGGTATAAAACAAATTGCATTTCCAAATATAAAATGGTAAAACATGAGCATAGCAGGCCCACAGATGGTAGATTATTTTTTACGGTATTAATGACTCAGTGAGACAAATGGTTTACTTTGCCTTGCCCAATGGGACATTGCCACAGAAACTATTAGTCATAAATGTTCATAATTACACAGAGAGTATTACACCTGTCCATTTCATATGTTTCTATGTGCAGTCATTGCTGTAATGACTATGTCGGAACAGGTTTCCTAAGCACTTGCCATGCTTTCCATTGGTCAAACTAATAGTTCAACCCCCAAACTCACACCATTGGTTGAGGAATTTTGGTGGTATCTGGCTGGTCGGGATCATAGCACCACAGTAGATTTTGTTGAAATCATCATACAAATTACAGACATAATCTTAGTTCCCACTGCTAATCTGGGATAGGATAACATGTTTGAATGTTTGAAACAAGGACACACATGACATTTTCGATTTCCATTAAATTAAAGGGATAGTTCACTTTGAAATTAATTTTTAGCTTACCTCAAGGGCATCCAAGATGTAGGCGTCTTTAGTTTGTTTCGACATGTTTTTCAATTTTGATATTTTTCGGTCAAACCGTTGTTGTCTATCAGTCATATAATGGAGGTTTATGGAGCCCACCTCAAAGAGCATGCACAGAGAAGTCCAAATTAAACATGATTTAATGAATCATAAATGTAAGTACACACTGATGGCACACTAAGACACGAAACGAGCGGTTTAAGATTATTAAATTTAAGATTATCTTGATAGACAAAACGTGTAAGGGTCACAGCTCTTTGTTGAACACAGATCTTATTTTTTGCGATTTTCCAAAAGTCTATGGGGAAAATGCATAGCTTTTTGATCGAGGGAACGCTAACTTCCGAGTTGTGCTACAAAGTGACGTCATCACTTCGGCACTCTATATACAGCATTGAGTTGATGAGTTTTTTTCTTGAGAAAAATGTACATGTATCTACTGTACCTAATATGTATTCAAATTAATATTGATTCGAGATCGGAATCAAATCACAATAATTTAATTGAAATTGTTACATTTGTGTCAAGCAATAATAAAAACAGTAACCTTCCAGTCACTGTACCATGTGAACATGTTGTTACTAAACAGAGTAAAATTATTTTCCGTTTTGACAATCACAATACATTAAAAAAAACAACAACCTTGCACCCACCCAATCCTGTGTGGTTTTAAAACTAAAGAACCTAAGGGCTGTTGTTCCCATTCTTCTGTATGGCCTGTGCACTCTTAGTCGTAATGGATTTTATACCATTGATATTTAAGCAGCAGCTGTCAATCAAATGCGGTTTCCTTCAGGGAAAAAAAAATTAAATTGCAGAGTGCTATAAATAGCGTGGGACATTGCGTTACACATTAACTTCTCATTTTGATGTCGAATCGGTTATACAGTATGTTCTAAAGGAAAGTTCAGGAGGAACTTCATTTAAATGGGCTTTCACTGAGGTCAAATATCTTATAAGCAGGATTACACCAGTTTAGTTTTCTGTGTTT
Organism: Pimephales promelas; assembly: GCF_016745375.1. The sequence goes on from NW_024121122.1 coordinate 4,200,837, forward strand.
TTTCTGTTTAGTTACCCAACTCTCAGTGATATTCTCTCTGGTCATATAGCTGTAGGCTGCCATGTTAAAGATTTGAATAACAAAACGTTTGTGAATAGTACTCCCTAACACAGGCTTGTGGATTTTTAGTTTCGGCTTATTCCAGGAACCTTTTATGTCTGGTTGGCCTCACTTTCATTACACACATCATTAGAAGGAGGAAAAAGAGTAGAGGCTTATCATGAAATCCATACATTAGGATCTCTCTATTTCTCTCAGCCACAGGCAGGGAAATCAGCATTATTACAAAATTTGCAAACACCGATTCTGTTGCAGACAAGGAAGTTGTCTTGTTTGTCAGACTGCTTAGTTGAACAATTGTTGAGTAATTCCCCCAACGTACCCTAAACATATTTCCTGCTTTAAACATTCCCAGTCGAAATGCAGATCAGAAGTCACAACAAAACACAGTGGCTTTGTCTTCTGATCTTTATTGTGCTACCACATCATGGCATGTAAAAAACATGTTGTTATACCTGTCTATCAGCTTTCTGAGGCGTGTAAATGTTGAGCTACACTTATATTTAATGTTAAAATTAGCGTATCTATTTTCTAAATGCATGTTATAAATCTGATTGATACAATGATACATTCTGATTTCTGAAGTCATTCCCATCCACAATCAAGGAAGAAAAGTTCCACAGCGACTTTAATATTTACTCAAAAATGCATTTGATTGGATAGGAAGAAAAAGAGCATCTTGAGGTGTTTTTAGCATCTCAGCGGATCCTCTTAGGGTCTGTTAATGAGAAGTTTATGTATATGCTTAAAGGGGTCATGAACTGGCTTTTTAAATTTGATTATATTGTTGTCTGAGGTCAACTTATGACGTTCGCTTGGTTTTTACAGTACATTCAAAAACATCAAAATGAATAAGTAATAGGCTATTTTCTACCCTAGTTTTGAGCCTAGCTCAAAAACGCTCCGTTTTTATGGGCGTCTCGCACTGAAGATTTGGAAGTAAACGCCCACTGCTGTGAGTGGAGAACAGTTTTGCATATTATAATGAGTTTCAACTCACCCGTCGGTGCACATAGGGGGAAATTGTTTTGAAAACGTCCAATGATTCGCCCATACATGTTCGACCCAGAGTCTGTGTGTTGCACCATTCCTGTCAGAACCAATAGACGGCACATCACGTTTTTTAAATCTCAATCGGTCTGCAAATCCAGTCTTGTTTACAAAACAATCCTCAGTGAAATGAAGCGAACAGATGGACAATGTTTTACCTCATCAGCTGGAACGTCATTAAAAATAAAGTTTATCCATGCAGTCCTATTGGAATCCAGAGGAAGCTTATGCAGCGACTGTCTTCTTCCACAACCAGGCACTATACAATATTTTGTATTGCTCGGTAGCTCAATCCGGTTTGTCATCACGAGGTAACGTTAGGTCTATGTTATTTAGCTATGCGTGTAATTCGCGAATTGGTGGGCGGGGTTAAACCGGCCATGTTGAAGTAGGTGTTGATCTCCTGTTTTATCCTCTTTGACGTCATAGTTCCCTACTTTGAAAAACGAGTCGTTTGCTGAGGCTGGTGTCAATAAAAGATTTTATTGGACTAACAAGGACGTTTTCAGTTCTGAAACTTACAGGATATTCTTATAATATAATGACCTCTTAGATGTCAAAGGCTCAAGGAAAATTTCGATTTCTCAGCTCATCTCCCCTTTAAATGTCTTGCTTTTCTGATTTTTATCCTGAGTTAGCCTGGCTAATGTCAGACCATGTCTCATTGACATTGAGATGTGGTCTGGAAACCACATGTTCATTTTCTCGTATTAGAGGCGTGATTTACGAATGCCCAGAGCTGTTTATTGGGTGCTACGAATGTCTATCAAATGCGCCTGTATACGTAGCTCATAGCCAACCGTTTCAATTATAATAGATGACGTATGTAGAGTGACAGAAATTAGACGAGGGAGAAGACGATGGGTCAGAGATTTATTTGCGTTGTAAACTACTTCAAAAAATATCTAAGGCAGCATCGAAAGGTTACTTCGCGTCTGCTGTGATTGGTCCACTCGCTGAGGCGAAAATCTGTTCCATGGTATCCAGACTGCTTATCAGCGTGAATAAAATCACGCTGCGCACAGGCAGTAAGGGGAAACCCAAGCTAATCCCGAGTTAGCCTGACTTCGTCATACTCATATTCTTGTCAGAATGTGAGTCTGAAACTGCTCCATAGGGCTTTCATTATAAGGCGTGTCTTAACCGAATCAGAAAAAAAACAAACTCTGCACTCAATTGGATAGTCGCAGAGACCTACAACCAATCAGAGCAACGCAATAAGTCAACTAATTTGCATATCATAGTTGTCAACTACAGAACTTACTTATTTATTTTAGAAGTAAAATAACGAGTGTTGCTTTTTTTTACTTGATCCTCCATGAGTGCGACCAAAGGAGAAACCACAACGGCCGCAGGTTTTTCATTACGTCCCATCTTCTTAACGACCATCGGAGCCAGCTGATAAGTTACACTTTTGCCGAATCATGTATAGGGATGGGTACCGAAACCCGGTATTAAACGGGCCCCGGTACTGAATTTTGAAAGACCTCTGTATCGATAAGCTCGGACGTTATCGGTTCTGCTGTCGGTACTGGAGAAATTATTTATCATTCCTATAAAGACGTTATCTTGAACATGTTTATATCGCCAGCCTTTTTTTGATGCAAATTTGAAATTCGCAGTTCAGAAGAGAGAGAGAGCGATCTCTCATGCAAAGCCACAGCACGCGCAACACGACAGCCTTTGCTTAATGAGTGACAATGAGGACAGAACTAAACATTCAACGTGGTTACACTTTAGATGTGGGATATTATTCTAATATATTTTGTATTTCGGCTTCCAAATATTATAAAAAGAAGATATTTGAGATAAAACCGTTAAAAATCAAGACGCATGATCTGTCCAGCTTAACGTCCTTTAGCCTACTTCACAGCACTGCGGAGCGCTGTAAGTTCTTCCTAAACCCAAACGTACCGTCAGAATCAGCACGATCGGCGATTGTTGCAAAATGCTGTCTTCTACTGTTGCAAGATCAAAAAATGGCTATTAAAAACACAAAAGCCTGCGCAAGAGACGCTGTTCACAAGGCGGTGCGCGCTCCGAAACGGACTGCAACGAGACAAGAAAAGTAGCCTATACTTTGGGCTTCGTGTGTCCTTAACTATCAAATATACATAAAAATGTCAAAATGACCAGCTCTGAGATTCACTTAAACACAGTTTATTCACTTAAACACAATTATGTCTTAAATGGACGTAAATAATAGGGAGAAAATGATGGTGCTTCAGTTACCTATTAGATTTGCTCTCGGTCTTAAAGGGGCAGCAGTCTAATAGCCTAAACGTGCTGACGATTCAGCCATTAATGCAAATCAAACAACAAAAGGCAGAGAAAATCACTCACAGCTTTTGAATGAGTAACTTTAGATTTAATAAGCATTAATCTATCTATGATAAACTATACAGTGCTATTTCATATTTGATTACTAAATTAGGTTTCTTTTCAGACAGAAACAATTACCTGAAAAGATATGTTAGTACACCTTCCTGAAATTAAAGCACTTTGTATATAATTTGTATCTTTGATTAATTGTATTCTTGTGTTTGTACTTGTTTTTTTTCTTATGTGTCCTTTTTGTATATAAAACAAAAAAAGCCTGCACATTGCTGCATAACAAAAATATTGTTCTTCGTTTTGCTTTTTCTATTTTACATTTCAAAATATAGAGTTTAATTATGTTCTTAATTCTTAAAAAAAAAAAAAACACCAAAAAGAACCGATAAGAATACCGTTAAAGTACCGGATCGATAAGCGGTATCGGTAAGAGTAGTAATACCGATAAAACCTTAACGATACCCATCCCTAATCATGTAAGAAGGACGGCAAAAATATCTTTCCGATCGACAAATGCCTTGATTGCGGTTTTCTGTTTGTGTATTAAAATGAATGCACTGTCGATTTATTTTACAACAGAAGCGGCAGCGGAATCTATACATCTCAATTCTCCAGCTGCAGTCATCTTTGAGGGAAACCAGTTAAGCACTCTTTGATAACGTGATGATTACGTCCCTGCAGATCATCTGTCCATCATCGTATAAAGCCCGCCCTGGCAATTTGATTGGCCCGATCATTTTTACTGATTGGCCCGATCAATTTGATTGGACTGATCATAATTACTCCTCAATGGATCGAGTCCAGACTAGGCTTGCCACGGTAGTCGGTGTTACCCGTGTTACCGGTGTTCAGTCGCAACACCGGTTTCATGACATGCCCACCGCGGCACCGTTTTTACTTACTCCTTCTCATTCACTCCTTCAAGTGAACAGTATTAGTGGACTAATGAAGGGAATAGGCCTAGTAAATGAGGGTTTAGGGGGCGATTTGGGATTCAACCCATGTTCTCGAGGAGTGAAAAATAGAGGACACTCACAACGCGTTGACAGACAGGACCAAGCAGGTAATATTTAATATGAAACAGTCTCAACTTTCAAATTTGGTCAGTCAAAAAAAAATCAAACAATAAATAGGCCTACCGTTTTGTGGCTCTTTAATGTGTCGTGACAGATTGTATGATAAAGTTCCACCGACGTTAATCTACTCCTGACTGCTTTCTGTCAGATCATGTCTGTCAATCAAGCGAAGGATGAATTGACTCCAATTTAAAAGTGAAAGTTAGTTTCGTTTTCAAACTAGCGCATATTCAGGGCACAATAACAAAACAGTTCTTTCCCGCACTACCGCACCGTTATGTATGGCCGTGAAAACGTGCGCATTTTACGTTTGCCTTTAAATTAGCGTTTTAAAAGCCCCCGCCGGTGAGACACCGGTATTACCGGTGTTGTCACATGTCGATTAACCGGTGAGAAAATATCCTCACCGTCACAACACTAGTCCAGACCAAACTTCCCGACCAAAAAAAGTTGTGGGCGGGGTTCGGGTTGGCATCCAGGCTAATCCCAAGTAGTAATTTCACACAAATTTCAGAAGCGATCTTAAAATTGTCTCAAAATGCGTCCAGATTAAAGGCCCGTTCATATCAAGGATGATAACGATAGTGATAGCGATAAAGATATAGTTCTAAAAATCATTAAAAGATTAGCAGTTCACGCCACAAATATAACGATAACGGCACAGAGAAACTATATTGTCGGAATCACTTTCGATTTTCCCAGCTGATGAACAATAAAAACATTGACAGCCAATCAGAATCCTTCCTGCTTTAAAGAGCTCGAGCATTTAAAGTTGCATGATGTCAAAACTGTTTATTAATTAATTATTTTTTTTTAGAATAATATGCACCAATGAACCATGAACAGTAAGACCAAGAACATGGTAAGTTATGATTTCATGTTCACTTTAAATGATAAAAAAAAAAAAAAAACTTTCGGATAAAACAATTCTCTTTTTTGTTTACTGAGAAATGCAAGCACACTTTTGTATTGCCTGTCAGAGGTGTTACACCAAAATGTGAGGAAACTGAGGAAATGTGCTCAAGTTAGTGACTTTGACTGGTGTAGGTTCTGTTTCGATGGTAAAAAAAAGAGGAACTTAACTTTGTAAAAGTATTTTTCATTTTCATCTGTTACCTAAAATCGAGCAGTTACGCACCTTTTACAGTGTCAGCACTTGTCTCTTTGCAGATATTTGTCATATATTCAGTTTCATATATTACATACATGATATATTCATCCTTTATTCAGCGGTCCTCATACCTGCCTCTCTCTCTCTCTCTCTCTCTCTCTCTCTCTCTCCCCATATGTCCATTCTATTAATTTGCCCCCTCCCCCATTCACTCTAGCAGAGTAGCGCTTCAAGACAGATGTTCATTAGTTGTGCCATCGACTGCTGACGCAAGGGGTGTGTGTATCTGCGTGAGTGTGTGTGAGAGAGAGAGTGAGTACGGCTCAGCCTGTTTACCATGATGCTCGCTATTGGATAGCTTGGAGTTTGACTGTTGTCTGATCAGCTGTTGCTGGCTGATCGAAACAAAGACATGGTGGATTATTACTCTGAGATCCGGTCCAACCACCGGCCCAGAAGCGCAATGCCCCTCTCTCTGAACACGCAGGTACGTCCACAACCCCTTCAGACTGGGTTTCTGGGCACGGAAGTGCTGTCACTGACTCTTTGTTGTCGTTTTGATATGACTTGTAATGTAAAAAGTCATACATTGGCATGACTGTTGTTCAGTAACACATTGTGTGATGTTTATACATGAGCAATGTCTGCAAGTAAAGTTTCAATGTTGCGCATTAGTTGGACTTTGTGTACGCGTGTTTTTTTGTAGCTCTCAGCTAGGATGTGGTGTCTTCCTGTTGAGACACTCCTTCGTGCTGATATATCAAATGCACTTGTTAGACATCAACAGGGTCAAGTGTTTGTCACTGTGAAGTTGTCCAACTCTGGAAAACTCTATAAAACAGAAGAGCTGCAAGACACTGACCTTTAGCATCTCTGCAGTTCTGACCAGAAAAAGGATGTTTTGTTCAATTGTTCAGTCTGCATCGTTCCAAGCTTCCATAAATGTTGTGTGTGATGAACTACAGACTGTGTGTGCCAATGCCAGACGGTTTCCTGCTTCTAAAGGCTTCTCCCTAAACATTCATTGCTTCCATCTCTTTTGCTCTCACTTAGCCTACTTTTACAATGACTTATACAGGTTGTATGGCTGTCTCTGTTGGCCAGCGCATTCAGATCATCTAAATTTATCTCACAAAAAAGGATGGCATACATTTAAGGCTGGGGATTTCATCAGTCCCTTTGCTTTAAGAGGTTTTAAAGGGATAGTTCATCCAAAAATGAAAATCTTCTTTCTCCCTTGTCATTACTAACCTGCATGACACAAAAGGAAAAATGTCAAAGTAAAGAAAAGCGAGTGAGTCTCCTATAGCGAAGTGTCAAGTAAAAGTCCAAAATACTTGTGCACTATATTATAAATATTCATAGGTTGATTGATATTGTAGCTTCGTGTAAAATTTTAGATGCTGCTGAATGTCACATGACTGTATGTTATAAGTTTGAATAAGCTCAAATGAGATTAGACCGCTACAGCAGAGGGAAAGCAAAAAATCGTGACCATGAAATCAAAGTTTCTTTTTTCTTATGAAATATTGAAGTATTTCTTATATATGATTTGTTTATGCACACATCGTTATTATTCTTTTAAATTCCTAGTGTCCTCATAAACATTTAATCATAATTTTGAACTTTTCCTCACTCATCTTTGATCTCTCCCGTCGAGCAAACGACTACAATTCAATTATTCAATCAATTCCAAGTGAATGAAATTGGGAATTTATTGAATCAATATCATTCTAATATGCTAATTTGTTGCTCAATTAATGGCTCTTATTATTATCAGTGTTGTAAACAGTTTTTGTTGCTGAATAATATTTTGTCCGGATTTTTTATGAACAGAAATATTGTGTAACTATGTCTTTACTGTCACTGTTTATAAATTAATGTGTCCTTGCTGAATAAAAGTATTGATTTATTTCCTTCATTTTTTTATCTTACTTTTGAATAGTATGTTTCACAGTTTCCACCACAAAAAAAATGTGGCAAAAAACAACTTTGATTATCAACATTGTTTTTAACATTGATAATAATAAGAAATGTTTCTTGTTTAGCAAATCAGGATATTAGAATGATTTCTGACACTGAAAACTGGAGTAATGATGCTGAAAATTGCAGCTTTGACATCATAAAAATAAATTTCATTTAAAATATATTAAAATAGAAAACATTTATTTTAAATTCTAATCAAATTTCACAATATTACCTTTTTTACTGTATTTTTGATCAAATAAATACAGCCATGGTGAGAAGAAGTGTTTGTGTTATAGAACACACACGAACAAGATGAGTGCAAAAGGCAGTATTTAATAAATCCACACTAAGAGAACAGCAAACAGCGAGACCCGACAGCAATGAACAAAAACTGTGGAACTTAAGTACAGTATACATGCAAATAAGGATAATTAATAACACACACCTGAACTGAATGAAGAAATCAAATGAACAACCATGACAACATACTCAACAATGAACAAAGTCCAAACTGAGTGACAATAAGAGGCTTTTCAAAAACAAAACAAATCTTAATTATTCCGAACCTTCGACCGGAAATGTGTCGGCCTATGTGTAGGCCAATAGAGAAGTAAATATGACCGCAATTTGCTTTTAATGCCAACTTCATTGCAGTCTGTTCATCACATAAAGCCGTAGATAATAACTCATTTTGACCTCGACAGCCCAGATCCCCATTCACTTTCATAACATGGAAAAAATTGACCAGGTTTTCAACATTTCTCCTTTTTTATTCCACAGAAAAAGAAAGTCAAATGTTTATGTTGGGTGGCTAAATAATCTTCTGACAGAAGTTTATCTTTATCACTCAATTCTCATCCCACCAAATGATCTCAAGCCAGTGTTCGTGGTAGACGTATTTGTGCGGCTATTGTTTGTGATCACTTTAATAATAAACCTGTTTCCTGTCCGTTGATGCATTTGGCAGTTGTGGCTGACACACACACTTGGTCTGCGCCAGGCCTGGGTAAATATAGACCCCAGGATATGACGTGCCGGGTGACTGGCTTTTATTTCCGTTGTTGTGGTTCGATTGTTTCTCTATTTCTTTTTCTTTCTTTTTTCTGTCTCTCTTTATCTCTCACAGACATTTTTCAGGAGAGGTGTGTCCTCGTACAGGCCTCTCTCGAGGCTACAGGTGAGCTCAGTATAGTCATCTATTCAGAGCCAGCTTCACTCCACATGCATGCACAGGGAACTTCATGTGTTCTTCTGTGAACTTGTTATATATATATATTTATGTATGTATATATATTTGCAAACTCTATTGTGCATTGGTATATAAAGGAACTTTAAGATCTAATCATTTTCTTAGCTTGTGATATTTATTAATACTATTACTATTTCTCATACTAACGGTTAAGCATTTGAACAAACCCTATTTAGTACACTTCTGCATGTGTCTCTTCCAGCACTACTTGTGCTACATATATTGCCTTGGACATATATTGCTACATATTTGCCCATCAGCCTCTGTTCATCATCATGGCCCCATGAGTTGGGTTGGGTATCGTTTGAATTTGAACGATTTTGATTCCGATTCCTTGTTTCGATTCCGGTTCCTAACGATTCTCGATTCCGATTCTTTTAAGAGGCAGGGTCAAAAAAGTTTAGCTAACCTTGCTAACCAACGGCCTTTCTGAAGGAAATACTCCTTCTGTAAAAATACTCCTTTTGTCACAAATTTTGCATTTTGCCGAGATTTCGTTATTTTTAGAAAAGTGAAGCCACACTTTGGACCGCCGACGTAAGGTACTCATGTTCGACTCGCGTGGTTATGCCAACACTTCCGGTAGACGCTTCTTTGTTGGTGTTGTTCAGCGGTTTCTTCTTCCGCTCGGCGGACTGTGAATATCGAAACTAGGAATCGAAATTTTAACTTTTGAACGATTCCGGGAAAAACGAAAAGTTAGTCTCGGTTCCAATCGATACTCGATTCTCGATACCCAACCCTACTCCTGAGCATCCCATACACTCTTAGAAGAAAATGTTTTATATAGAACCTTAAAAGGTTCTATCAGCGCTACATATTTGGAACCCCTAAAAGGTTCTATACACTCTTAAAAAAAGGGTTCCTCTGGGTTTTATATAGAACCCTGGGGTTCCATACTTGGCCAATAGAACCTTTTACCAAAAAAAATGGTTCTTATATAACCATTTTGGAGTTCCATATATGAAGCAGGGGATGGAACCATTTCTGGTTCTAAATAGAACCATTTCTTCTAAGAATGTATATAGTGATTAGCTCATTATCTGTCTCCTCTCCACCACTGAACTGATGTGTTCTGGCACACTATATGGCTGCTGTCGCATCATCCAGGTGGATGATGGGATACCCCCTTCCATGTAAAGCGTTTTAAATGGCGAGAAAAGCGTTATAGAAATGTAACAAATTATTATTGTATATGAATGACATCACAAATCATGCTGCTATTTTCACCAGGCAGACGATAAAATGGACTTCTCTTTTCTAAAATGGAAAAATGTCAGACTTCTCTTAGAGACCAAAAAATCAAAGAGACTTGATAGAGACTCGGGCCGGTTAGCAACCACCTACACTAGTAGCAACCACATGTGTTAAAAACCATTTCAAACACCTGAATAACCACATAGCAATAGCAATACCCTGGAATTGCATCGTTGAACTTTGCACACATTTAAAGAAGTGCTTAAAGGGATAGTTCACCCCTAAATTAAAATTCTGTCAGTAATTACTCACCCTCATGTTGTTCCAAGTCCAACCCTGTAAGACTTTCGCTCATCTTTAAAACACAAATGAATATATTTTTGATTAAATATGAAAGCTGGATCACTCCTCTATAGACTTCTTAAAGGAGAACTCCGGTCCAAAATGAACATTTGGTCTAATAAAACATCGGTATCTTCTGTAGTGTGGGGCTATTACTCACTCCCATGTCATCCAAGATGTCCACGTCTTTCTTTCTTCAGTCGAAAAGAAATTAAGGTTTTTGATGAAAACATTCCAGGATTTTCTCCATATAATGGACTTCATTGGGAACCAAACGGTTCAAGGTCCAAATGAGAGTTTTCGTGCAGCTTCAAAGGGCTTTAAACGACACCAGACGATGAATAAGGGTCTTATCTGGGACCCTTCGAGTCATGACTCGAAAAAAGATTTGTTAATTTTGTAGTAACGTAATAGCTTCTATAGAGCCTGAATTTGCTTTTATATAAGTTAACCTTGTTTATGTTACTTTACGACCTGCAACATATCATAACTGTGGTTTCACCACTAGCGACAACACCACCACTATGCTACTAGGCTAAACACTTTACTCCGCTACGAAAACCACGGGTCTTTTGCCCCCTGGTTGCGCGCTCAAGCAGTGATGACGTCGCCGAGAAATCCATTTATAGCAAGTAATTATAAAAAATACATATAAAGACATACTTTAGTCCTACTGAAGTGGGTAAAAAATGCACAGCTAATAGCTTGTTTTCACGTGATGTCACGTTGCCATGGTGCGAAAAGCAGATGGAGGGCAGGAAGTGATTTTCTACATTAGGAAGCACTATAACACACTCAAAATGCCTATGTTTTGCGTCGTTTATGGTTGCTCAAAGCGATCAAACCACAAGGAGTTTTTATCGTGTGCCCAAAGTTGTTGTCCATAAGGGGAGAAAATACAAGAAATTGACAGAAAAACACCGGGAAAAATGCCTTGCAAACCTACGTCTGCGGTCGGGAGGAGTGTGTGTGTGTGTGTGTGTGCAGTGATCACTTCGTCAAATGTGAGTTAATACATTATTTATGTGGCTTACACTCTAAAAAATGCTGGGTTGTTTTAACCCAACTTTGGGTTAAATATGGACTAACCCAGCCGTTGGGTTAAATTTTTACATTACATTTTTAACCCAACATTTCGGGTTTGTCCATATTTGACCCAAAATTGGGTTAAAACAACCCAGCATTTTTTAGAGTGTATAATTACATTATTCAGGTGTTTAAATACACTTATGTGGCTGTTTGTGTAATGTACCAGTTTCCGAACTTTGTAAAGTCAAAGTATGTCTGTAAGACGAGTTAGTTGCTGATATCTCCAGCCTCGATGGCAGGCAAATCTCTCAATTCAGTTGAAAATTGGTCCTCTTCATAACGTAAGGATCACGTCCAACATATGTTGTTTATATATTTCTCTTGTAATAGCGTCTAAAGTAGTACAGTACGGATTTTCCTCCATCTCGTCCATCTGCATTCCGCGCGTCAACACAATCACGTGACTGCAAACCACCTATTGCTTTTAATATCAATTTAACTGTAATAGTTTTTCATTTAATTGCAATTAACATTCAATAAAACATTGCATTCAGTATGCACTTAAGTGTATTATATCTGTAATAAGTACTTGTATAAGTATGTTGTATGGCAGCATGCTTTAACCAACCTCAATATTCACAGCAGCAGCACTACATATCACAAACACTGACAATCTAAAACTAGATTAAAAGGCCCCTTTCATTGATATATATAGTCTCAATCTCGGGGATCAAACATTCTCCATTCTTTAATCAGGATCATGTGAGCTTTATCTGGAGAGGCTTTGGCCATCGAAATAGGACAAACAATAAAGATGCAAGTCTGTTTGTGGTTTTCTTCTTTACGGCTGAAAACCCTTGTTCTGTTTCCTGAGATCAGCGTGCACAGGAAGTGCTCTCTTTCTGTAACTGGCACATAAGGCATATAGTTGAAATCACTTTATCATTTTTGAGGATCAATGCATTTCCAGAATGCATTGGACAGTAGCGTGGGTGTTACTCAGGTTAGAGAGCTTTTGTTTTTCTTCCTGGTGATGTGGACAGTCCCTCTGAGCTGAGCTTCATGTTAGTGCATGGTACATTTTGCATAAGGGAGAACTGTGGGAGGAGGGTGTGAAAGCAGACGCTCCATCCAGTGTATGTTTTGCTCTTTGTGTAAACATTTGTGACCTCACACAATTACCTGTTTACATAAGGTCAAGTGAATCAAGTTACACATGCATGTCTTCAGCCAAATGCACAATATTTATATTCTGTTATTACATAATATTTCATGATTTCTCTAGCTTCTGGGCATTTCATTTCACTATCCTTTAGCAAAATATGTTTTCTCTTCTATACATTCATCATTTGGCTGGATAACAAAGAACAAATGATCTATTCTAGATTATATCATAATATTTCTCACTTTATACACTGGGGTTGAGCAATAGTTATGCTGTCAACCTATCAAAAAGTAAAAAAGCAAATCGTAAAATATTTTAATAATTTGTTTGGGCTTTTGTGCAATGACAGTATAAAACCAGTTATAGCAAAAACTATATTATAGTTTTTGTTAACATTTTTAATTGGATTTTATTTTAATATTTTCTGTTTAATAATAATAATAATATTTTCTGATGTAATTTTACTTTTAGTTGCAATATTTTTTTGTTGAGTTTATTTGGTATATTATTTAAAGCAATGAAAATGTTTTTTATGATTTTTATTATTTAAAGAGCTTTATTTAATTATTCAAACAACATGTTTTCTTTAATATTCCACATATTATTTTTACATAATAACTATTTAATGACTATTTTTTATATTTTTTGTATAAATGGATCTTTACATGTAAATATTGCTTAGGGTGGGGTTCCTTTCAAAAAGATCATCATATTTGAGAGTCTATGCATGTTAAGCTAAACGTTTTTGTCAACTGCCATTCTAATCTGTTAATCCTGGCTTTATTTTAATATCAGCAATGCTCCTCATTTTGTCCATCAGGTAGAGGATGACAACAATCTCACAGCGGTGTATGTAAACATCCCACGTGTGCGTCGGAGTACCATTGGCACCTCCAGTCCCATAACTCCTCCATTACAGAACTTCCCGGACCCTCCCGATACCCTCCTTTTGGACTCTGCGGGATGGGAGGTCCATACTGACGACCAGAGTGGGCAAGAGTACTACTTCCATCCCTCCACGGGCCGGAGCACCTGGGACTTTCCCCTCAGTTTCTCCATGGATTCGTCAGTGGCGACGGAAGAGGCCCGTTCTCCTCCCTCTTTCCCCCAGTCTCCCACTTGCTCGCCCGCAGGCCCTTCTCCTCAGAGATGGAGCTCGGACTGGGAGAAATTGCTGGATGACAATACTGGCAGACATTACTTCTTTAACTCCGTGTCGGGCCAGAGCTCATGGGATCCCCCGGAGGACATCAGCTCACCAGGGAACGCAACATGTCAGGAAGATTTCCCGGTATGGAGGTTATTCTGCTGATTCAGACGAATGATACTTTGACGTGTACTATGGTCTAAATCATTACCATATTCATATATTATGGTATTCATGTAAATATAGCTAACTTTCAGATTTAAATTAGTTATCGCAAGGGTTCTTAACCATTTTGACTCCACGCCTGCCGTTGAAGGCCCCATGACTTTTTCAGTTTTTATTATAATTTCTACCCCATGAAATATTGTATAGCTTGGCATTATTTAAAAAAAAAAAATACATATATTCAATAAAAAATGCCCATGAAGGTATATATAATATATTTTTTTTTACATAAGGTCTATAATATCACTGTAAAAGGTCATCTGAATTAAGTTACTGGGCTGATCTCAAGGATCAGTATCAAGGCCGTTTTTTGTTTTTTTTTAAACTGATCGGTATCTGCTATCCTAAGCCCGATCCTTTATTTTACGTCAGCAGCTGTCCGGTATGCACCTTTAAGTGGGTTTGGCAACCCATTACCCACACACCAATGGCCCTGTCCCAAATGGCACACTTCATATGCACTTTTGTACTTGTGGACTTACAATGGCTGCCGTGTGTGTGTGTGTGTGTGTTCTTTAAAGGGATACTTCACTTTTTTTTTGGAAATAGGCTCATTTTACCACTCCTCCATAGTTAAACAGTTGGGTTTTGACCGTTTTCGAATGTATTCAGTCGATTTTCTGATATTTTGAAGAATATCAGTAACCAGACAGTTTCTGGTCTCATTGAGTTCCATACTATATTTTTTTCCTACTATGGAAGTCAATGAGACCAGAAACTGTCTGGTTACGTTACGTTAAATCGTCTGAATGGATTCAAAAACGGTAAAACTCAACTGTTTAACTCTGAGGGAGTTGTAAAATTAGCCTATTTCCAAAAAAAGTGGAGTATCCCTTTAAGTCCAAGAGGCTGTAGGGTGTTCAATTTGTAATTTTAGGTTTCTTTGTGGTCAAAGCACACTGAAGCGAGCTCCACAGCAGACTTCTTCCCATCAGTCAAAGTGGTCACGAAATTGCGGACTCAAGGGAAGAACACGAGCGTTTAGGGTGCCATTTGGGAAAGGGCCAATGAGGTCTGTTCTAGCGTCTGTTAGCACTTTTGTAATGAATCAATTGAAAGTCATTTATTTACTGTTTACTGACAGACTGGCATTCTGACTCTTCATGAGCTTCATGCTGTCTAACCTTATGTCCACTTTTTTTCCTTATTTTTTTAAACAGACATTCGTTTATCATTTTATTTTTTCTTGTTAAATTGTTTAAAGTTGATCTCTAACTTTAAAAATGAAAAAGAGGGAGGGTTGTGAATGACTCGCTGGGTCGATAAAGACCCGAGGTATGCATTAAAGGGTAAATCTCCATCCAGTAAATCATGAGCAACAGAAAATATCATGGGGCCTTTGAATATTATTGTGGATAAAGTATATGCTGTTGAGCCTAAAGTATATGTTGTATTAAAAAAACTGCAAAAATAATGCATTGCATACAATTGATAAATAATCATATTTTCAAAAAGGTTTCTGTCTAAATAATTGGTTAATTTCAACCATTATTTCATTACAGTTTGATTAATGTTCACACTGCCTTCTTTGCTTCTCAACATGTAGCTTCCGCTTCCTGAGGAAGACTACCCAGCATCGCCAGAACTGGAGGAATCGTCTCCTCTCTCTATGTCAGCAGAATATTCTTTGATTAATATGAAGAAGGTCTTTATTCCCAGAGTAAGTCTGGATCAAAGCACCCCGCCAGGATGGACCCTCAGCATTGACCCTGAAGGAACTTGGGTCTTCACAAGCCACTTCACGCAGGAACAGGTACAGGACTGACACTGACCTTGGCGTGTCCTTATATTATTTGGGCTGATTACTTGCTATTATTAGTGAGATGTATGAGAGTATGGCTGTAGGCTAGTTTTGCAATTTGGTGAACTAATGAAGTGTCTTTTTGACAGTGGATTAAGTCGCTAGATGATCGAGGGCGGACGTACTACTACCTAAGAGACGGCAGCAAGTCCCAGTGGAACTTACCTGAGGTGGGATACAGTGGGAATCTTTGGCCTGTTCACACCAAGAACTATATTCGAATCCAAACCAGCTGACTATAACTTTGTGCTTTTCTGCCGTCTGCTGGCAGTAAAATATCTCTCAGTAAAATATTTTAGAGCAGGGCATAACTATAAATATGCTTATTCATAAAGTGTATAAAAATGCCTATGGATTTTCAATATTTCATTTATCTCTATGAATTTTCCAGCTCTGGAAATCATACTTTTAAAATGTGCCTTTCTTTTTTGTATCTAAGCTTTCCATGTTGAGAATCCTGGTTCTTTTTCTTCAAAAATGAATAAATAAATAAAAATAACCACTTGTTAAGGGGGTAAATGAAGCTACATTAAGACATATTGTTTTTTAGTTGTTTTGTCTTATTTTAAATCATTGTAAGTTAGCTTAATGCCCCCTTGGAAGATTGCTGAGAACCACTGTCCTAAACTATGACTTACTTTCATGTCATTCCGAGATCATTTTCTATATACAGTGAAAGCACAAAATTATAGATTTGGCAGAATGTCCTTGCTGCTATTTTCCTTGAATAAAGTGGCTGTTGATTGACTTTGAAACCCTTTTCACTCAGAAATTGCTCGTAAATTTCTTAAATTCCTACAAAGAAATGGTTTCTGCCAAAATGTTTTTTTTTTCTTGTAAAACTCACTCCAATAATCTTTGTTTTATTTACAGTATACTTACAAGTACAAAATCATAAAGGCATAATTTCTAATACAAATTCTCTCTCACACTTTTAGTACTCTGGAAATCCAGGGAAGTATGGAGTCTCAGGAGAGCAGGACTCAATGGGATCGAAGCAAAGCTGGAGACACAGTACTGGATACCAGGAAGATGTATGTACTCGCAGAGGTTTCCATTCAAAGTTGCCAATTTAACTAATGCCCAAAATTGTGTAAAACTTTTGTGAATAAAGCACATCCATTCCATGTGTTATAGAGAACAATATCTCTGGGTTAGAAAAAGAACATTTCTGGCTAATAGGAGTAAAATATCTGTAATAATAAGGTACTATCATACTTTATCCAGCAGTTCATCCGCACTCATAAACAAACACTTCCACGGAGAGATGCCCTGACATATGTGACGCACACCTGATCCTTCATGTGTGTCCTTAGTGACTGTGTTTCCTAAATAGGCTCTAGAATGCACCTGAGGCTCAGTTTGTTATAGGGTTGCTCTATTTAAAAATCCAGTCTTTCAGTAGCATATGCAAACATATACTCACTATTTATTCTGTCTTCACTGAACTGATCCATGGAAATAAATTCAGCTTCTAAAACACTGATACTGGACCATATTACTAGTGGTATTTACTGTTCACTGAGGCACGCTATGGAAAAATGCTGAAAATTGCATATTTGCCGACAGTTAAATGGCTTTGTCTCTCTTTTTTGAGCTTCGATGGCTTGCAGAGTGTGAATTACACATGTGATTTTGTCTTAACAGAAGAGTCATTCATCATACCCTCTGAATAGATCAGATAGTGACGCCTCGAACTCTCCTGAGATGCCACATAATGTAAGATTGCAGTTTGATGTTTATGCATAAGAAAATGTGGGCAAAATCCAGTTGATCGAAATTTTACAATAAACTACATGAATGAAGTTTTCAAACGTTATGTGATTATTATCACATAACGTAAGCTAGAATCATGTGACTTGTTAGGTAGATAATATATGCTCTGCCATGAACTTTTAAATGTTTTTTCTTGGCTGGGAATGCCTCCCCTGTATAAAGGATGCAATGTATGTTGCATAAATGACACAGGACATTTTTATTATACAGTTCCACAATAAATACTGGGAAAGAGTAGGCTAGGACTAGTGGACAGATGTCTGATCAAAAGTGTTAGATTATGACTAGACGAGTGAATATAGTGCAATATTTTGCCACACTGTCCTCTGGTGGTTCCTAGTGAAACTTAGAGCCTGATTGCTGTCTTCCATTCTGACAAACAAATACCAAATGTGTCATGATACTACCATGAGATTTAGATGCAAATTCATGGCAGTACCTTGAGTTTTTGGACATTTACCCTGCTAGTACTTTTTAAAGGGTTAGTTCACCCAAAAATGAAAATTCTGTCAGTATTTACTCACCCTCATGTTGTTCCAAACCCGTAAGACCTTCGTTCATCTTCGGAACACAAATTAAGATTTTTTTTATTAAATCTGAGAGCTGGATCACTCCTGCATACTAGTCCATAGGCTTCTTGAGGGATTGAAACTTGCCGGCCTCGAAAAGTTTTAAAAACATCATTAAAATAGTCCAAGGGACTACAGTGACTCAATCTTAAGTTTATCAAACGACGAGAATTTTTTTTGTGTGCAAAAAACTACAAAAATAACGACTTTATTTCAACTATTCATTTACTTCTCTCTCTGCCTCGAGTCAGGTTACTAGTTTAATAGCGTAAGCTTCTGTTATTGTACGCATCACACACGACCAGCGTCGGCCAATAGTGAGCCTACGTGTGACGTAGCTCTACGCTATCACACTACGTTAACTGACTACAGGCCCATAGAGAAGAAAGTGAATAGTTGAAATAAAGTTGTTATTTTTGGTTGTTTTTGCGCACAAAAAGTGTTCTCGTCGTTTGATAAAGTTAAGATTGAGCCACTGTAGTCACTTGGACTATTTTAACGATGTCTTTAATAACTTTTCGAGGCCGACAAGTTTCAATTCCTCAAGAAGCCTATGGACTAGTATGCAGGAGCGATCTTAATATCTTAAATATGTTAATTTGTGTTCCGAAAATGAACGAAGGTCTTACGGGGTTGGAACAACATGAGGGTGAGAAATACTGACATAATTTTCATTTTTAGGTGAACTAACCCTTTAAATACCTTAGAGGATCGTTGATTTCCATGGTTTTACCATCTGAGACATCACTGTACCGTGGTACTGCCACAGAAAGGCTTTTATCATTCATACATGTAGTCATAATACTGGATTGTTTGTTTTATACAACAGTTTTGATGCTAAATTCTGATTGGATGACCTGGATGTAAATTGCAGATGAACAAACACTTATGACTGCACATTATATATTAATACACTAATGTTACTAGTTTGCTTGAAGACAATAACAGCCTACACATTGGCTAATGAAGTACTATATCACTGGATTTTTATTTCGAATTATTATATTATTTGGATGATATTCGAAGTATAACTTTATCTGCATTATTTATATACACATGCACTATACATGATGCAATATATTGTATATATACGAAATATCAACAGCTTGATTTGCTTGTATCGTACCAAAATGTAAACTATATCATCGCCCAGCTCAAATCTGCTAAATGCGACTATAAGGCAAGAAGGTATTAAGGTATTATAAATATTATAATATTTATAATATTTTTTGTAAAGCTGCTTTGAAACAATTTGTGTTGTGAAAAGTGCAATACAAATTAAATGTACTTGACTATTATTTAACAAATTATTGAAAATTGGTGTATATTATATTGATGTTTCCTCAATTTAGGAGTTTTAGCTCAAACATTTCTTATCTGTTCGGATAACAATTGGCTGCTTGCCTTGTGACTTATTTTATTAAATAAGCATAATAAACAGTGCCATATTCTGAATGTTCTCTTAAATTTATAACCATTGCTTTTTTAAAATAGCTAAACGCTCATCTACCTTTTTTGTTCTGCATTTTGAGTTGAACCTCAAAGGTTAATATTTACATCACTTTCATGTTGTCAGATATTATTCTGTACTATAATCCTGATATTATCCTGTGTTTTTGCCAGAGAGGCTGTATTAATGAATACATATTTTTCCAGGTTTCAAACTTGGAAAAGGCTGGAATCCTGAACAAAACAAAAGTGTCTGAAAACGGGAAGAAAATTAGGTAAAGTTTTCCATCATGAACTTAAATCAGTGGTGGTACTGCTATGATAGCTATAACTGTATTGGTGAAAAATAACAATTGTATGTAAATGTCTAACATCTTATCAATCCTCATACAGGAAGAACTGGGGTAATTCCTGGACGGTTCTCCATGGAGGAATACTGACTTTCCATAAGGACCCAAAGTCCACGCCAACCGGAGCATCGGTGAGAATCTAAATCCACAAATGTGGAATTTGCATTATCAAGTATTTCATTTTGTAACACTGAACGTATTTATATTATGTAGAGCAAGACCAATCATATAGTCCCAGAATTCACAGTTGATCTGAAAGGGGCTACAATTGGTTGGGCAACCAAGGACAAGTCAAGCAAGAAAAATGTCTTTGAGGTATGGCCGTTTTAACACTCCCCAAGATTGTGCTGGATGATCATCTACTTTACTAGTGTATCTTGTTGATGCATCCCTTGTTTATTTATTCATTCAGCTGAAGAGTCGGAACGGCGCAGAGTACTTGATCCAGTACGACACTGAAAGCATCATCACTGACTGGTATAAAGTCATCGTAGATACCATAAACCAGCTGGTGAGCCTTGCGTCGTGATCAATAACAAACTCTCGGTTTTGGTTTTCTCCATGAAATCTGCATAATCGTGTCTGACTTTTTGCTCTTTGCTGTCAGGATTTGGATCAGCATCACTCTGAAGATGAGGAGGAAATCAGTGAGAAGTCCTCAAGCTTAGACAGAGAGGAAAAAGCCTTTGACAAAAGAACTATGAGCAATGGTAGTGTGACAAATCATTCTTTTCCTCTTTTAGTGGTCAAAATAGACCGATTACAGTAAGTGTAAACATTTTTTTAAATCATTTAATGTATTACATTTTGGTTACATGATATAAACTCTTTAATATTTTGTATTTTAAGAGGATTTCGTGATACTTGACAACATTTACAAAATTATGCAGCATTTATTTCTGTATAAAAATAATTGGTGCCATCTGGTGGAAGAAATAATGTGTGTGTGCTGTTCAATTGATTGAATAACTGCAATTAATTGCATCTAACATAAATTTGTGGTTATATAATATACTGTATGTGTGTATATACTGTATATACTGTATACACACACATACATACTGTATATATATGTACACACACATGTATGTTATATAAACTCAAACTTTTATGTTAAATGCGAACAATTCTGATAATACATTTGACAGCGCTAACATATATATTTATGTATAGTAAGTGCCACAAAAATCACCAAGTTTCAAACCATTATGATGAAGCAAAATATAATAATAATAAAACTTTTCCAAAATTACCAAAGACTACCAGAGTTAAAGGGACAGTTCATCCCAAAATTAAAAAAAAACTGTCATCCTTGACTCACCTTCATGTCATTCCAATCCTGAGTGACTTTCTTCTGTTTAACACAGTAGAACATATTTTGAAAAATTATTTCAATTATTTTGTCCAACATTAAATGTCGTTTGGACCCGAATGATATATTTGAGCAAATTACAGTATGTCAGTATGTTCATCCATTAATAAAGAACTAAAGCTACTAAAACGTTTTTTGAACAGAGAATGGTAATGAGTGTCAATATGTAATGCCCTCTTCCTGTTCATTAGCATCTCGAATGACTTCTGAAGCCGATCAGAAGAAGGTTCGCTCCAAACTGAAGAAGTTTCTCCTCAAGCGGCCCACCCTGCAGTCAGTCAAAGAGAAGGGATATATCAGAGGTCAGACCAGTACTCTACAGTACCTCATCCATTTCGTATTACTTTGACAGAAGCTTGTTGAGGAATGATTCTAATGTGACTCTTTTCATTTTAGAAAATGTATTTGGATGCCACTTGCACAATCTCTGTAACCAGGAGAACACGACAGTGCCCAGCTTTGTGGAGAAATGCATCCGGGCGGTAGAGAAAAGAGGTTTGTTACCTTTACCCAACTGCCGAACAGCACTAATTGAAATGATTTATGTCATTAACATCAAGGCCGGTTCATAATGGCCTTTTTATTTAAAGGAATCAAATAATTAAAGGGGTCATATGATGCTATTTTAAAGGGTTCATGAACTGGCTTTTTAAATTTTTTTATATTGTTGTCTGAGGTCAACTTATGACGTTCGCTTGGTTTTTGCATTCAAAAATATCAAAATGAATAAGTAATAGACTATTTTCTACCCTAGTTTTGAGCCTAGCTCAAAAACGCTCAGTTTTTATGGGCGTTTCGCACTGAAGACTTGGAAGTAAACGCCCACTGCTGTGAGTGGATAACAGTTTTGCATATTATAATGAGTTTCAACTCACTCATCGATGCACGTGGGGGAAATTGTTTTGAAAACGTCCAATGTTGTAAAATGGCAACCGGAATGATTCGCCCATACACGTTCGACCCAGAGTCCGTGTGTTGCACCATTCCTTTTGGTTCCAATATAGACGGCACATCACCATTCTTTACTCTTAATCGGTCTGCAAATCCAGTCTTGTTTACAAAACAATCCTCAGTGAAATGAAGCGAACAGACGGACAATGTTTTACCTCATCAGCTGGAACGTCGTTACAGTTTACAGTTTATCCATGCAGTCCTATTGGAATCCAGAGGAAGCTTATGCAGCGACTGTCTTCTTCCACAACCAGGCACTGCACAACATTTTGTATTGCTCGGAAGCTTGATCCGGTTTGTCCTCATGAGGTAGAAATCTATGTTATTTAGCTATGCGTGTAATGTGCGAATCGGTGACCTCTTAGATGTCAAAAGCTCAAGGAAGCTGATTTCTCAGTTCATCACCCCTTTAAAGGTTTGTTGTTTTGCTTCTTTGGTGTAATAGAATAGGTTAACATGCTTTAATGTTCCAAACAAACACATTATTTTTCACACACTGTACATTATTGCAGCACCTCTCTTACCAGTCTTTCTGAAACTTGATTAGTACAAGGAAGCGTCTCCTTCTGAAAGCTCAAAGTGCTTTGTGATTGGACAGCTGACCCAGTGCTTTGTGATTGGCCAAACACCTCAAGAGCTTGGCGTAAATTTAACGCGCCTAACCACAATCCTAAGCTTCAGCTTCCAAGGCAATTGTAAACGCAGTTAATAATTGACATGGATTTATGGGAAAATAGAAAAAGAAAGGAACGGGAAAAGAACAAGAAAAATTTTTTTTTTGTAACTCAAGTAATCAATTGAACTATTTTCAAATAATATTTCTATTTTAAAATATGCACACATTCACTCTTAGGCTACGTTCACACTGCAGGCTGAAACGACCTAATTCCGATTTTTTTGCCCCTATGCGACCTGTACAGGGACGTTGGAACTATTTTGTGAGAGGGGGGGCGGAATTCCCGGTGGGGGGTGGGGGGGGGGGGACTACGCACCGTTTCAAAATATTGGTATTAAATCCATTTTCTGAGAATTTATCAGTCAACTTGTTGATTAAAATCATTGATTAAAATTAAATACAATTTATAAAAACGAAATTCTTTTAAAAAACATAATAAGTCAGAATTACTGTGGGCTATGTCTGACTCATTCCATGTTTTCCGATTTGG